>VDFB02281492.1:942403777-942520046 GCA_007258455.2 Sequoia sempervirens | reverse complement strand
AATACAAATCCAAATCAAACTCAAGGACAAAATCCCAAATCCAAAAAAACAAATCAAAATCAAAATCTGCAAGTCCTAAAAGCCTAGTGTCTCATTCAAGATTTATCAAAAGCCAAAAAAATTCATATCATCCATCCCTAGCATCATCATCATATCATAACCTTTGATCCTTAAAGCATCCTAAAAAATTTCTACTTTGGTGCATAAAATAAAGATCAATCCAAAGGATTCATCTCCCATTCTTGAAAATTGATCCTTGTTTTATGGTTCAAACTAGATCTCAATACAAGAAGAGCATGGAAACCAACAAAGAAACACCCGCTTCAAGTGATTTGAGTCAAACTACTCCCGAAATGAATCTTATTAGGTCTGGAACGCTCACGGTTAACCTTTCCACAACATTACAAAATCCACAAGAGGAAGACCAAGGAGAGGACCTCACTTTTGGCATGTCTCATGAAGAAATGATAGAAATGCTCCAAAATCTAGACAACCATAGAATCATCAACATCATGATGAGACTTAACCTTTCGTTGTACATGCTTGAGATATCAAAACAAGGGGCCAAGTTGCCTTCTGGTTTTGACATGAGCACTACAGTAGAGACATCTTTTCCACCAATCTCATCCACTATTCCCATTTCATCTACAACCCCATCTCAAAACATCATGCAGAATATCCCACAACTCACAACATTATTTGCTCCAACTCAACCCAACGTTAACAAGGGAAACACATTTCTCAATGCTCTCCAATCACATCCCCTTGTTAGTAACCAAGACTTGGACACAAACATCACATTGGAACAAAACATCCCCCAAAATCTGTTGCACAAAAATGTTCCTCTCACCTTACATTATGACCCATGATCAACATCTTTTCATGGAGCACTACAAACACCTCTTCTCACAAATTCACAAGAAGAGGGAGATATGTTTGGACCAAGAGGCATATTCGACACCACACAACAACTAACACCCCTTACATTTCCACCTATTCCACCACTACCATTATCATCCATACCATTCCTTGGTTTAGGGCTTCCCCCTCTACCAAACATCAATCAAGACAATATCCCAACCATTAATCAAAGCATTACACCAAATGCCCAAAATTTGTCGTTAATATCGCAACAAAAAATGACAAAAATGCAAGAAATGGCAACATCATCAAACACCCCCACATAATCACAAAGAATGGTCTCCCAAGGGCCAATCACCTCAATGACGCCACTTACTACACCAAAATCACCATCCACTAATCAAATAATCAACACAACATCACCATTTACCACCACCCCCACCACCACCAACATTCACCACATCAAACCAATATGATGCAACATTGCAAGCTGCCTTCCAAAGAGGATACCAACAAGTCCAAAAACAAAAAGCCGTACACATAGCTGCTCAGCAAGCCGCTCAAGCTGCATAAATCGCCCAAGCTGCACAAGCCACTTTACAAGCGCAACAATCACAAGCATTGTTACAACAACAACAACATCGAGGTGTTCAAGCATTGCAAGCAAAAAAAATAACTCAAGCACAAATCTTATTACAACAACAAGTAGCACAAGCACAAGTGCAAGCTCAAGCTCAAGCACAAGTACAAGCATAAGCTCAATATCAAGCACAGCAATCGCAAGCACAAGAAAAACTTCTTGCACAAGTAACACAATTGCAAGTGTACCAACAAGCATTAAAGCAATATCAAGATCAACAAGAAGTAGTAGAACTGGTAGCCCAACAAAAAGCACAACAACAAGTGCAACAACAAGCACAAACCTTAGCATAGCAGCAGCAAGATCAACAACAGGCATTGTTCATACAAAAGCAGGTGGAAGCCTACCTCGCTTAGCAGAATATACACATATTAGCGAATAACACACCGAACAACCCACCCATCCAAACCATGATTGCAATACCCCAAAACACCTTCATCCCACCCCCAAATTTGCAAGATGATGTGACAACACAACTCAGATTGCTCTCGCAACAAGTGCTCGACCTTTAATCAAGGCGAACGACCAAAACACCAAGCAACTTGTGTCCCTATCCATTTGATAGGAGCTTAGAAATGAAACCATTCCCTAAGGGATTTGAAATCCCCAAATTTGAAAAATATTGAGGGATGGGAAACCCTGAAGATCACATTAGGGAATTCTAGGTTCATTGCATGGAAGTCGCATATGACGATACTTATTTGATGTGGCTATTTCCTAGAAGCTTGGTAGGTATCGCTATAGAATGGTTCTCTCTTTTACCTTCAAGCATTAGAACATTCCAAGAAATTAGGGATGCATTGATTAAAAACTATGCATGTAACATCACAATGGATGTCAGTCTTGAAGAACTATATGCTCTAAAACAAGGAAAGAATGAATATTTTGCTTCATTCCTTCAACGATGGTGATCCAAAGCCAATCAGAGCAAGTGGACCATGCCAGAAGAACAACAAGTCTGTACCACCATAGCCAACCTTGAAGGTCGCTTGTCATTTCATCTCAAGGTTCAAAGAATCACCACATATGATCAATTGATCCCCAAAGCGCTTAGCATCGAAAGATCCCTTGTGACTCAACCTGTCGAATCAACATCATATCATGAGCAGCAAAACAACCACCCATCATCCAATTATAACGATAAACCTCATACATGGGCAAGGAACAAGAACGTTACTAATGATGGTGTCATAGATGCCAAGGTGGTCATTAGTGGTCCATGCCAAAACACACCCACACCGCAAATCCAAATCAATGTGAAAACACCCATCACACAACATATCAACCCAATAACAATCCTACTATCAATAACCTCAATGATCAAAGAGGACCACCCTAATGCAACAGTTATCCAAAAAAAAATACACTACTTTGGGGGAACCACTTGAAGACATCATGAAAAGATCATCGATGAAAAACTCATCGAAGTACCACAAACAATTGTATGAAACTTAAAAATATCATTCAAGATCTCATTGAGAAAAGAATCATCAATGTGGAATCATCAATGTGGAACAACCTACAGGCAATCAGGATCTTAAAATCTACACGAATTTGATGCCAAATCATGGCAACAAGGGGAATATCAACAACAAAGATAAAGGAAAAGGTAGTGTAAATCATGTATATGAAATCATTGTCACTTCCATAAATGAAGACTGCATGGTCATCACCATCAAGGGTGCCCATGCCAAAGATTGTGGAGTAACCACAAGAGGCGGACAAGTCACAATTGCAAGATCATCCCTACCAAATAGAGCTCCTTCATCTAGATCCGCTCCTAATGGTTACAATGTAGTAGATCAACTCAAGAGAACACCAGCACACATCTCCATTATGGAGTTGTTAAAAATCTCATCAACACATAAGAAGATCCTTGAGCAAGCATTTGCCTCATCCATCGTCCCCCGCAGATCTTGATGAGGAACAATTCCAAGCTATGGTCGGAAATATCATTACGCCTAATCTTCTTACTTTCTCCGACCAGGATTTCCCCGCCCAACCATCTCACAACTATGCACTTCACTTGGAAACCGTTGTGAACAAGAGAAAAATTAAAAGGGTCTTGGTGGATGGAGGTGCAGGTTTGAACATCTATTCTCTTAGCCTCATCAAGCAGTTGAAGATAGCAGAGGATTCCATTGACAAAGGTAAAGGCATCACTATAATAGCATATGATGACCAAGAAAGAATGTCTTAGGGCATGATTAAACTCCCCATTCAAGTAGGGACTACCATCATGGAAACCACCTATCAGGTTTTTGGATCTCAACTTGCCATATAATATCCTCCTCGGACACCCATGGATCCATGCAATGAAAGTTGTAGCATCAACCTTCCACCAATGTGTGAAGTTTACATATAATGGACAAGAGGTTACCATTCATGGGGATCCTGAGCTATTTTCATATTGCAAAATTTTTGAGGCCAAGTACTACAAAATCCCCCAAGTTCCAAAGAATGATGGGGGCCCATTTAAATCATACATCGACCCTGCAACCCTTGCATCCACCTTTGCGATAGAGACACCCACCATTCCTACCATCTCTGACATCAAGCTCATTAAATAGGAGGATGGTTGTGGAAGCTATAGGCTCCCTAATAATGCTTTTGTGATAGGAGAGTTTCCACAATCTCCTCAGTCACGAGGATGCCCACCAAAAAATCAAGCTTCCACATCGCGAGCCTCTCCTAAATATTATCCTAAATTCACAAGCTGAGGAGATCTTGGCCAAGAGGACATGGAGACAAATCCGTTGTATATGCTATACTAAGATGAGACACCAATAGTTAATTTACCAATCGATGAAAGAATCAAAGGTTTCCACATGATGCTTGCAATGGGTTACAACAGAAATCAACGATTGGGACAAAATGACAACGGCCTTATAATACCTATCATGACAGAGACACGATCGATAACAAATCTTGGCCTTGGATGTACCCCTCTGAGCATAACCATACGTGGCTGAAGTCCTCCGCTTAGAGCTGCCAATGCCTCTCCTTAGCCAGTGCTAGTACAAGTACACTCACCAATAGTCACAGGTAGCAACACACATAACTTCATAACTGAGCCCTATATTATTAGCGATGATGAAGATATCATATCCAATCTCCCTAGGTTATTCGAAGATACCACTTTGTGTATGATTAGTACCCTTTCCTTTGAATCTGATCATCAAAATCATGAGATCCATTTAGTGTACCCTGAACTGATTAACTATGACCAACGAGGACCACCAGTTCTTGATACATTCAAAAATGATGAGGCACTCTTAGAATTCATGGGATTGAGGGATAACATTCTAGATGGGGATCATAAGGTAGGGTTTATAATGGAATTAGACACATACGCTTACTACAAGGAAATGATTGAATCCTTCAGTTGCAAAAGTAAGAAACTAAGAATCATATTCAAGTCCTTGAGTGAAAACCACACTGTGGCACTCTTTGACAAGAAAATAGTAAAAAGAAAGGATGCAT
Source organism: Sequoia sempervirens (assembly GCA_007258455.2). Lineage (NCBI taxonomy): Eukaryota > Viridiplantae > Streptophyta > Pinopsida > Cupressales > Cupressaceae > Sequoia > Sequoia sempervirens. Next base: position 942,515,062 of record VDFB02281492.1, on the reverse strand, counting down.
CTAATGGTGAAAACCTCTTCGAGGCACCTGAGGATGAAGGATTCAATCTTCCTTTAAGGGCTATCCATCAGGAGAAATCAATAGTTTTGGCTGAAAAGTGCAATCCTGTCAACCTAGGAATAGAAGAGACTCTGCATATCATATTCTACATGAATCACTATTGTTAGAAGAGCAAGAACTCCTAGCAGCATTCCTAAGGGAGAGGCAAATAAACTTTGCATGGAGTTATGCTAACATGCCAGGGCTTGACCCAGAGACTGTGGTCCATCACTTAGAGGTATATCCAGATGCAAAACCTGTCAGACAAAAACTCTAAAAAATGCATCCTCAAATTGCCTTGTTGGTCAAAATGGAGCTCAAAAAGTTGCTAGATGTAGGATTTATCTGACCAATTGATTACCCAAAATGGGTGTCCAATTTGGTACCTATTTCAAAACTTGATGAAGCCATCATAATTTGTATGAATTTCAGAGATTTGAACAAAGCATGTCCCAAGGATGAATTTTGACTTCCCAATATTGATATGATAGTGGGCATGACAGCAAGGCATGGGATGCTATCACTAATGGATGGATTTTCAGGATACAACTAGATTATGATAGCAAAGTAAGACCAACATAAGATAGATTTTACTTGTCTGTGGGGGACCTACTACTAGAACATGATGTCGTTCGGCCTAAAGAACGCAGGAGCAACATATCAAAGGGCCATGACATTGATCTTCCATGACATTATTCACAAAACAATCAAAGACTATGTTGATGACATCCTAGCTAAGTCAAGAAAGAGAAAAAATCATATAGCAACCCTAAGTGCTATCTTTGACAGATTAGAGGAATACAAAGTTAGACTAAATCCCAAGAAGTGCGTCTTCGGTGTAAAATCAGGAAAATTACAAGGATACATAGTCTCCATGAGGGGTATCAAGGTGGATCCTGCAAAAGTAAAAGCAATCCTTGAGATGGAAGCACCAAAGACATTGAAACAACTCAGAGGTCTCCAAGGTAGGCTCCAATCCATTGGAAGGTTCATAGCACAACTGGCAGATAAGGAAAAACCATATTCTCACCTACTCCCCAAGGGGGTAGCATACAAATGGGATACAAAATGTGAAGAGGCATTCAACAAAATAAAGAAATATCTACTGACACCACCAGTTTTAATGCCACTTATCCTGAGAAAGCCATTGATCTTATATGTGTCAGCAACAACATCAGCCCTTGGAGCTCTCTTGGCTTAGCATGATGAAAATCAAATGGAGAGGGCTATCTACTATATCAGTAGGACAATGGTTGGTCATGAGCTAAACTATTCATTTATCGAGAAAGCATGTCTCATAGTAGTGTTCGCATCTCAAAAATTTAGACACTACATGTTGGCACACAAGATAAAACTCATTGCCAAAATTGATCCCCTCAAGTATCTACTATCAAAGGCAATGCTCACGGACAGAATGGAAAAATGGGTAATGATATTATTAGAATATGACATCGAGTATGTGGAGAGGAAAGAAATCAAGGGATAGGTCATCACAGATCAACTAGCAGAAGCACCTATTTATTCTGAGAATCCTCTTATCTCAGAGTTTCTAGATGAATCCATCTTTAACCTCAATGTAGCTGATCACTAGAAACTATACTTCGACGGCTCATACATGCAACACAGATTAGGAGCGAGTGTCTTCTTCATCACCCCACAAGGGATTGCATACCAAGGTCATACAAATTGGCATTTCCTTGCACCATCAACATCGTAGAATATGAGGCCTTGACTATAGGTCTCATGATAGAAGTGCAATGGAACATCATGGCTCTAAAAGTATATGAAGACTCTCAATTGATTATAAATCAAGTCAATAATGAATATCAGACCAAGGACGACAAGCTCACTCCATACAAGAAATTGGAGACTCTAAAGGAATCCTTCATCGAAATCACATTTGAACAAATTCCTAGAGCTAACAATAGAGTAGCAGATGCCATGGCAATAATTGGGTCCCTACTGGACATCCCTAACAACATTCCAAAATATGAATTCCTGATAGAGCAGCTTCTCATGCCCACATTCAAGGTACTAGAATCAGAATTTGTGTGCGAAATTGTTGGTACTAGCGATCCTTGGTATCATGATATCTTCACCTATCTTCGCATAGGAGTTATACTCGCTGACCTACCATTGAACCTAAAATGAACCTTTATTAAAAAGGCATCTAGATTTGTCATCCTAGGTGATACCCTATACTGTAGAAGCATAGAAGGTACCTTACTACATTGTTTAAATGCTGAGGAGGCATTAACCGCTCTAACCAAAGTTCATAATGGTATCTGTGGTTCACACTCGAGTGGAATGACCATCGCCAAGAAACTGCTGAGGATAGGGTATTATTGGCCCACAATGGAAAGGGAAGCACATGATTATGCCAGAAAATGTATACAATGTCAAGAGCATGGGGACCTCATCCATGCTCTAGCTCAAGAGCTTCATCCTATCGTCACACCATAGCCCTTCTCATAGTGGGGACTTGATCTCATTGGGAAAATCACACCCACCTCATCCAATGGCCACAAATTTATCATAACTGCAACTAAGTGCTTCACAAAGTGGGTGGAAGCCATACCCATGACGTATATCACTAGGAAGCAAATCTCAAAATTTATCCTGAACTATCTCATCTATCATTAGGTGTCCCCCAAGCCATTATCTCTGATAATGGGACACCATTCAAGAATCAGGAAGTCTACAACTTATGCGAAAAATTCAAAATTCAACATCGCTTCTCCACCCCGTACTATCCCCAAGGCAATGGCCAAGTAGAAGCTACAATCAAAACTATCCTCAAAATCCTCAAGAAAATAGTTAATGACTCATGTCATGACTGGCATCTGTAGCTTAATCCCGCCCTCTAGACCTATCAAACCAGCATCCACACACCCACTGACGCCACCCCATTCTCACTGGTCTATGGATCAGAAGCAGTACTCCCAATCAAGATCGAGCTCCCAGCCCTCAGGATATCACTACAAAACCTCATCACAGATGAAGAATATAGAGTATCAAGACTAAATGAGTTGGAACTACTAGATGAGAGATGAATATATGCTCTAAATTATTTGCAAGTCTATCATAATAGACTCAAACGGAGCTACAACAAGAAAGTTAGAAGCAGGACTTTCCAAGTCGGAGAACTAGTCTTAAAAGAAAATCAAAAGAATGTCCCAAACTCAAGCAACAAAGGCAAGTTACAACCTAATTGGTTAGGACCTTTCATCATCACAACAAGTTATAAATCAGGGGCATATCAGTTATCAACACCCAAAGGGGAACCTCTGCAGGAACCCATGAATAGCTCCCATCTCAAAAAGTTTTATGCCTAAATATTTCAAAGTATAGAACCAAAAAATACAAAAAATCAGAAAAAAGCCCTAAACAACTGGTTACTTCAGCAAAAACCAAGCAAATAGGTGTCTTGGTAACAACAATTTTTTTTTAAAAAGTAAAAAAATCCAAAAAAAAATCAAAAATTGATCAAAAAATAGTAAAGAGAAAAATTGTCCTCTAGTGAAAACCACTTTGGTGGCACTTTGGGAAAGTACCTTAGTGAAAACACGGCAAACAAGCGCTTTGTGTAAATAAGCACTTTCCATCCACCGGGATCTTTAACTTGTTCAGCATCATCCATCCATTTCGCTTCCATCATTCATCACATTCAGGTCTCCATCCATCACTCATCCACTCGCATCCGCTCCATAGCTTGGTCTTGTTTTCGTATCATGATCCCTCCTAGTACTACTTAGCCCATCCTTAAGGTCAATTGTCTTACCTTTATCAGAGTAGTCTATTGCATCACGCTAGGTGCACATTCTCATCAGATCAGATTCATGTAAGATCTTAAAATCCTTAAAATCAAAAAATATAAAAACACCAGAAAATCAAAAAATCCAAAAACATCAAAACATTAGAAAATCCAAAAAACATCAGAAAATCAAAAACCCAAAAACATTCAAAAACATGTCACAATTCAAAAACAGGTCAAAATGTTAGTCAAAAGATAAAAAATAGAGTTGTCTTGTCAAACTATGTCGTCTCTGAGCTTGAACGTAGGAAAGGACGATCTTTGATCATCCCCTGAGACATCTAGGTAAGTCCTATAGGAGTCTATCATAATAAAATGACATCTCATCATGTATATCATCATCTGTAAATTGGTCAAGTCATCAATCCAAACTACGTGGTCTTTGCGTGTATAACGTAGGCAAGGCTAATCTGTTGATCAGCCCCTGAGGCCCCTAGGATAGGTCCTTAGGTTAGTCTCTTGGTCAAAATCTCAAAAAAACCCAAAACATTGGAAAATTGAAAATCAAAACATTTGAAAACCTCAAAACATTGCAAAACACCAAAAACATCCAAATATTTGAAAAAATCCATCTGCCTCATCTCACTTGCACCCACAATAACATCATCCATAATAAACTGGTAGTCATCCTCAACCTTTAGTGAAACAGTTAGAAACAAGTCTAACAGATTAAACATGAAAACACAAAAAGCGTCAAGTCTCAAGTCTAAGTTAGTATGTAAACAAGATGGTCAATTCTTGGTGTCGATAGTCCATCATCCAATTAGTCCCATATCAATCATCTGATAACATCATGTCATAGGATGAATCCTTCCTACAAGGGGCATTATTTATCAGAAAGAATACTTTGGATAAAAAAAATGACGTGCCCCCATCAACTAACATGTCCTAGGATGCATTATTCCTACAATGGGCATTACCTTTTGGCAATATTTTATGTCCTTATCCTTAAAAACACATTTCCTTATGGCTAGTGATATTGAAGAATATAACTTGTTTGTGTGCTTTATCTTTGTCTTTTGACTAATCTCATTGTGCTCAATCCAAGGACCTCTTGATGATATCCAAATGAAGGATTTAGAGAGATAGGAATGGAAATGATCATTATCTTTTTGTCTGCTATGCTTGTTGGACGTTCTTGTAAAATAACTTGGTAAATACTTGCTTTGTTAGGTACGCCCCAGCAAGGTTTTCGTATGTCAGGTGTGAACAAGAATACTCCTATCTATTTGTTGATTCAAAGTCCATCACACTAAGCAAAATGTCATCCTAGTCCTTTATACCTTGATGCATCGTGCTTAGGTGTGTTATCAAACATAAAGTAAGTGACCCTTTTAAAATCCCAATCCTTGATAAGCAAATCATCCATTTCTCATCATCTCTATATCATCATCTCTTATCATCATTTCTCATCATCATCTCTCATAATGTTGGTTTGTTGAATCCTCTTGTCATCATCTAATTTCTTCATTTTCTGCACTAACATCACAACATGAATAGTTAATCATCATCACCAATACATCCATCATGCATCCATCATGCATTCATATCATCATCATTAATATAGATCTGTTAGTTTAAGCATCTCTTAAATCATCATATCTCCATAAATCATACATTTGCATAATCACATCGTCTCATAATCATAATATAGATCTGTTAGTCTAAGCATCACATTGCATACTCATCACATATCAAATCATCCATCTCATCCATCACCACATCATATCATTATTTAAGTTGTTTAAGATAATATAGATTTCTTATTCTAAGCATCTTAAAATCAGCTCTTTTGCATCATCGACCATAACCATCTATTTTGAACCTCTTTATCGCAAGATCGACCCTCAAATCGAATCTTTTCACTCAATCTCTCGAGGGGGAAATGTACCAGTGTACTTCTTTCCACTAGGGCATTCGAAAAATCAGAAAAATTTTCAATTTTGATCATGGCAAGTTTATTCTTTGAACCAATGCAACAAGTACATTGCTTCAGAGAGGGGCAAAATGTAGACATGCAAAATTAACATTTTGCATTCGATCAGGCTAATTCATCAACTAAACTAGGTTTCACATTAGGTAGATTCACTAATTAATCAAGTTCGCCTTTATCCATTCATCAGGTAATATCATCTCCTAAGGTAATTCATTCAAAATTAAATAAACATTATCATCAACCTTTTAATCAAATAAATCAAACATCCATTTAATTAAATCCAAATACATTTTCCATCCTTTTCTTATTTAAATAAATCAAATATTTAAATCAAACAAGTCAAATCATCATTAGGCTAATCTAATCTTGATTAAATTAACCTAATCATCCACTTGCACAAATAAATCAATTTATTGGTTTATTAAAATCCCTATTTTCTTTCAACATGGCATTTTGGAAGAATATTCCCAACTCATGCATTTTCATAATTTTAAATTTTGACATGTTCCCCACTTATAATTTAAAATTTTGACTTATCCTCCACCCATGCATTTTCAAAATTTTAAATTCTGACATGTTCCCCACTCAGAATTTAAAATTCTGACTTATCCTCCACCCATGCATTTTCAGAATTTTAAATTCTGACATGTTCCCCACTCAGAATTTAAAAATTTGAAAGTCTTACATGTCGCCCCACTCAAACAATTTTAAATTCTTGGCACATTGACCAAAATGTGCTCACTCCTCAACCAATCAGAGGTTGACAAGTGGCTTCATTTCACTGGCCAATCTCTCATCAAGAAAATCTATAAATAGAAGCTTAATCCTCCATAATTTCATCTAAAACTTTCATGCAAGGTTACTCTCTTGATTTGAGAACTCATCTTACTCTTCATCCTATTTGCATTTGCATCATCTTGGCTTCTTAGCAAGGATTGGGAAAGGGTCACTTGCACATGTGACACCAATCCACTATGGAATAGGTAACATGTTATTAATTTCATAATGCTTTTGATTTTCTCTTGTCATGTTTTGTATTTGGAAGTATTCACAATGTATTTCATAGGAGTTTTCTTGAAAGATTTGCAAGTACTAACCCTTGTTTGAAGTTAAGTATTTTGCAGATTTTAAAAGGTGCTCACAAAAACTAGTAGAGTTCGAGAAATATAAAATAGTGGCATATGCTACAAAAGATTGGTTTGAAGCAAAAAGGTGTGAGTTGGTTATTTAGAAGATTCTAGTATATCAATTCATGTCCATGTTTTGTGAGAATCTAGTGTATGAGTATGCAAGGCATACCCATAGAGCCCGATGGATGGACACACAATTCAAGCTATGCAAAGGAAACCTTTCCACTTGGTAGCATAGTATCAGTGGTTTACTTTGTAGAGAACTACACTCTACAGCCACAACGTGAGGTGCAGTCACAGTATTGCAACTCTACACAGGTTTCGATATTTGTGCCCATAGCATTCATACATGCAGTTGAAAGTACAAAGGATGAAAGGAAGGTATTGAGGGAGTATAACTTTTATATTAGTGATGATCACATGCATTCTCCAGAGTTTGTGCAATGTTGCTTCTAGATGTTCTACAATCATTTGGCTCAAAGGGGCATATCATATGGTCAACATATAATATGGTCATATAACTATGCAACATAGTTCAAGAATGCATGCATGTTCTACTGGTTGTGCAGGATGCATCTCACTACACATGTTCAACATATGTGGAACTTTTGTGAGGCCAGACATGGAAAGGGGGAGCATGATGGTGCAGGAACATGCATGAAAAGAGCATTAGCATGAGAAGAGTTAAAGTATAAAGACAATGCATAGTTGACAGATGGAAGATCAATTGTCGAGTGGTGTAATGGTTCGATGGGTCTAGGTAGTGAAGGTACGTCTTCAGTTCATAAATTTTTTTGGTTGATGGATGGTACTAACATTGCATTATATGAGGATTTTTTTACACTAACAAGATCGAGTGAGTTACACTCTTTCCTTAGTTCAAATGCAGGTCCATGGAGTATCGATACACGTAAGATGGCATGCTTTTATTCTTCATGTACAATGCAAGCCTATAATGATTGTGAGTTAGGGGAGTGGGTTGACAAATGGTTGACAAGTTATGTTAGCCCACTTCACACGTATCACCTTCTGATGGATTGGAACTAACACAGATGGAATCATTAGTCAACTTTGACCGTGTATCATATCTAGTTCAACCAGGTAATATATCTACTTGCTTAGTATTTGAAATTCCATATTGTTATCTTACTTTGTACTGTATTCATAATATTGACTAATTTCAAGAGATATACCACACATATAAATGCAGGGCATGTTTATGGAGTTATTGTAGATGAAGATAACAAAGAGGGTACATACTATTACTTGTGTCGTTGTGTTGAGGCAAAAAAGAAATTGGAAGCCCCAATTATAGATGGAGAAAACATTGAATACCCTACAAGCTCAATTGTTGTTACTAGAATGTGGCTGAGAAGGTACCCACATAAGAGTGTTAAACATTGGTTGTTTGAGGAATTTGACATGCATCGTAAGATTCTTCATTACTCAAACCTTGTCGTGGCATCCAATGTTCGTTTGAGAAAATATGGGGGTAGACCTTTGAACAAGACCTTGTGGAAGGTCCGTGAGTCTGACCATGAGGCAATACTTGACACAATAAAGAGTAGAGCAGACCCGGATGGTTGATTGGATTAATTTGTAAGTATATGCATAACGGTTATTATTAATTTATACTTGTAAGTGTCAAATGGAAGCAGTAGAAAGTTGTAAAGTGGTACAATTTTTATTTTGCAACTCCTGTGACCAAATGGATTGTTCCAACGTGTCTGAATAGGAATTTTTATGCTAGGCATGGTACTCTTTCACACCCAAACATGTGGAATCACTTCGAGCTATGTTCAACCGGATCTTTCCCTTAAGGGTCCAAAGGGAAAAATGGCTACAAACTTTAGCATGAGGTTACTCAAACACTATGATGCTTATAAACTTCCTATTTAATCCTATGAGATTGTGTTGGTCCCCTCTACAATAAGATCTCTCAATTTTTGTTATCTTAGAGTGGTTTTCCTGTAGTCTCTAGTTTTTCGTTGATGGAAAAAGTGTCAAATGGAAGCAGTGGAAAGTTGGAAAGTGGTGCAATTTTCATTCTGCAACTTGTGTGACCAAACAAACTATTCCAACGTGTCTAAATAGGAATTTTTACGCTAGGCATGGCACTCTTTCACACCCAAACAGGTGGAATCACTCTAAGCTACGTTCAACCGCATCGATCCCTTAAGGGTCCAAAGGGCAAAATGGCTGAAAACTTCAGCGTGAGGTTACTTGGACATTGTGATGCTTATAAAATTATCATTTGATCCTATGAGATCATGTTGGGCCCCTCTACAATAGCCTCTCTCAGTTTTCATTATCTCAGAGTGGTTTTCCCATAGTCTCCAGTTTTTAGTTGACGGAAAAAGTGTCAAATGGAAGTAGTGGAAAGTTGCAAATTGGTGCAATTTTCGTTCTGCAACTCGTGTGACCAAACGGACTATTCCAACATGTCTGAATAGGAATTTTTATGCTAGGAATGGTACTCTTTTGCACCCAAACAAGAAGAATCACTCTGAGCTACGTTCAACCGGATCAATCCCTTAAGGGTCCAAAGGGAAAAATGGCTGCAAACTTCAACATGCAGTTACTTGGACACCGTGATGCTTATAAACTTATCATCTGATCTTATGAGATTGTGTTGGACCCCCTACAATAACCTTTCTTGGTTTTCGTTATCTTGGAGTGGTTTTCGCGTGGTGTCCAGTTTTCAGTTGATGCAAAAAGTGTCAAATGCAAGCAATGGAAAGTTGCAAGGTGGTGCAATTTTCGTTCTGCAACTTGTGTGACCAAACAAAATATTCCAACACATTCAAATTGGCATGTTTATGCTAGGCATGGTTCTCTTTCACACCCAAACATGAATAATCGCTCTAAGCTATGTTCAACTAGATCGATCCCTTAAGGGTCCAAAGGGCAAAATGGCTGTAAACTTCAACATCAAGTTCTTCAGACATCGTGATGCTTATCAAATTCTTGTCTGATCCTATGGGATCATGTTGGGCCCCTCTACAATAACCTCTCTCATTTTTCATTATCTGGGAGTGGTTTTCTCATGGTGTCTAATTTTTAGTGGATGGAAAAAGTGTTAAATGCAAGCAGTGGAAAGTTGCAAGGTGGTGCAATTTTTGTTGTGTAACTTGTGTGACCAATAGTCTGTTCCAATGCATCCAAGTAGGCATTTTTATGCTAGGCATGGTCCTCTTTCTCACCTAAACACGTAGAATCACTTTGAGCTACGTTCAACTAGATCGATCCCTTAAGGGTTTGAGTGTAGTATGTTGAAATAAACCATTCCTCTTATTGATGCTAGGGTTCAATTTGTATAATTTTGAAAAAAGAAGCCAACTGAGTAGAGTTATCAACATTATTCGTAAATCATAATAATTTGTTTAGTACACTAGCCATTTTGATGCCTTCTTGTAGTCTCAAAAATTATTTTATATCATTGTTACATTAGTTTTTGAAGTGGCAACTTAATATAGCTCCATAATACAAAATCTAGTTCAAGCTAATTTTCACGTGAAAAAAATGTGAATCAAATCGTGTTAATGTGAAAAAAAACCATGAGACCATAGCTTGTGGTGCAGGAAAACATAGGTCATGTAATGCCTTCAAAAGGCCAAGTTGTCAAAAATGTATTTAAGTCCATGTAATTCCAAAATTAAATGTAATCAAGGCATGAAAAATCACAAAGTGTAATATTGTCAAAATGCTAAATATGTAAAAGAGAGAAAAAGAAAGAATGTGAAGAGAAACAAGAAAATCAAGGAAGAGGATGAGTCATACGTCATTCAAGGAAGATGAAGAGGTATTTTATGGTTGGAAACTTCCTTAAAATAATTGTAAGGGCTGAGCAAAGAGATCATTGTATTCTAGAAGAATTAAATTTACAAAGAGTTCCCTACTTTAGCTTATTTTATGTGTTTTTTAGTTGTTTCTTAACTTATACAGATTGTGCAAGAGTTTAGGGTTCAAATTTATATTTTTTTCAGTAGGTTGGGGAATCACCATTTTTTTGAATCCATTTGGGAAGGAATCCATTAAATTTAATGTTTGTTTGAGCATTCTTCTTATGGCTCGGTCTAAAATCCTGTGCATTGAGTTTTGAGTCTTATAAGAAATTTCTACACTACTCCACCAATTTAGGTCAAGTAGATTGGTTGATTAGGTTAGGGATAGGTTATTTGTTATGTTTTGATGTTTTTGAGTGGAGGAAAAAGCAAGAATACCTTGAAGGAGCTACTGCTACATAGGAAATTCTGAGTTTTCTAGTCAAAATGAATAGTTTCCAGCATGATAGTGGAGAAAGAAAAAGTACATGGGTTAGAAGATGTTTCCAAATGAATTTTCAGATGTATTTTGACATGTTCCAATTGTTGGTTGGAGGTTTTGAGGTTTGCATGTAGCCTATTCTGGGAATCCTCATTGATTTTTGAGTTTTTCACCCTATAAACAAGGGTTTGTTAATATACTCTAAAAATGAGTCTTTTTATCCCTGAAAATGGATAAATTGGGAGTTTTTTGTTATGTATAATGACTTTTTTTAGGTTTTAAGTATTTTGGGAATGTTTGAAGGGGGTCTTCTTCGAAAATCAGGCCTATTTTAGTAGCCTTTTTGATAGCGTTTACACTAAAAATTGCTTATTTCTTCAATATAATTTATTCTAAGTTTTTGATATGAGGACATGGGAATTAAGAGGTCTCTAAAAGTTTTTTGTATCTTGGGTTTTGAAAAATGTGTGTTTGGTTTATCTGATTTAGGGCATGAATGTCTCATTCAAAAGTAGTGCCTTGACTGCCCAGAGAATATAAGTCTAACCTAACAGTGATCAGTTAGTTGATTTTGAGATAATGTTGTCTAAGTGATGGTTTTAGGAATGTATGGAGTCTTGGACAAGTTTTAGAAGTGAGATATGTTGTTTTGATAGTTGGACAGTGAGGAGACTTGTTGTAAAATAATACATGAAATTGTAAGTTCAGTGAGAACAAAGTTAAAAGAGAGAAAGTTCTTGATTTGTATCAGTTGTAATAATGATGTTCACAGTGCTTGATGGTCTGGTAAAAGTTTGAAATCCAATTGTAATGATGGATTGACTATTTGGGACAAGTTGAATGAATTGATTGAATGGAAGAGTTCCTTGTTGAAAATGGTGTTTTTTAAATGCATGTTGATCTAATTGATTGAATCAAAGTTTTCTAAAATGGTTTTTTGCTTTGAATGAGTCAATTGGAATACAAATTTGTGGAAGGATGAATGATGAATGATAAGATAATTTGAGTGGATGAAAAGTAGATTTCTAATGAAATGTTGAAATTTTGTTTGATCTTCTCCAAGATGAGTTTGGGACAAGAGTCCCCTAAGTTGTTGATTGGTTTGGCAATCTTTGTATTGCATCAGCTTGTTGCTTACTATTATGCTATGATAGATTTTTTATAAGCATCCATAGATTGTTTGAAAGCACGTATTTTAGGCTTTTAGCCATAGCAGCAAGGCAATGAACTGTTTGGTAAAATGCTTTGATAGGCATGTATGAAAAATGTGTTAGCATAGACAAGGCAGTGAACTCTTTGAAAAAATGCCTCAAAGAAATGCGGTTTCATGGTGATGGAATGGCATGGTGAATGCCATGACAAGAAAATTTTTGTGGATTGTCATGGAATTCCATCACCAATGAGACCACATTTCTTTGAGGCATTTTTTCAAACAGTTCATTGCCTTGTCTATGATATTGGTTACTATTATGCTTTTGATAGATTTTTTCCAAGCATCCATAGCTTGTTCAAAAGCACTTGTTTTAGGCTTTCAACCATAGCAACAAAGCAACACTTGAAAAATTTGACAAAATGATTTGGTAGAAATGTATGAAAAATGTGGTAGTATAGACAAGGCAATGAACTATTTGAAAAAATGCCTCAAAGAAATGCGGTCTCATAGAATGCCGTGAAAACAAAATGCAATTGGAATCTACTCCTAGTTATTAGTTATACAATGTGAAGTAATTGAATAACTTCTTAGGTTGACTTTGTAAAAACTATATTGTAATTGAAATTTTGTCATCTATCGACATCTAGTTATTAGTTATGAAATGTGAAGTAATGCTTTCAGTTTGAAAGATGTGCAATGCAATGTAATCAATTTTATGAATATAAACTACAAAAATCTATTTTTTACTAAGTTATCGGTTCAGTTTTAGGTTCGGGATCGGGTTCAAGAACGCAGTTCACCGTTTCGGGAATTTGTTTTTGGGGTCGGGCTGATTTTGGGTTCGGTAATACAAAAACATATAAAAATCAGAAATATATACATATTTGTAGCAGTAATCAAGTTCATAATACAACACCATATTAATAGTCAAATAACATAGCAAAAATACGCCACCACTTTCATAGTGAAATATTAAAATATTAGTAATCTACTCGAATGTCATGATACAAAATTATAAATTAAAGTTCAAACATAAAAATGTCAAGTGTTTACAATCAGCCATTATTGATCACTAATCAATCTGAAAAGTGTGAACATTTTTCTATGTGGAAGGCAAACAAGAAAACATAGTTACATAATTATTTACATTGTGAAAGAGCCAAAACCTTTTTCTTGTAGATCATAGAAGTATCTCAATGATTTTTTGGGTGTCCTTTCCTTGGAACAGAACTATCCTGAGCCATGAATGATTTACCAGGAATTGTGAGAAATAAATAAGATAAATCACATGCAACTTGTTGCAATTTATTTCCTCGGGAAAAAGGGTAATGTTTAATTTTTAGGGAGAATCTCCTTTAGAGTTTGAACGTGCATTAATAATTTTCAAGATAGACTTAGCCAAATATGTCATCTAGGTTTGAAGCTTTTAGGTAAAATGTTTGCTTCTTAAAATTTTGTTCAAAATTCAAGATGCAGGCTCTCCTCCCTTAGGGAAGTGAAGGCCTATCAAACATAACACTCTTAGGCAACACTTCTTAAGTTCTTGTTGTTGCAGTATTAGATGCAAAGTTTCAAAATAGGCATGGTTATATAAATTTTCATCTCACAACTATCATTGCATCAAATTAAGAATTTTCAATCCTTTATGGTCTAGACAAGAGAAGTATGGAGTAGTGTTCCAATGCTAAAGTCTTATTGTGAATCTCTTTGCTATGAGTGGTTCAAAAATGTGGAATCTGTCTTCTGTACCAAATGAGAAATATTCACAATATATGTGCTAGGAAGGAATATAAATCCATAAGATCGAGTATGCAAGAACTGAGAATTGCAAAATTGGCTTACATTTGACTTCCAAAAACATAAATTTTCACACTTTTTGATGTTCACACAGAAGTCAAAATGTATATGTGCGTAAGTTGTATACACTTGAATACACATAACTCATATCTATTGAACCATGAATTTATAATTTGTAAATATGGACACCATCGATAAAAATGATTTGTATTGAGAAAATAGCCATGTACACATACACCAATATATGTCGATATAAGTATAAAATATAGTTACAAAATAGCCATATAAGATTACGAGAATGCCATATAGGCATACAATGTCATATATATCCAACACAAAATATGTACAAAATTTCCATTTAGGCACACAACAAAGGGCTTTGTGCATTCAAAATTCATTTCTCTCCATGCTCTAGTTCAAATACAATTTTCTTTCCCTTTGTTGGGTGATCCGATGACAATAATATTGTCACCCATTTATGTTGTGCTCAAGGAGTGCTCCTGCTGCTCCTCTTAGTGTTTAGCTCTTGGTGAAGTTTCAACTATTACAATAAGAAGTAAAGACATTAATATATAGAAATTACATTATAAAAATTAATATATTTAACAAAATAATCACTTACGACCATCTCATGATCACTCTCCTTGATGGAAATATTTGCACGTCGATGCTTAGGTGTGCTCAAGCTTTGTATAAACCATCCAAATAGGAATTAAACTATGAATCAATAATGGTTTGATTTTTCACTAGAACTAGTTCATCTATAACAATGAATGTAAATTAAAATTTAGTAATTTGCCTTATACCTCCCCTATCAGAGCCATCAAGGATTGTATAGTGGAGGAAACACCAATATCCATTGCCCTCATAACATTTGGTGGTGTTTCTATCACCAACATCTAAAAATAAAACAATAAATTATTTAATCACAAAAAAGTTACAATAGTGATCCATGTGATGACTTATAACGTATGAGATCTAATGAGCAAAATTTTGAGTACAAGTATTAAACAGATATATTTCTAATTATTAGTTATCGAATTTGAAGTAATGCTTTGAGTTTGAATGATGTGTAATGCAACATAACCAACAATATGAATATAAACTACACAAATCTATTAAAATTATAATTCATTACTTAAGTTCTCTTTAAATTCTATATTACCTCCGTGAACGTTTGATCAAATCTACTGGCACTTGGAGGTGTTTCCTTGAAACCTCCAATAGTACCCTATTCAACATCCAAAATCACATATTCAAATACCATTCATAAAACAATGCTATTAACACATGTAATAAATTATAATTGTTTACTAACTTTACATACCCCATTGATAGGTGTACTGGAAAAATAAGTAGGTGGATGACTAGTGTATCTAGTCTACACTGTAACCCTGCAATTTTATTAAAATAGTAAAACTAAATTAGTTAATCTTGCATTTCACAATCAAAATTTAATAAATTAAATTCAATGAACATGCTGAATTTTACCCATGTTAATGCCATATGCATCATGCAAAATGTCATCCGTCCTCTCCATCCCCGTAGATGCATACAGATTAGGCTATGTAGTAGCATATGGATCCTGTGTAGCACCCTCTTGAGTGCCGATAGGGTCATATGAACAAGTCACCCTGCAAGATTGACACACATGGGTTCGAAGGCCACCACCTAAAGACTCCCCTAGATGGCACTGTATAATAGGGCTAGTGTGATGGATGACACTCCGGGTCAAAGTTGTGATCGCTTGCAATGTCTCTATGTTGGTACTCTCCTTTGCAACGATAGGAATCACAATCTGCTCATGAGGCGACCTAGCGAGAGGTCATCTCCCTTTCCGCATAGGATCTGGCTATGCACCGGGCCTATCCTGAGCTGACCCCCCACCTCTCCCCTGGAACTCCCTCAAATCAAAATAATTTGGGGTTTGGTTCAATACAAACTCACTGTATAGTTTCCTAAGAAAATATTGGGGGACTTCACAATTATTGCATGGTGGGTAATAAAATACCATATACCATCTTTCATAAAAACAATTCTTAATCTCTTGTTGGTGGCACCAATGAATAGGAAACCTCTTTGCATTGAGGGTAAGATTTTGATTCGTTTTAGGGTCAGTGAATAGAGAGCACAAATCACCTTTAGTAATTTTTAAATCTTTTACTTGTTTATATGATAATTTGTCTGCATAATATACCTTAGTTGTTTGCCTCCTATCTTGCCATCTACATATTTGTTGGGTGATTACATCTACATTTTTTAACATGTCTTTCAATGAATTTTCCAAAAGCATTCTTTCTATAGTTGAAGCATTCGGATCACTCAACCTACTGATAAGATCCTCAAATTTTTTTCTATTGTTCTCAATTTCACTCCTCAAATTTTCTTGAGTGCCAGGAGGGAATTGAGAGAATGGTGGGGGAGGTTAATTTTGTTGTTGAGGTTGATTTTGTTGAGAATTTTTCTATTGAGGATTTACCTCCTCTTCTTGTTGAGGATTTGCAGGATTTCGTACAAATTAAAAAAAAACAATCAAATCTAACTTAAAACAAACAAAATCAATTTTAAACTAACAAATTCAAAACAAATAGCAAACAATACTTACCTCCTGCATCTCTTCGTCATTTTGGCACCATATTTGCAAAAAAAATCCAACTATTCTTAATGAAATTTGTAGAAATCCTCCATCCTAGAACACAAGTGAAAGTGAGGATTTTTGGCCATGGGAAAATGATACACATTTGAGAAATAGTAAAGAGAAAATGATACACATTTGACCCTTTTTTTTTTCTTTTAAAATCACATAACGTGCTCATGGTATAACACGCTCATGTTATAATGTGTTCACGTTATGTCTTTCCAAAAAGTTTTCCCATTTGGCCACAAAAGTGCAACCAACTTCATGCACCCCCCCCTAATTGACCATTATTTTGATCTCAAAGGATGAAACTTACCAAAAATATTCTTTGAATTAATTAATTCCTACTTGAATTTGAAAAATACCTCAAATGGGACTCATTTGCCCAAGGTGGTGAATGAGTCCCCCCTTAGATAATTTTTGAGGTGGGTTTCATAGTTTTCATGGATTTGAATGTTTTTATGTGATCTTATATGATTTTTGAGTGAAATGAGCCTCAAGATCCAAAATAATGGGTCCTAGGGGCCTATAAATGGTGATTTTTAAAGGGGAGATAAAGAAAGGGTTCCAAAATGGGTCCAAATTAAGTGTGAAATTGCCTCATTCTTTGAGAGTGCACAATTTTTGACACTACATTTAGCCTCCACTTTAGCACCCATATGACTCTACATGCATATATAAGCTAAAGGAATCTAGTGATGATCTTTGTTTCATAAAATGATACACATACAAGTTTGATTGTGATATGGGAGAATGAAGCCCACATTGTAGTCATCTATGAAACCACAATGTTAGGAACTACATCCTGCAACACGAATCTATTAGTTTTCCAAAATCCTCTTATTAAATCTCTAACTAGAAGTCACATTTTTGGGTAGATGTATGCACCCCTTTGATTTCACTTGCTTTACGAAGGTGGAATCAAGGTAGCAATCTAGCCACATTGAACATGGTAAGTCATACCATAGGGAATTTCCAAGTACCATCCCACATAATGATAGACAATTGATGATGTTCAGAGTACAGTCATGATTTCAATGTAACAAACAATGTTGAAAATAGAGTTCACTAGCACCCATTATGTTTGTCTTAGTGAAGTACACTTTTAACCCTAATGTAGTAAAAACCCTATTTTTATCTTTCATAAAAGTAAAAAATGTTCAGTGAATTGTAACTTACTTTTTCATTTTACCTTTTGTAGATTGAGAGTGATTGAAGCATAGTTAAAAATGTTGAGTAGACAAGAGTACATGCCTGCAAGACTAGATGTGCTATGGGACCAAGTGGCACATGACTAACATTATCATGAGGTGATCAATCCTGCTACCTTCGGTTTGTCTTTGTAGAGTTATTTTATAAATTTTGTACATTTATAGGTTAATTTAGGGCCTTGGAAAAAAGATCACAAAGTGTCCCCTTTTTCTGTGAAGTGTCCCATTGTTTTGCAAAGTGTTTCTTTTGTTTTCCAAGTGTCCCACTTTTTTGCAAAGTAACCCATTTCTTTGTGAAGTGTCCCAAAAGGGGTCTAAAGTGTCTATGACCTTTAGGAAAGCACACTAGAGTAAATTTAGTACACTTTTATGATTATTGATGTAGAAATTGAAGATTTTAGACTACTTATAGGGCATAGTTTTGCTTTATTGGTAGGAACAGTCCACTCATTCACGTCAACATCTAGGTGGTAGACAGCTTAGATTTCTCAAAGACTTAGCCCCCACACTTTCAGTGGAGGACACAAAGCTATTCTAGGATGTAGGGATATATTGGGCATACCTCATGCCCCCCATGAGGTACCACAACATGATGCTGATGGCTCTAGCGAAGCACTAGGATTTTGACATGTGTACATTCAACCTTCCTACTGGTGAGATGGAAATCACCCTAGAGGATGTCATTGCATACTCCAAGTTCCTATTTGGGGTGAGTAGGTACATCTTTTAGGAGATAAGACATTCCATGAGAAGAAGGCTGATATTGCTTGAATGGACCAATGCATGACGAGTGAGTGAGGGCACAAATTGATGTACCGATGCTACTAGATTTACAAGACCCACTGGTTAGATGGATTATGATGCACATAGTTGCACTTTTACTCATCCCTAATGCATGGGAAGCACAACTAGAGGGAGGAATAGTACACCTAATATGAGGGATGGTAGAGCACATGACAATATATTCCTAGGGGCACTATATCCTAGCGCACTTATACTATGATCTTGGATGGTTTGTGTTTTGGGAGGTGGAAAACACGGTACACTATATGCTTATACAAATTTGGTGCCTTGAGCATATCACTTGTAATAGACCTACTGACTTCTCATGTTCGATAGCTATGGGGTATCCTTGGGCCTTCAGCTATCCTCTATGACAGTTTTGGTAGTATGTTGATTTACACTTTTGGAGAGTGTAGTTTTATTGAATAGACAAGGATGAGATCCTTTGGAGACCATATCATCTTAAACTTCAGTGGCCAAATCAGACTCGACAGATGAGGAAATTACAACTAGATAGATTTTTTATTGGTTGACACGATTATGTAGTACATTTTTTCTACTACAATCAGGTCATATGAAAGTTTGGGCATGTCTAGGCACCATCAAGGGAACAACCCTTCTTCAGGAGATTAGTGTAGAGTACCCAAAGACCTAGTGATATAGTACAGTTCACTATAGAGAATGTTGTCTACAGTGACTCCGAGTACTCAGATCGCGATATGCCTCCAATATTTGATGTTGATGATGTCGGTACCATAAATGACTATGAGGAGTAGTGGATAGTATCATGATCAACTCCCATATTTCCCATGGGCAATCCTTTAGAGATTTAGTACCATTTCTAGATGAGGGAGATGATATAGAGGATAGAGCCAAGGAGACATGGTACATGGCTGCAGACATATTTACAAATGTTATAGATGAGGACTATGATGAGGATGAAAATCCTTATTATGATGTTCATGACAGAGGAGATGAGGAGGATTATGAGAAGGAAATGGAGGAGAAGGAGCCACCCATGAGTGAGGGAGATGAGGCAGTAGCTGAGGATCAAGTATGACATGAGTGGGGAGAGCCCTCACCCATTTGTATGAATAGATCAGAAATAGTGACCGCAATAGGAATTTGTACCCATAGTCATGGAGGTGATAACACATCTTCCATGCCCATTGCATAGGATGAGGCTAATGTTTCATAGCCTGCTGAAGATATTGGAGATGATATTTTATTTATGCATGTGTTTTGTGCATATGTTTATTCTTTATATATATATTTCATGACGTGTACTAATTATATTTGTTATTTCTATCTTGTAGAAGCTATGAGAGATTTTCAGGATCTCTATCAATAGGCAACTACAAAGATAGTACCTGTGTTAGTTGACAAGGTGGTCACAGACTCAGACTATGTGCCCCCACCTATTGTAGATAAGGACCTAGAGTCACTCAAGCTATTTGCAAGACTACGAGTGGCATATGATAATTTTAGGGGGCGAGTCCACTGAGCTGATGTTACATTAGAAGCATAGTCATCCCAAAACCCAACAAAGTTTGAGAGACCAGATTTAGAGGTAGCTAGGCTACAAGCAGAGAGAGATCAGATAACAGGAGCACATTGGGAGGCCCTAGGATAGATACGGGGCTTAGATTTTTCTCTCAGACTCAATGAATTGTGATCATGATCACATACCACCGTCTCCTAATGTACCACCACTAGAGTGGCATGAGTACTAGATCCCAAGTGATCTAGTAGCCATAGACCTTAGTGATATTGTATATATTGATGACCTATATATATATGAGCATATGATGTTTTAGTAGTTAATTTTATGTGTTAAATGTTAAATGGTAATGTGATTAATTAAATAACCTTTTTAAGATTATTTAATGAATATCTTCATGATTTAATATGCTTTATGTGATCTAATTAAAACTTATTACAATTTCTCTTAGATGAAACTTTGTAATTATGTATGTTATGCTAAATTAAATGCACCTATGATTTGATTGAAGAACATTAAATGCATATAAGGATGTAATCACACATAACTTAGAGGATGAATTTTAATAGTGTGAAACCTAAAGTAATTATATAAAAATGAATTACATAATCACCTTAGTGTTCAAGACACATGCGTAAGTGTTTGTTAGGAATGAATTAATGTGAAAGTATATGGGATATGATCCAACATCTCTAACAACATTGCTTTATCATTAATACTATTCAAGAGGATTAGAGATAATACTGACAAAAATGCATGGAATTGATAGGGTCTTTGAGAGGTTTGCATACATTTTTGTTAAGGTGTATGCACTAGACCCATAGCTTTCATTAATTACATAGGGTACTAACCAACTAGGACTAAATTTTGGGTATGTGTAAGATCATAATGAGCTAAAAAGTGACAATATCATGGGTATGTGGCTGGCGACCTTTTTTTTTACCCAAAATTGATGAAAGAAAATGGGTTTTGAAAGGAGATTCTTCGTTTCCCACCAATACAAATTATGCTTTACTTTGAATTTAATAAGTAATTATTATTCATTTTCTATTCAAATTATGACTAAAGTCCTAATTGATAGGCTGATTGAAATACATCTATAGCTTTCAAACGATATCACATTTTTTGAATCCAAAACATGTGTCACATTCTATGCTTCACATAATATAGGATTAAAAAAGAAAAATTGAATTTCATGAAGTTTTGACCAAGTTAATGTGGTGGACATATGAGTTTTTATATTTTTAAAAGATGTAATAAAATTCATAATTAATTATTTACTTGGAAAAATTAAAAAATATGCATCACATTGGGACATGAGTCCTCTACTTATATCTAAAATATTATAAAAAATTATAATTTTATTGTGGTTAGGGTGGTCAGACAGACACCTACTTCTTATTTTTTCCCTAAAATTTAAGTACTACTGCATTGAAATTTCAAATTTTCACCAAATAGATTTTTTTTAATTTAAATAAACCTAGTAGTTTAGAAACTAAATTCAATTTGCTAAAAAATTTATTATTACATAATTTTGAAATAATATAGATAACTTATTCAAATGTCTATGTCAAGTTTCCCAACTCTGATTTTTCTGAATTTTTTGCTACTTAAGGGCCTATTTTTTCCATAATGATCCTGCACATACCCTTTTCCCTTTCTGATCAAGTCAACATTGGAGTTTCATTGATTCTAATACAAGACTAAGTCACCTTTACTGAATACATGATGGACCACATGATCACTATAATTACATTGTAATTGCTTAGCATAAGCTTGAAGGTACTCAAAAGTGTTAATACGTTGTTGATCAAGAATATCAAGCTAATGCAATCATTGTTGTTCATGTGTCACATTGATGAGTCCTTAAAGAGTTATCCATAATGTGGGGATTTCTAACTCCAATGGAATAATCACCTTAACACCATAGACAAGGTTATAAGGAGTTGTTCTAGTATATGTTCTAATGCTAGTATGGTAAGTCCATAATGTGTATGTCAGTTGCATATGGGTATGTGCAGGATCATCATGGAAAAAATAGGCCCTTAAGTGGCAAAAAAATGAGAAAAATCAGAGTTAGGAAACTTGACGTAAAAATTTGAATAAGTTATCTATATTATTTCAAAAATATGTAAGAATAGAATCTATAGAAAATTGAATCTAGTTTCTAAACTACTAGGTTTGTTTAACAAAAAAAAAATCTATTTGGTGAAAATTTGAAATTTCAATGCAGTAGTACTTAAATTTCAAGGAAAAAATAAGAAGTAGGTGTCTTTCTAACCACCCTAACCACAATAAAATGATAATATTTTTTATAATATTTTAGATATAAGTGGAAGACTCATGTACTGATGTGATGCATATGTTTTTGTATTTTTTTCCATGTAAACAATTAATTATGATTTTTTTATTACAACTTTTAAAAAATATAAAAAACTTGTATGTCTAACCACCTTAACTTGGTCAAAACTTCATGAAATTCAATTTTCTTTTTTTAATCCTATATTATGCAAAGCATAGAATGTGATGCATGTTTTGGATTCAAAAAATGTGATATTTTTTGAAAGCTATAGATGTTTTTCAATAAGTCTATCAATCAGGACTTTAGTCATGATTTGAATAGAAAATGAATAATAATTACCTATTAAATTAGAAGTAAAGAATAATTTATACTGGTGGAAAGCTGAGAATCTCACTCTTAAAACCCTTTTAGTTTCATCAATTTTGGGTAAAAAAAAAGTTGTCAGCCACATACCCATCATATTGCCACTTTTTGGCCCATCATGATCCTGCACATACCGATATGTCAATCCTTGTTATAACTATTTATTTATTATTTTTCTAAGGATTTGTTTGAGGGTCTTATTAGTTGCTTTTTCTTTCCCATTAGATTACGGGTAGTAAGGTGTTGAAAAACAATGTTGGATATTAAAGGTATCAAATAATTTCTTCACATCATTATTTTTGAATGGTGTTCTATTATCTAAAACTATCACGAAAGGAATTTTAAAGCAAGAAATAATGTGTTCCAATATGTTTAATGACATTACATCATTAGTTGTGGACCGAAGAGGAATAACTTCTACCTATTTTGTGAAACAATCCATTTTTGTGATTATAAATGTATGTCTAGTGGATGAAGGTGGTGAAATTTTTCCTATCAAATCCAATCCCCAAACTAAGAACGACCAAATAGGAATTTGAGCATGTAGCTCAAAAGAAGGGGCATGAATCAAATTTCTATGTTCTTGAAATTTGTGACATTCGTTAACATACACAAAGAAATATTTTTCCATATGCCTCAAGTAATATCCCATGCGAATAAGATTTTACACTAAAGATTTTCCTCCAAAATGACCTCCATAGGCACCTGCATGCGCCTCTTCAAATGCTATGGGGATTTTGGATTCGTTAAGACATAGAAGAAAAATTTCATTAAAGGATCACCTATATAACACATTAGAAAGGATGATGTACTTTGTTGCTAGTTTTTGTAAGTGACGTCAGGTGTTTTTGGCTATGGGTTCGGGAACATTACCATCTTTCAAATAGTCAACAACATTATGTCATAACATTCACTCAAGTTGTGCTTGGTTGTTTCAAATACCTTCTCAAGTTTGTCATTAGTGGATGGTTTAATGATTGGATGAACAGTAAATTTGAAATATTTTGAAGGTTCTTGAGGTGAGATAAGAGAAGTCACACTTGCCATTGCATCCATGGTGTAGGTGCACCAAGTCCTAGCCATTAAATTATAGAGGTTCAAGTTTGAGTTTTGTGAGAGTTGGTCATTTTAATGTAATAAAGCCATACCAAGGCAATTTTTGTGCTATAGGGGTCATTTTTGAGTCATGTTTTTGTTTAGAGAGTCTATAGTGCAATAAAGTGTCAAAATGAAAAAAATGTCAAATTTGTAAGTTTCAAAATTGCAACAAATTTGAATGGCAATGGTTGGATTTTTGAAAATTTGTTGCTTTGGTGGTTGAATTCAGTTGGGACAAGGTAGTTGGTGTCTTTTTTGTTTAAAAATACCTCATATGTTTAATGTTGAGGTTGGAGAAATTGTGTTTGAAAGAAAATCAATAAAATATTATTGTTTCCCTACAATTTTCTATGTTTTACCAAAAATTCTAAAATTTCTTTGTATTGTACGGTTCCATATAGGGTAACCTTCCACTCTAATGGATTGAACTTGGTGGGTTGCAGACCTAACATTAACTTGGACTTGGTTTTAAGAAATTTCATTTGTTTTTGTGCATTTGAGAGGAAAATTCCCGAGGGTTGGTTTGTACACCCTATTAAAGGGTTTTGAGTGCATTTAAAACAAAATTTTAAGCCTTTCACCCAATATAGCTACTATAACTCAGTGGATAGGATTATTTAGGGTTATAAAACATGTTTGCATTGTTTCATGTGTAGAGGAGGACTAGGTCATGGTTTTTTATGATGCCATGGATGGCATTTTGTGAGTTTTGGCATGAAAAGGAGAGGTTAGAGAGGGTAAAAGTGAGAAACACCTAAGGGAACTCAATTTTTATGTCCTTTTAAGTTTTCATAGACTATATTGGAGGTTTTGAGTGCCTTGGGAAAGTTTGGTAAGGTCTACAAGTTGGGTTTCCAATAAACCCTTGCCTAAATTGAGCAAATTGAGGGTTTTGTGGAATGAGGCCTTAGAGTGAGTTCCTAAAGATAAATTAGAGATTTTTAGGCTTTTTCACCTAGTGAGTACCACCCCATTCAATTTTT
The DNA here is from genome assembly GCA_007258455.2 of Sequoia sempervirens. Lineage (NCBI taxonomy): Eukaryota > Viridiplantae > Streptophyta > Pinopsida > Cupressales > Cupressaceae > Sequoia > Sequoia sempervirens. The sequence continues at coordinate 942,490,048 of VDFB02281492.1, read as the reverse complement.
GGGTTTGTGAAATCTTTCAAGGGTTGTTGCTTTGGAAATTAGGCCTATTTGGTTAGGCTGAGTAGCATAGTTTGCATGATTTGTGAAGGTTGGTCCAAAGGAGTCCTATGTGGGGTTCATGAATGTTGAAGAAAACTAGAATGGGTACTTAGAATTGTGGTTTTTTGTAGATTTTGTTAGGGTAATTTGAGAGTTAAGGTGGAAAATAGAGGCTCGCAAACCTAAAAGAGTGTTTAGGTGAAAAGTTGAAAAATAAGCCAAGATTGAGTTTGAGGGCAGTAAGGTGTTTTGGAATCATTTATATTGGGAAAGTGAGTTGTTTTCCAATCTAGGTTGCTATCAGTTTATATTAGAGAAAAGGGAGTAGGTCTCTTAAGGGAGAAGGTTAAAGGTTTGTGTGTGAGGAAGAGGTGTAATTGGGGGAATCAAAATGCCTCCTAAAGAAAGCATTGTTGTTAAGAAGATTGATCAGTAGGATAGATAATTAGAAGCCTTTAAAAGGGAGATGGATACATTGAAGTCTAAAGTTTGGGTTGATATGGATGAGAGTGATTCTAAAGAGAAAGAAAATTCTAGAGAAAAGGAAGAGTTGGATCTATAGGATGTGAGGAGGTTGAATATTTTGAAGGATGTGAAAGGTGATGGACATGGTAAAATGGATTTACCTATGTATGGGGGTAAAGTAGATGGTGAAGAGCTCTTGGACTGGATAGGAGCCATGCAAAATTACTTTGAAAGTGAATAATTAGATGAAGAACACAAGGTGAAGAAGGCTAAGACCAAGTTGAAAGGACATTCTTTGCTATGGTGGAACTTTGCACAAGAAGAAATCCAAACAAATGGGAAGACTAAGATCACTTATTGGGAGAGAATGAAGGAAAAAATCAAAGGTAAGTTCCGTCCTAATAATTAAAATGTTCAATTGCTTAAAAAAATTCAAAATATTAGGCAAAAGGATCTAGACGTACAAGCATACACCAAGGAGTTCTATAAGTTAAGTGTAAGAACAAACATGAGGAAGATGAGGAAGAAAGAGTGGCAAGATCTCTTAATGGAATGAGGTATAATATCTGTGTGAATCTATTCTTCTTATGTTGAATTTTCTTCCAGTGTTAAATCTATGATCGAGATAGTGGATAGTTCTATTGGTGCATCACTATAGTATTATTTATCTATGAATAGGGGTTCTATGGTGATATTTAATTTCATTCAAGTGTGAAGTATTTTTATTTTTATTTTATGAAGTTTTTGATTATCTTTAAAGCTTTCTGGTTAAAATCCTCCACCTTTATTTGCTTTCTAGTTAAAAATAGTAGAATTTAAGATTATTCCTTGAACAAAAAACAAAGGTAGTTTCCACCTTTTAAAATAAGTAGAGAATTAGTCTATGAATTGTAGGATTTTTTATTCAATTGTGGTTACATTTTTCACCTTTGTGGGTGTGAGAATATAGAGTTAGGTGAGAAATCTATCAACCAACAAAGGGCACAAAATCTATGCCTATGCTCTCTAGCGCCTCTATTTCTTTTAGTTTTGTTATCAAGTTGTGTTTGTGAAGGAGCAGGTTGATCAACAATAGGTTATTTTTCTTCCCTAAGGGGAGGAATAGAAGGAACCATAGGAGGTTGGTCATCTAATTTCTCCTTTTCCTTGTAAACTTTTTTTATTCAAGGAGGAATTATAGAGTTGCTTTCATTGTCTCTTGGTCTTTTGGACAATCTCAAAGAAGTTTATGGTGTTTCTTGATTTTGGTTGTTTGGTTCTTGTTTGGGTTGAAGTATGGTTTCGTCAATGATGGGAGCGTTGGAGGTAGATGGGGACTTGTGTTGGAGAGATAGTTCTACTATTTTCTTTTCTTTGAATTTTTGGTAACCTATGAAAAATAAGTCTTGTCGTGGCATTATAGGTTCTATGGGCTCAGGCCAAGAGGATTCTAAGGAAAAGTTTCCTTTGGAAGAAAAGGGGTTAAAGTAGCTATGGTGGACAGTGAATATTTCATTATCAAATGGAAACCTAAGCATTTGTGTATAACCAAAGGGATGAGTTTCAGTGACCAAAGCCATGGATGGCCTAGCCTCAAACAAAATTGGTTTGACTACGAGATGATGGAGAATATGACATCTAATGTTTTTGGTCCTATTTTTAATGGAAGGGTGAGTGATCCAATTGTAGGGAAAGAAAAACCATTATGCATCTTGATCAATGCTTTTGGTTTATCATAGTCATCTTGATAAAGTTCATGTAATGCTAAAAAATCCTTGGTGATTGCGTTCTCTCCACAGGCAGGATCTATTAGTAGCCTATTAGTGGGTTTGTCATAGATACAATAGGCTATGTAGAGAGGACCATCAGGTAGATATTTAATTATATCTTTAGTGGAGAAAGCAATGTCAAGAGATCTCTTAGGTTGTCCCTTATGAGGGATAATTTCTATCACACCTACCATTTCATCCATAGGATTAAAATTGATATCATTTAGGATAGAGTCATTATGCTCATCATTGGTGTTGGTGTAATTAAAAGTGTTGTACCTTATCCTAGGTCATGATTACACCTTAGTTAAGTTTACTTAGGGACCACATAGGAGGTATTTGGAGATTTTCCACTTTTGGTTGACTTGACATGTCATTACTTTATCACTTCCACCTTTTGTGAACACATCATGTGCTTATCTCTCCACCTTTTGTGGTGATTATCACATTATCAATTTTCCACTTTAGGTGGAGTGATAGCTTTTCATAGTTGTCTCATGTCATAAGATTATGAAACTTGTCATAATCTTATGCTCTTCTATGTTCTCACCTTGGCTATATAACCAAGGGGTCTTTATGTACTTTTTCTCATCATATTTGCATTCATTGATAAGAATATAGTTTATTCTTTTCATATTGTTTCTATCTCTCTTATGCTTGTGCTTTCTATTAGGCCTCTAGATCTTCGGTGGCTACCTTTAGAGCCAATTCTTACATGGTATTAGAGCTTTTGGAGTGCCTTTGGATTGTCATTTTGGAGAGATTCTTAGAGGGTTCCATTTTTTTTCTTGTATTATAGGTGCATTTGGGGAGCTTGTTGCATCATATCCGAGCTCACCATTACGTCTGGAGTGTTTGAGATAGTCAGATTTTCCTTTTTTTATCTCAGTTGGACATTGGAGGGAAAATCTGCAAAGGGTTGAAGATTGGAGGTGGTTACTAGAGCCAGGAGCTAGCTACCATTTCAGAGCATTTTCAGCCAAAACTGACATCGCCATTGCATTTAGAAGGGCCAAAAAGCCCTAAATTGACTATCAAATTGTCAAATTTGGACAAGTTGCTCTCGGAGGAAAAAAAAATTAGTAGGTAGGTTATACGGCCCTACCTACATAGGTACGATTTTATTTATAAAAAAAAGGAAATCTACAATTTTTTTATTAAATTTGAAAAGCAAAAAAGAATTTAAAGAAAAATTTATTGCTTTTTTTGTTTTTTAAAAAAAGTTTTAAAAAATATATATATAATTTTTTTATCAAACCTGTAGATGAGATACATCAATAGTACATGTGACTATAGGTCTGCAACCAACGGCGGCAACAGGGCCATCCACCACTTGCATGGCCTTTGGCTATTACATGGGGTGGCGTCCCAACCGACCCCACTGGTCCCTTCTTTTTAAAAATAAATAAATAAATAAATTTTTTTCATTGTTTTTTTTTAAGTTTTAAAAACTTTTATGACTTTTATTAATTTTTTTAAAAAATAAAAATCTCTTCTTATTATTTTTTAATAATGGTTTTAATAAAAAATTTAAAGTTTTCTTTAATTTTTAAATTAAACTTTTTTTAAATAAATAAAACTTTTTAATAATGTTTTTTCTTTAATATTTTATATTAATTTTTTTTTTTAATAATTAAAAAAACAAATAGTTTTCTTTATTAAGTTTTTATTAAAGTTTTTTTTCAAAAATTAAAAAAAAAGGTTTTTTCATAAAACAAAACAATTTTCTTTATTATTTTAATAATAAAGTTTTTTAATAAATAATGTTTTTAAATTAAACTTTTAAATTATGTTTTTTCTTAAAACAAATCATGCAATAATATGTAAACTTGGGGAAATATTTTTTCCTATCGATCGAGCAGGTTGTATTGGACTGTTTGCTTCTTCAGCCAGCAGTCAATAGGGGTCAGTTGCTCCTACTAACATCCACCTGGAGGGATTTCTTCATGGTCTTCTGCTTCGAGGCACCTTTGGTTGGCTTCTTCGTCATCATTTCTAGATTTGCATCATGGTTATTGTAGTTCTTCTCTTTGTAATGTTGTAATCACACTAAAATAAAGTGCCACAATCCTTATATTTTAGTGTACTCTATCATAGTGTATGCTTCTTTGGGTTGATCTATGTATCTAGTGTTAGTTCCTATTTACTCAACAAATGTAGTGGCTGGTTACCCATGCATTTCAGTGAGATGGACTAGTCACCATATAGACACTCTTATTTTGGAAGCACTCTACCTATCTTTAGAAGTTCAGTTCTACATCTAGAGACTTGGTGCATGGCTCCAGTGAGACATAGATTGTACCAATCTACTCTTGATGGGCATTCAATTGATGCTCACACAATTTTCTTTTTAGTTATGACCTTATTCATGTTACAATGTGGATTCATCTACAAGTCTTCATCAAAAAAATTTGCAGTTATTCTTGAGTTGATAGATTTAGCTCAGTCACCAAGTATGTGGCATCTTCTACAGTTGTACTTGATTCTTTCTATCAGTGCTTCTCATAGTTTGGCATTCTTTTGGAACAACATTTGGAGGACTCATCATCATCCTTGTTTCACTCTACATCAACCTTCACATTGTTCTACATTGTCTTCCTCTTTAGTTATGATTCGAGACTCTTGACATTGTGACATTTGAGTAGTGACTCACCATTGAGGGGAGTTTGCATGGCCTTCTTCATTCTTCTTATGGGGGTGACTTTTCCTCACTCAAGGTTTTGTCCTTTCTAGAGCATGTTTCCTATTTTCTTTCTCTCTTTTGGGGAGGAGTTTTGTCCCACTGGGTTTTCTCCTTTTCTTCGCTTTATGAGAGATTGCATTGTGTGTGTACGTGGATACCTAACATGTCCTAGTAGCTAGGACCCATCTTTCATTGTTTTCTTTTGTGTACATTCTCCATAAGTTGCACTTAAGGGGGGTTGTTAGTGTAATTGAAAGTTTTGTAGCTTGTCCTAGGTCATGATTACACCTTAGTTAAGTTTACTTAGGGGCCACATAGGAGGCAGTTGGAGATTTTCCACTTTTGGTGGACTTGACATGTCATTAATTTATCACTTCCACTTTTTGTGGACACATCATATGATTATCTCTCCACCTTTTGTGGTGATTATAACATTATTACTTTTCCACTTTAGGTGGAGTGATAGCTTTTCATAGTTGTTTCATGTCATAAGATTACAAAACTTGTCATAATCTTATGCCCTTCTATATTCTCACCTTGGTGATATAACCAAGGGGTATCCTATGTACTTTTGATCATCATATTTGCATTCATTGATAAGAACACAATTTATTCTTGTCATATTGTTTCTATCTCTCTTATGCTTCTGCTTTCTATTAGGCCTCTAGATCTTGGGTGGCTACCTTAATATCTAATTCTTACAATCTAGATCAACATTCATCACATCATTTTGTATAGTTTCACTGGCTTTGACAAATTAAATATTATGTTTGGGCATCAAATTAGTGAAAATTGCAAGTTTTGGTTCAGGGGGGCAATAGACTTATTACCTTGATCACTAAAACCTACAATGCATAAACAACCAAAATCAATGAGGTCTTGCACGAGATTTTTAATATGCTTATAATGTTCCATTTCAAGTCCATTTTGTTAATGATAGTGGAAATAAGAAATTGATTTAAAGCTTAGAGGTAAAGTCTCAGTAGGTAGGTTCAGGTGTTTTTATAGCAAGAAAGGTAATCATTTGTTGTTGTAAAATTCAGGATGTGTTATGAAGGGTGTCAAGAAGGGTGTGAATTGTCTTTTTAGATCTCCATAACTAAAGGGCACCGCGGTTTTAATAGCTGCTATTTGGTTAGGTTCATTTTGAGTCATTGGATGAGAAGGGTTAAATTGAAGGAACCCTTTATTTTTCTTTCTAAATGGTTGGGAATTGTTTTGGTTGGTGGATTCAAATTTCTCAATTTGGTTAGAAGTGGACTTTGTATCTCCACTACTAATCGAATTTTGATAATCACAAAGGGTAGTACACAAGTGTATGAAGGATGTGAATTTCATCATAGTTAATTTTTCCTAAAGTTTAGTTTGCAAGTTTTCTATAAATATATTCTGAAGGTGTGGATCAAGGATCTTGACATCAATTTGGGAATAAAGTGATTGATAGTGTGAGATAAAATAAGTTATGTTTTCTTCCTCATTTTGCTTGCATCACATCAAATCAGCCAAGGTCTTCTTGGGAGTCATATGAACTTGAAAATGGTTTATAAATGCATCAACAAGTTTATTAAATAAACTAATTGAATTGTTCAATAAAGATGAAAACCATTCCAAGGCAGTATCTTTTAAAGTCCACAGGAACAATTTTTCTAACTGTTTATCATCAAGGACAAAATCACTACATAAGGCATTGTAGGCATTAACATGGTTAGAAGGATCTCCCTTCTCTTCATATTTCTCAAATCTACACATCTCTAATCCTTGTTGTATTGGTGTTTTCAATATTTCAAAAGACAATGGGCTGCTTCGAACATAATATGTGGGTGGGTCATGTTGATTTTGATTTATGGTGGAAATTTGTTTTTGCATGGATGAAATAGTTTGTAAAAGTTGTGTTATGAAAGGATAAGTACTATAAGTGGTATGAGTTGGAAGTGAAAGTTGTGATGGGATATATGTACTAGGAAAGAAAGTGAATGTAATGCGTATAGGTGGTAATGTGGTAGTGTGATCCCACAAAGCTAGTTTGCAATTTCTTAGAGATTCTGATTTTTGCTAAAATCACATAGTTTTAGAAAATATAATGATTTAAGCCTTAAAAGTTCCATTTAAGGTGTTCCAACTGAAGAGGGTTTGATCAAACTACCTTATATCAAACCCCCTTGGATAGAACCTCACTAGTTTTAAACCATACCTATAACAAAGTATGCTTTACACCTATCAAAATGTTGATAAAAAAACTACTTTTGATTTAACTTTTTTGGGGATAAAATGAATTCATTTAAAATTTATTTTTTGTAAGTACATGTAGTCCTTATTATAAGCTTCCCAAAAAGTATAATTTTAAATAAATTTAATTTAATTATTGTATTTATTTTTATTTCTTGTGAATGTAGGTTTTTGACTTAAAATAAAGCTCTTTGTTTTGTACATGTGGAAAAATAGAATATTATAAAAAAATGAAAAATATGAGTACACAAAATATTGAAGTTCTTGATCTAAAAAAAATTTGAATTTTGATACATACAAAAAAAGTTGTGTTATACAATCCACCTATGTTTGAATTGTAGTTTGTTTGACTTCAAAAGTTGATTAAGGAAAAAATATTTAATAAAGCACAATGAAACCAATTGGAATCACTAGATATCATAGTTACAAAAAATAAATTTGAAAAAAATAGAATTTTATCCTTGATGGAAAAAATTGTGTTATATGGTGAGTGTCACTCTTAAAAAATGGTGTTTACTTAAAAAAATAGTTTTCAAAGGAGACGGAAAAATGAGTGCAATCTAATTTCAATTTTTTTTAAAAATATATACTTAGAATCTACATACAAAATGTCACAAATCACTAGTTTGCATCATCTTCAAATTCCTCACGGTTTAGCCGCTATAGGTGCCTGAATGTGAAGATTTAGTTAGAAAAATTAGTTCAGTATGCAGTTTGGCCAAAAATTGTAAACCAGTATTGTGGGATCACCCGGTAGAAGATAGAACATGTGATGCCACATAGGAACTAGGGATGCTAGTAGGAATACCCACAGAAGGAATCACAATACTAACTTGTTGGATTGTTGTTAAGATTTGAGGAGTGATATAGGTAGGTGTTGATGATATCATTGAGGGGGGAGGAATTTGAGTTCCTCCTTGAATTGTGACATTGTTTGTTGGGGTAGGAGCACTAGATGTTGAAGGAAATATTTTCCAAAGATTTGAACTATGTTTTTCACAAGGTCAAGGCCTTCATCACTTTCAAGCATATGGGGAATATTTTTTGTGCTAGGAATTGCAGTAGTAGAAATGTTTTCAAGGAAAACTTGGCGTTGCAGGTGGACTAAGTCCTCATGAATTTGAATTATTTTCTCTTGTAGAATATCATTAGTTCTAGGCTCAACATGCATGCTAGCTAAAGGAAAAGAGTTGCTAAGGGTATTATCCATGCCTAGTGTACTAATGTCAATACAAGGACTAGAAGCTCTAGATAACCCAAAATCCACAACAATTATGTTATCACAAGATGACACGAGTTTTGAACTTCTTCTCACTAAGTATTAGCAATAGGACACCAAACACTCATGCAAATACTTCTAAATACAAGGTGAATGCAAATACAATACAAACTAACAAGAAAGAAATGCTTAAAACTGAAATGCAAAAACAACAAATATAAACTTAGAAATTGAAGATTAAATGCCAAAAAATGCAATAAAAAATATGCAACTAGACTAATTTTCCCAAGGTGGTGAATGAGTCTAGGCAGTGATTCTTTAAAAAAAATAGAATTTTTAAATTGGTTTTTATTCTTTTTATATTTTTTGATGCAAAGATAATATGGAAATGCAAAATTTTAGTATTTTTTAATGATATGAAATGCAATAATGCAAGGTATATGAGCTTTTGACTAATGCAAAGTTTGAAACCCTAGAATGCAAATTAAACAATCCAAAATGCAATGCAATGTTAATGTATGCTATTCTTAGGATGTAAATGCACTCCAAATCAGAATTAAAATATTCTAAAGTTTGGTTCACCAAAATGTAGACAATGGAAATGGAATGGATAACTTCCTTTATCCACACTAAACAGGGGAATGAAGGAAGGGGGATCCAATTTCACAATGTTCACACTCAAGAACAAAGCCTTGAGATTTCAATACAAAAGACATTGAAATATGTCAAAGGGGATTATCCTCAAGGCTAGAAGATTGATAAAGAAGTTCAAAACTAATGAAAAACCTAGAAAATGCAAGATGTTTGCAAATACACTGTGATATGCAAAATGGCTTCGAAATGCAAGTAAACTATAATAGAAACTTATGGGTATGTGCAGGATCATCATGGCAAAAATAGGCCCTTAAGTGGTGAAAAATTCAAAAATATCAGAGTTAGGCAACTTGATTTCAAAATTTGAATAAGTTATCTATATTATTTCAAAAATATGTAAGAATAGAATCTATAGAAAATTGAATGTAGTTTCTAAACTACTAGGTTTTTTAAAAAAATTATTTGGTGAAAATTTGAAATTTCAATGTAGTAGTACTTAAATTTCAAGGAAAAAAAAAGTAGGTGTCTATCTGACCACCCTAAACACCATAAAATGATAATATTTTTTTATAATATTTTAGATATAAGTAGAGGACTCATGTCCCGATGTGATGCATATATTTTTTTAATTTTTTTCCAAGTAAATAATTAATTATGAATTTTTTATTACAACTTTTTAAAAATATAAAAACTTGCATGTTTAACCACCTCAACTTGGTCAAATCTTCATGAAATTCATTTCTTTTTTTTAAAATCCTATAGTATGTGAAGCATAGAATGTGACACATGTTTCAGATTCAAAAAATGTGATACCATTTGAAAGTTGTATATATTTTTCAATCAACCTATCAATCAAGACTTTAGTTGTAATTTAAATAGAAAATAAATGATAATTATTTATTAAATTCAAAGTAAAGCATAATTTATATTGGTGGAAAGCTGAGAATATTCTTTAAAAACCCTTTTGTTTCATCAATTTTGGTTAAAAAAAAGTCGTCAACCACATACCCTACACATACCCATCATATCACCACATTTTTTCCCATCATGATCCTACACATGCCCTTATGAAACTGAAATTGTTGACTTAGAGACTAGAAAGAGATGGGAAGGAGCTCTAGAATCTTTAAGAAATCACTTTTGATGCCAACTGGGACTCATACACTAAGCTAGGTGACTTAGTCTTTCTTTCTAGAAAACTCTACTAGAATAGGTTTCAGACAACTAGGTACTCAGAATTGCAAAAAACTTTGATTGAGCCTAGGAAGTGGGACTCATTTGCCAATAATGGTGAATCAGTTTGCCTCCTTATGATGAGGGCTCAGCCCGAGACACAGAAAATAACCCACAAACAAGAGAATAATTTTATTATTTAGAAAATGGAGCTTCTTACTTGCAGAGGATCTCAAATCCCCAAGTTCTACAACACATGCAAGCTACAAAAAGCTACAGAATAACCCTTTCGCAATATGCGAGCTTGTTCCCCAAAAAGTTACCCAAAAATACTAGAAACCTGCCCATAAATAGAGCTCCTCTTTAGTTTGGAGCCAAAACAACATTAAATTTTGAGTTTAGGCGGTTTGGTGCCGAAAAATTACAACTTGAAGTTCAAATTTCAAAAGAACATTTGCAAGTGTATCTTCTAGAAAGTGCGCCAACTTCCTGGGGACATAAATTTTGATCCAGGGCTCCAATTCGCGAACCGTTTGAACCGTTGGAAAGGTCTCAAAGTCAAGAACGCACTCAAAATTTGCTATGCCAATTTTGGAAAGTTTTGGGGCCATTCCAGAAGCTCTAAGTGCCTCAAATCCAACTTAGAAGATTTTCAGGTGCAAGTATGGGAAACTAAAACTGCAATATCTTTCAACCCAGGAATAGAAAATAAAAACCGTAAATTAGAAATTTCATTATGAAGAAAAGGGTATCCAAAAATGTAAAAACATCTAAAAAATGATAAACTTGAAATTTAACTATTTTTGGGTGATCCAAGATTGTCCTTACACCACTGGATGCTCCTGCATCAGACACCCAGGGTAATTTGAGAAGTGACCCCATCACATCTCAGATGGTTGAGGAAAACCCAACCAGTCAACTGCTGCCTTAGATAGCCAGGATGAATCTTCCATAGGACTTCCTCTCCATTTCACCAGATATTCTTCATACTGCCTGTTTCTGGTACTCCCCACATGACTATCTGAGATTTCCTCAATCTCATCTTTTCTGAAGTAGATGCTGGAATCCCACACTGTTCCATTGTTGGTACTTCCTTTGCGCCACCTTCATGATACTCTGTCAAATCTGAAATGTTGAATCCATCCATCAACTCTACCTCATATGCATTCCCTGAATCATGCTTCTTTAAAATTTTACAGGGACCAAAATTCTTCATCTTCAATTTGTTATATGTTCCCATTGGAAACCTTGCTGTCCTCAAGTGGACCATCACTTCATCACCAATCTGAAACTCCTTATACCTCCGCTTCTGATATGTCATAGCCTTATACTACATATTCATCTTTTTAATACGTTCTCTTACCTTCTCATGTATATCCTTGCTGCGTTCTGCAAAATCTTTGGCTTCAGCACTTATTTTCTTCTCGTGGTCCATCTTCCTCAATTCTGGAGCTGTTCTGGGGCTACCTCCATACACAATCTGGAATGGTGATCTACTAGTGCTTCTATTGACAAAATTTTTGTAAGAGAATTCTGCCTGGGGTAAGATCAAGTCCCATCCCTTGGGTTTATATCCTACCAAACATCTCAGTAGGTTACCCATACTCCTATTAACAACCTCTGTTTTCCCATCTGTTTGTGGATGGTGTGCAGAACTGAACTTCAACTCTATCTTCAGCTTCTTCCACAAGGTCCTCCAAAAGCACCCCACAAATTTGGTGTCACGATCTGAAACAATACTCTTTGGCAGACCATGTAGCCTCACCACCTCTTTGAAGAACAAGTCAGCAATGTGGACTGCATCATGGGTCTTCTGACATGGAATGAAATGTGCCATCTTCGAAAACCTATCAACCACCACAAAGACTGAATCATTCCTCATTGTGTCCTTGGAAAACCAAGAACAAAGTCCATACTTATATCCTCCCATGGCCTCTTTGGTATAGGTAAGGGCTGATATAAGCCTGTATTCTGGCTCACTCCTTTAGCCATCTAACATAATTTGTAGCTTTGTACAAACTTCTTCACATCCTGTGACAACCGAGGCCAATAATAATGCTCATGATAATGGCAATGGTCTTATCCCCGACCAAAATGTCACGCCATTCCTCCACTATGCTTCTCCTTTATCGCCCTCCTCATGGGACTCCTTGGGATACACAATTGACTTCCCTTAAATAACATGCCATCCCTCGATTATGAAATCCGCCAACTTGTCCTGTCCACTGTAACAGGTTCCTTGCAAGCTTTCAAGCCTTCTGCAAAATCAGGATCTTTCTGCATATAGTGTCTTGAGTTCATTGAACCCAACCACTTCAATCTGCATCTTTGTCATCAATGTATGTCTCCTACTTAAGGCATCTGCAACCCTATTTGACTTCCCACTCCTATGTTTCAAAACAAAGGTATAACTCTGCAAAAACTCTACCCATTTCATATGCTTCTGATTTAATTTTCCCTGACTGTTTAGGTATGCAGGCCTGATAATCGAGTATATAGAACAAATTCCTTCGGCAACAAATAATGTCTCCATTTCTTTAATGCTTGAACTATTGCATAAATTTTTTGATCATATACAGAATACTTTCTCTTGGCATCATTTAACTTTTCACTGAAATAGGCAATGGGCTTACCTTCTTGGCTCAACACTGCTCCAATGGCACAACCACTAGCATCACAATCCACTTGAATTATTTTCTATCCACTCTCATTGTTTCAGTCAGGGGTCCACAAATACTACTAAAGTTTCTAATGAACTTTCTATAAAAACTAGCCAAACCATGGAAAGATCTCACCACGGTAGCAGTTCTTGGGGTAGGCCATTCCATAATAGCCTTCACCTTCTCTGGGTCCATCTTGAGACCTTCTGCTGAGACAACAAACCCCAAGTACACTAACTCCCTCTTCACAAAACTGCACTTCTTCATATTAATCAATGGTTTCTCTTCTTTTAACTTCTTAAAGGCTCTTCGAATATGCATCAGATGCTCATCAAACATCTTACTAAAAATCAAAATATCTTCAAAATACACAATAATAAAACTTCCCAGAAATTCTTTTAGTACCTCGTTCATAAGCCGCATGAATGTGCTCGGTGCATTGGTTAGTCCAAAAGGTATGACTAACCACTCATACAAGCCCTCTTTGGTCTTGAAGGTAGTCTTCCATTTGTCTCCCTCTCGAATCCGGATCTGGTGATATCCACTCTTCAGATCAATCTTTGTGAAGTACTGAGCTCCACTCAAACAGTCCATTAGGTCATTCATCCTTGGCAGGGGAAATCTATACTTGATTGTTCTCTTGTTTATGGCTCGAGAATCCATACACATCCTCCACTCCCCATCCTTCTTTGGTGCTAGTACTGCAGGTACTGCACATGGAATCAAACTCTCTCGTATCAAACCCTTTCTCAACAACTCTTGAACTTTTATGTTCAACTCCTCATTTTCTGCTGGAGTCATTCTATGAGCTGCCTTATTTGGAAAACTGGCTCTAGGAATCAAGTCAATCTGATGACTGATCTTCCTTATTGGCAGTAAACCCTCAGGTACATTATCAGAAACAATATCCTAAAACTCATCCAACATCCCAAAAACTTCTTCTGGAACCTTCTCACTATCCTCATTACTCACTCTAGGAATCAATGCATAACACACACGCTCATGCTTCATACCTTCTAAATTTTTCTTCCATCTACATAACAAATTCTAGCACTATTGCATACCTTTTCTTGGGTCTCCTTCAGGGGTTTCAACTTGTGACGAACCCCATCCTTTGTCAAGGAATAAGTGTTTGCATGGCCATCATGTATAGCTCACCTATCGAACTACCATGGCCTCCCCAACAACATGTGACATGCATCCATGGGGATGATATCACAGAGTACCTCATCATGGTAGCTCCGATCTTGAACTTTACTAGGCACTACTCATTGACCAAAACTTTGTGGTCTTTTTCTACAACCAGGCAATACATGGATGCGGGTGCCTTTCCCTCTTCTTCAACTTTGACCATCTCCTCTGACACCATATTATCAGTGCTCCCAATCAATAATGACATCACAACATTTTCCTTCACACTTGCACCTTGTGCGAAATAGATTCTTCCTCTGTTCGTTCCTTTCTTCTCACTAGGGCTCTCCTAATCACTAGGGCTTCTTCCCTTTCAGCATCATCTGAATGTTCAGATTGGGCCTCCTCATCTGCATTCGCAACCCTTCCATGACCTTCTGGCCTTTTGTCTGCCCTTCCTTGGTGTTGTGAACATTCATAGGCTCAATGCCCTTCTTCACCACACTGGAAACAAGTTCCTCTGAAACCACCTCTTCCAGATCCTTGTCCATATCTCCCTCATCCTCTACCTCTTTGATCACCACTGTTTTGATCACGAGGGTGGTAGAAGTTATCATTCCTTTAGCTTTGGCTGGTACCCACATCTTCACTTTTCTTTTCATCATCATTTCGACTTCTTGAAGGTCTGCCATTGCCCCTTCCGCTTTGACCTCCTCATCCTTTTTGCTTGCCATCAAATATTTTGTTCAACTTCTCTTCCACCTTTAGAGAAAACTAATACACATCCTCAATGGTGGTCATTCTGACTAGGCTTAACTCCTCTTGAATGCTCAGTCATAACCCATTAAGATATCGGGATACCTTCTTATTCACCTCTGTGTGACCCGTTCTGATGATTATCTTGTGAAAATATTCAGTATATTCTTTCACAGATCTACTTCCTTGCTTCAACCCTTGCAATTTCTTCAAGAGATCTAACTCGTAGTCCACTGGTATGAACTGCTTCTTCAGTTTCTCTACCATGCGATCCCATCTAGTGATCTTGAATTTTCCTCTTTGATTTCTTTCCAACTGGACCTCTTTCCACCAAATACTGGCATGGCCCTTCAGCTTCATTTTTGCAAACTTAACATGATTTGGGTCCTCTATTTCCTCATATTCAAAATATTCTTCTAGCTCGTTGATCCAATCGATCAACTCTTCCAGGTTTAGACTTCCAGAATAACTAGGGACTTCTGCTCTAGGTCTTTTCCTGATCTTTGAAATGGCCCTTATTAGCCTCATTTGGTCTTGATCAATTGCTTCTTCTTCCTCTTCTACTTCCGAACCTTCTTCCTCTCCTTCATCCTCACTTTCCTCCCTCAGGTTTAACCCTCTTCTCAATTGCTCTTGTAATGCATCAACCTGTCTCCGGAGGGCTACCAGTGCATCTCTTCCACCAGCATCTCTGCCGCCTTGACCACCTCTGGCACCACCACGCCTACCAGGCATCACTCTTGGAGGCATCTTTCTTGACCTTGACCCACAACCACGGTCCCAGTGCGAACTGCCTCATGATCGACAATCTGTCCACACGCTCAAGAAAAACCCGCTCTGATACCACTTGATGAGGGCTCAGCCGGAGACATAGAAAATAACCCACAAACAAGAGTATAAATTTATTATTCAAAAAATGGAGCTTCTTACTCGTAGAGGATCTCAAATCCCCAAGTTCTACAACACATAAAAGCTACAGAATAACCCTTTCGCAATATGCAAGCTTGTTCCCCAAAAAGTTATTCAAAAATACTAGAAACCTACCCATAAATAGAGCTCCTCTTTAGTTTGGAGCCAAAACAACATTAAAATTTGAGTTTAGGCGGTTTGGTGCCGAAAAATTACAACTTGAAGTTCAAATTTCAAAAGAACATTTGCAATTGTATCTTCTAGAAAGTGCGCCAACTTCCCGGGGCCATAACTTTTGATCTGGGGCTCCGATTCGCGAACCGTTTGAACCGTTGGAAAGGTCTCGAAGTCAAGAACGTGCTCAAAATTTGCTACACTAATTTTGACAAGTTTTGGGGCCATTATGGAAGCTCTAAGTGCCCCAAATCCAACTCAAAAGATTTTCAAGTGCAAATCTAGGAAACTAAAACTGCAATATCTTTCAACCCAGGAATAGAAAATAAAAACCATAAATTGGGAATTTCATTATGAAGAAAAGGGTATCCAAAAATGTAAAAACATCTGAAAAATGATAAACTTGAAATTTAACTATTTTTGGGTGATGCAAGATTGCCCTTACACCACTGGATGCTCCTGCATCACCTTATTTCTAGAATTTCAAAAGTGGAATTTGTAGCTCTTGATTTGCACTTTTACTCTTGATAGGTTTCTGGATCCTAAATTGTAGAATTTAGTCTATAAGTGTTCTCCAAACTTCTGTTGGAAAAATGAAGAACATATTTTTTTATTTTTGTGTTGTCATTGATGTCACCATGATATATGAGTTGCAATTGAAAGATCAAGTTTGAATTTGTTCTAGTATCTGAACCGGTATAATGTTTATATCCTCTGGTATTTTTGTCTACATTTGTTTGCTAGTGATTACTATTGCTTGAGGTGTTGGAAAATGGTTCGTGGATGTTGAAAGCATGTACATACAAAATATCATGTATTCAGATGCTAGTATGGTGTATCAGTATTACTCTATTTTACTATTAGGTCCATCATTGGTTAACCTAATGGATTTAGGATGTAATGGTTAATTATGTTTTGTGGAAATATGTGTGACCTATCTTAGGTCCATGTCAACTTGATGGAGTGTGTTGTATTTTTGAATTACTTCTTTCTTGAAGGTATTGTGAATGCTCAAAGCCAACCACTGGTATTTTTGGTGAATAAATAGTGCATCTAAATTAGGTTGACCTAATTGATGCTTGTGAAGATATCAGATATATATTGGATAATCTTTGAAGATTGTGTGTGAGATGATGGTGCTACAAATGTGAATGTGAAGAAGAGAGAATATGATGAAGTGTGTCAAGTTATTTTATTAAGCTTCTATTTAACTAAATATGCACTCACTAGTTGTACTTTATTAGTTCATTTTTGGCTGTAAGCTATTTTGTCATTGTAAATCTATAGGAAGTGAGCCTTTATATTTGGATAGTGAGTCCTAGTAGTGAGCCACCCATTTTGTAATATCTTTTAATTGGTTATACTATATTGTGAGCTAGCACTCACCATAGTTTTTCCCATTTTTGGTTTTCCACGTCAAAATCCTAGTGTTCATGTGTGATGTGATTTCATGTTCAATTAATGTTTTTACTTATCTATGATGTATGCATTGGAATAATTGGATGACATTTGATCAAAAAAATTAAGAAGATACTAATTCACCCTTGTCTCAGTATCTTGGATATTCAACAATTGATATCAGAGCTTGGTTCCTTAAAAAATCCTTATAGCTTGAGGGAGATCTTGAAGATTGAAGAAATGAATGATAAAGGAGAACTCTAGACTACTTTTGAGGATCTTGAAAAAGTTGAAAGAGAAAATAGAGATCTAAAAGAGAATCTAGATGGGGCAAATAAATGTTTCTAGAAATGAAAAGGGCAATTGAAATTTTTTGAGGAAAGGCATAAGGAAGTAATTGATTAGTTGAAGAAGGCTAATGAAGAAATTACTGATTTGAAAGTGCAAGTAGAAGAGAAGAAAATAATTGAATAATGTCTAAAAAAATGCTAGAAAGAAAGTCTAAAGATTGCACCAAGCTTGAACAAGAAGTTGTGAACCTAAAAGTGGATCTGGAGAATGTAAAACTTTGTGAGAATAATTTCAAATCTAGCTTAGAGATAGGCTTGATGAATTGATTGTAGGACAAAAACTGAGTAAAGACAAAGGAGGTCTGGGAAATGATATCAATGAAGGTTCTAAGGCCATGGACAATGAAAAGACTTCGAATAAAGGAAAGCAAAAAGGAAATTCAAAGAACTCTATTGGGAGACCCCCTGTGAGATAGACTAATGCACAAAGGTATCCTTCTTTTAATGCAACTTTTTTTTCATGCAATAAATTTGGTCACAGGGCAACAAAATGTAGGAGTAGGATGAATTAGTTTTCTAGTCTCTTCTCTGGTCAATGTTTTTCTTGCAAAAGAATTGGACATAGGGAAAGTGAATGCAAAACCTAGATGATGAATCAATTTAATGGAGGAAGAGTGAATCAATCCTTTAATGGTTACTATTATACTTGTAACAAGTATTGACATAACATTAATCAATGTAGAACAAGAGTCAGTGGAAGTCAATCTAATCAAATAAATATTGTTTGGTATAACTACAACAAACTAGGACATATATCAAGAGTTTGTAGAAGCAAGAAGGGTAAGCCTAGACCAATCCGGTAGAAAAAAATGAACCTATGAAGAAGGTTGAAAAAGATGTGATCAAGCAAGAGATTAATAAGATCTAGAGAAAGAAAGAAGAATTGGAAACTGTTGATGTGTTTGTGCACTCATCCGGTATGGGCAATTCCTCTAGAAACTAGACCTAGCAAGGTATTAGGGGAGCATTAGTGGTGGGAAAGTGAGTGGTAATCTCCCTTGGGGAAATTATGATGATGATGGATCAAAAATTCCCCCTAGTCCAAATAGGTTACCTTCTCCTTGTGAGGTCATGGGGAGAGAGGTTTGCAGTGTTGCATTAAATGATGATGATGATGGGTCATTATGAAAAGTGAGGGGGATATATGCATGTAATGGGGTTTGGGGGATGATTTGACCCAAAATAGTGCTTTCATCCAAATCCTGATTGCTTACAAGAGGGTTTGTTTGCAATGCATTGAGAAATGCACTCCCTTTGTTAATGATTGGTTGAGTTAGAGCAATTGAGGATGGGTTGAGTGATATTTTGAAATTGGGATGATGATTTGATGGGAAGTGTGGATGATGTCAAAGGTGGTTCCACAATGGTGCTCATGTCATAATTAGAAGGGATTTTAGTCCCTCATTTTAATAGTTCGAGCATGTATTGTTGGGGATGGAGTTTCATCATGATGTTAACAATCATATAATTTTCATGATTTTGAACCATCTCATTGATCTCATCTTGGGTCATACCAAGAGGGTTTATTGTAAGGTCCTCCCCTTCTCCATCATATTGATGGTCTTGAGGGAGTGAATGATTGGTCATAGGATTGCTTGATCCAATAGGATTCATGTTGGTGTTGGTTTGACTAAGATCACTTGAAGTTGATGTTTCTTTGTGGGCTTCCATGTCTTTGTGTTGAAATCTAGTTTGCAACATCAAATAGGGATCAATTTTTCAAGAATATAAGAGATGAACCTCCAATTCTTTAAAATGATATATCTTTGGTACAAAAGAGAAATTTTTAGGATGATTGAAAGATCAAAGGGTGATAATGATATGGATGAAAGATGGATGGACTATCAAAACTCTTTGAGAAAATATTGAAGGGTATGTTAAAATTTAGGACTTGATTTTGGTGTTTGATTTGATTTTGATTGTGATGGTGAACCAATAAACTCTAAGAGATTGGATGTTATCCTAGAGTATATTTTGTTCATAAGATGCTATTTTTTATAGGTGAGAGAAGAAGGATTCATCTAAACACACCTATCCAAACAAGATGATTTTTATTTTGGATTTAATGAACTCCTGAATCACAAGATGTTGTATTTTTATCAAGGGATAAATTTGTTCACAAGATTTGATAATTTGACTAAATATGTGGATAAGGATGCATCTACGCACACTTAATCAAACAAGATGATATTGGTTTGGTTTCAAATGATTTCCCCAAAGTTTAACATGAAGGATTTTTTCAAGATTTTCAAAGAGTTGATGATGAGATGATTTTGGATTTGAGGTTTAAAAATGGATGAAGGTTTGATTTTGATCCTATGTTTACCTAAAAAACACACTTAGTTACTAGACCTCAGTTTTGAAGAACATTCTTTTCTCTAAACAAGATACTCAAACTCCCTAAAAAGATTTGGAAAAAAAAAACTAAGGAAAATGCACCCTTAGATTTCTTTGTTGGTCAAGATGGAATTGAATAAGCTCCTTGATGCAGGATTCATTCGACCAATCAACTATCTAGAATGAGTGTCAAATATAGTTCTTGTTTCAAAACCAGAAGGGAGCATCTAAATCTGCACAAATTTTAGAGACCTATAAAAAGCATGTCCAAAAGATGATTTCCCATTTCCTAACATTGACATGATAGTAGACATGACAATAGGACATGAAATGTTTTCTTTAATGGATGGTTTCTTTGGGTGCAACCAAATAATTATTCTCAAAGAAGACCAACACAAAATGGCCTTCATTTGTCCATGGGGGACCTACTATTGGAACGTGATGCCATTTGGCTTCAAGAACACTGGTGCCACCTATCAAAGAGCCAAGATGTTAATCTTCCATGACATGATCTACAAGAGTATCGAATATTATGTTGATGACATACTAGAAAAATCTAGAAAAAGGAGAGATCACATAGCAACATTGAGTGCTATTTTTGATAGGCTAGAGGAGTTCAAGGTTTGTTTAAATCCAAAGAAGTGCATCTTTGACATACAATCAGGAAAATTATTAGGATACATAGTGTTAATGAGGGGTATTGAAATAGATCTTGCAAAGGTAAAAGCAATACTTGAGATGGAGGAACCCAAAACATTGAAATAGTTGAGAGGCCTCCAAGGTAGGCTTTAGTCCATCCACAAATTCATAGCACAACTAGCAAAAAAGAAAAAACCATACTCTCACCTACTTCACAAGGGTGTAGCGTACAAATGGGATGAAAAATGT
Organism: Sequoia sempervirens; assembly: GCA_007258455.2. NCBI lineage: Eukaryota > Viridiplantae > Streptophyta > Pinopsida > Cupressales > Cupressaceae > Sequoia > Sequoia sempervirens. The sequence continues at coordinate 942,469,298 of VDFB02281492.1, read as the reverse complement.
GAGGAATCCTTCAATAAAATCAAAGAATATCTACTCACACCTCTAGTCCTTAGCCACCAATCCCAAGAAAGCAACTAATCCTCTATGTGTTAGCAACAACAACAAACCTTGGTGCTCTTCTAGCTCAACACGATGAAAATGGGATAGAAAGGGCCATCTATTACATCACCAGCCCAATGGTTAGTCATAAGTTAAACTACTCATTCATTGAAAAATATTTTCTAGTAGTAGTGTTTGCTTCATAGAAATTTAGAAATTACATGTCGGCACACACAAATTCAAACTCATCACCAAGACCGATCCCCTCAAGTACTTACTATCAAAGTAAATTCTCATAGGAAGGATGGCCAAGTGGGTCATGATTCTATCTAAATACAACATCAAATATGTGGAGTGGAAATCAATGAAAGGCCAAGTCATTACATATCAACTTGTAGAAGCACCCATCTATTTAGAAAATCCACTCATATTAGAGTTTCTGGATGAATCCATCTTCAATCTCAACATATCTGACCACTAGAAACTCTACTTTGATGGTTCCTACATGCAACATGGATCAAGAGCTAGTGTCTTCTTCATCACCCCATTGGTGGATTGTATACCTAGACCCTATAAATTGGCATTTCCCTACACTAACAACATTGTAGAGTATGAGGCTTTAACCATAGGTATCAGAATACTAGTGCAATGGCACATAATGACCCTCAAAGTATATGTAGACTCCCAATTGATAATAAATCAAGTGAATGGTGAATACCAAACAAAGGATGATAAGCTAACTCCATACAAAAAGTTGGTAGAAAGCCTCAAAGAATCATTCATCGATATGACATTTGAGCACATCCCCAGAGCAAACAACAAAGAAATAGATGTCATGACAACGATTGGATCCTTATTGGACATCCCTCACAACCTCCCAAAACATGAATTCTTGGTAGGATAGCTTCTCGTTCCTACATTCAAGGTACTAGAGTTAGAATATGTGTGTGAAATCATTGGTCTCAATGATCCTTGGTACCATGACATCTATACCTACTTGCGAATAGGGGTCCTACCTGTTGACTTACCCTCAAGCCTAAAATGAACCTTTGTTAAAAAAGAATCTTGGTTTTTCATCCTAGGAAATACCCTTTACCGTATGAGAATAGAGGGAACATTATTATACTGTCTAAATGCTAATGATGCATTGATTGCCTTAATTGAGGTACATAATGGTATTTGTGGTTTGCACTCAAGTGGAATGACGTTGGCCAAGAAATTGCTAAGGACAAGGTATTACTGGCCCACAATGGAAAGAGAAGCACATAACTACATCAAAGGGTGCTTACAATGTCAGTAGCATGGGGACCTCCTCCATGCTCTAGCCTAAGAACTTCATCCCATCACCACACCATGGCCCTTTTCATAGTGTGGATTCGATCTCATTGGGAAAATCACTCCAACCTCATCTAATGACCACAAATTTATCATACCTACTACTGAGTACTTTACCAAGTGGGTGGAAGCCATCCCCATGACATACATCATGGAAAAGGGTATGTGCAGGATAATGGTGGGCCAAAAAGTGGCAATATTATGGGTATTTGTAGGGTATGTGGCTGACAATCTTTTTTTTACCCAAAATTGATGAAACGAAAAAGGTTTTTAGAGGAGATTCTCAGACTTCCACCAATATAAATTATGCTTTAATTTGAATTTAATAAATAATAATTATTTATTTTCTATTAGAATTACGGCTAAAGTCATGATTGATAGGCTGATTGAAAAAAATCTATAACTTGTAAACAGTATCACATTTTTTGAATCCAAAATATGCGTCACATTCTATGCTTCACATAATATAGGATTAAAAAAAGAAAAATTAAATTTCATGAAGTTTGGACCAAGTTAAGCTGGTCAGACATACGGGTTTTTATATTTTTTAAAAGTTGTAATAAAAAATTCATAATTAATTATTTACTTGGAAAAAAATTACAAAAAAATATGCATCACATTCGGACATGAGTCTTCTACTTATATATAAAATATTATAAAAAATAATTATCATTTTATTATGGTTAGGGTGGTCAGACAGACACCTACTTATTTTTTTCCTGAAATTTAAGTACTACTGCATTGAAATTTTAAATTTTCACCAAATAGATTTTATTTATTTTTAAATAAACCTAGTAGTTTAGAAACTAAATTCATTTTTCTAAAGATTCTATTCTTACATATTTTTGAAATAATATAGATAACTTATTCAAATTTTTACATCAAGTTGCCTAACACTAATTTTTCTAAATTTTTTGCCACTTAAGGGCCTATTTTTTCCATGATGATCCTGTACATACCCAAAAGCTGATACCTAAGTTCATCCTAAACTACCTCATATTCCTATATGGTGTTCCCAAAGCTATTATCTTAGATAATGGGATACCTTTCAAGAATTGGGATGTTTGTGACCTATGTGAAAAATTCAAAATCCAACATCACTTTTCAACTCCATATTATCCCAAAGGAAATGGCCAAGTAGAAGCCATCAATAAAACCATTTTGAAAATCCTCAAAAAGATAGTCAATGATGTAGGTTGTGACTGGCATCTATAGCTAAATCCCACCTTGTAGCCCTATTGAACTAGAATCTGCACACCAACAGACACCACCCCCTTCTCCCTAGTCTACGGATCAAAATTTGTACTACCCATTGACATCGAGCTTCCATCATTAAGAATATCACCGTAAAACATCATCATGGATGAAGAATACTGAGTATCAAGACTAAATGAGCTAGAGCTACTAGATGAGTGGTGTATGGGAGCATTGAACCATTTACAAGTCTATCAGAAAAGACTTAAGAGGAGTTATAACATGAAGATCAATAGTAGGACCTTTCAAGTTGAAGAACTTGTCCTAAAAGAGAGCCAAAAGAATGCCCCTAACCCAAATGACAAAGGAAAATTTGAGCCCAACTAGTTGGGACAATTTGTTATCACAACGAGCTACAAGTTAGGGGCATATCAATTATCAACACATAAAGATGAACCTCTACAGGAGCCCATGAATAGCTCCCATCTTTAAAAGTTTTATGTCTAAATCTTTCAAGGTATAAAACCAAAAAATAAAAAAAATTAGAAAATGTCCCAAAAAAATGGTTACCTTGATGAAAACCTAGCAAAAAGGCATCTTGGTGACAATAAAAAAATCAAAAAGAAAAAAGTAATAAAAAATAGTAAAGAGAAAAATTGTCCTCTAGTGAAAACCACTTTGGTGGCACTTTGGGAAAGTACCTTGGTGAAAACCTAGCAAACAGGCATCTTGCATAAATAAGCACTTTCCATCCACCAATATCTTCATAGGCTTATTCTACATCATCCATCCATTACGCTTCCATCATCCATCGTAATCCATATCTCCATCCATCACCCATCCATTCAACATCTGCATCATAGCTTGGTCTTGTGTTCATGTCATGATCCCTCCTAGTACTACTCAACCCATTCTCAAGATCAGTTTTTCCTACCTCCATTAGAGTATTCTATTACATCACACTGGGGGCATGTTCTCATCAGATTAGATTTGTGTATATTCTTGAAGTCCCTAAAACCAAAAAATCCAAAAACATCATAAAATAAAAAATTCCAAAACATTCAAAACACATATCAAAAATCCAAAAATAGGTCAAAAAATAGTCATCATGTCAAACTATTGGTCTCTAAGCCTTGAACATAGGAAAGGTTGATCTATGATCATCCCCTGAGACACTTAGGTTAGTCCTTTAGGAGTCTGTCATAATAAATTGGCAATTCATTTGTTCATATCTCATCAAATAATTGAGTCTATGTCATTTGAACTACAAGAATCTGAGCCTTGAATGTAGGAAAGGTCAATCCATGATCATACCCCAAGACACTTAGGTTAGTCCTTTAGGAGTTGGTCATAATAAAATAGCAATTAATTTGTTCATATCTCATCAAATAATCGAGTTTGTTCTAGTCGAACTATGTGGTCTCTTCCTATATAACATAGGCAAGGATAATCAGTTGATCATCCTCTGAGGCCCTTAGGATAGGTCCTTAGGTTAGTCTCTTGGTCAAAATCTCAAAAAACCCCAAAAATTTTGAAAAATTGAAAATAAAAACATTTGAAAAATCTCAAAAATACCAAAAATAGCCTCAAAACATTTCAAAAAATCAAAAAATCAAAAGAGTTAAAAAAATTCATCTATCTCATCTCATTTTCACCCACTATAAACATCAGTCACAATAAATCAATCATCATCCTTAAACTTTGGTGAAACAATAAAAACCAAGCATCGTAGATCAAAAGTGAAAACTCAAAACGTCAAAATCTCAAGTCTAAGTCAATATGTAAACAAGTTAGTCAACTCTTTGTGTCATTAGCTTGTTTGTTTGCTTTATCTTGATCTATTGATTTATCTTATTATGCTCATTCTAAGGACCTCTCAATGATATCCCGAACAAAAGGATTTAGAGAGATAGGAATGGGGAAATGATCATTATCTTTTTATCTATGTGTTTGTTGGATGTCTTTGTAAAATAACCTCAACGAATACTTGCTTTATTAGGTATGTATGGAAGGTGTTTCTAGATATCTTGTTGACCACGTAGGAAGGCTTTCCTTCCTATGTTTTGGTCTGGGATGTTTGAAGTACCTAAAGTGCATACTAGTAAGGTTTCTGCATGTCAGGTGTGGACAAGGATACTCCTATCTGATTGTCAAGTCAAAGTCCATCACACTAGGTACCATGCCATCCTATTTATTTATACCTTGATTCATTGTACCTATGTGTGTTATCAAACATAAGATAATTGGCCCTTTGAAAACCCTAACTCTTTGGAAAGCAATAATAATTATCATCATCTCATGTCTTGTTGGAATCTCTTGTGTTCTTCTATCTCTTTCTTTTGGCACTAACATGGTACTGTGATAGTTATTCATCATCATTATCATTGCATCCATCATGCATCCATAAACTGTTAACATATTGCATATTGCATATCATACCATAAAAACATGTATTTCATTTCCATACATATATATTGGTCATTCCAAAGTATTGCATAAATCATACATAATCACCCATCATATTTAAACACGAAAAGCACTTATCACATAACATCATAAAAAATCTACATCATCATATCATACATTATCATAGCATCATTTCCATAATTCCATAACACATATAAGAACCCATTACGCTATTGCATAATCATCATATATTAAAAGAATCCATTAGCATATCATAACCATCATATCATTTCATGAAACATAATCATCATAGCATCCCATCATTACCATAACATGATAAAATGCATATCATATATGAGGAAATTACACACATTTCACAATATAGATCTGTTAGTATAAGCATAATGCATGTCATAACATTTTGCATACATCCTAAAAAGTGCATAAAAAAAATACTTAAAACAAAAGGAATCCATAAAACATTTACATCATCATATAGAATCATTACATAAGCATATAGAAAGTAAAGAAAACCATAAATGCATTGTATATCATATCAAATCAAAATCATCTCATATATATCATCAAAAAATATATACATTGTCATGGTACAATAAGAATCGGATCAAGTGTAAAATACATAAGTACAATCAGCCCATGGGGCTATCAAAAATGAGCCTAAAGGGTGCAAAAAGAATCCAGTCTCTGATCAAAATGAAGGCCTAGCCCATTGGCTACTACCCTTGCCACTTGCTCTATCCTCGTGTCCCTCTGCAAGTCTTGGGAACTCATCCTACTCATGGCATGGCCTGATGGTAGTGCATCCTATAATAATCGACCTTTGGAATGACCTCCCTGTATGAGAAAAGTGATACTGTGCTTTGGGAGGAAGAGGCAGCCATACTCTCTAACTATTGTCGGTGGCCCATCTTTGCCATTGCCTGTAACTCTACAACCTACCTCTGCAAAATGGCTTGATCCCACTCATCCCTAGCCTAGTCCCTCTCAACCATCAATATCTATATCTAGGCTTGCAACTATAAAATATTCCCATCCCTCAGATCTGGCTGTAGAGGAAGTTGCATGTGAGGCTAATCCTCACCTTCATCTTTGGGTAGTGTCAGAATGTGATCTTGATGCCCATATTTTCTATCATGCTACCCATGGTACTAGGGTTAGAGATGGTAGATATCTAACAATTAAATGCAGATTTAATTAATAAAATAGAGAAATTAAAACATACACAAAATAAATCATAATACAAAGAATTTAACGTGGTTCACCCAATCCGGGCTACATCCACCAAACCGTAGCCATCCAATACTTTTATTATCGAGTGAAAAACCTATTACAATCTTGCTAATAATCATATTTTTCATCATACTGTAATACCCAATCGAACCCCCTTTTAACAGGCTTAGAAGCTTCCAGATTTCGAGTTCTACAAAATTGGATTTTTCTTTTTTTTTCATTGATTTTTCCTTTTTTCGATGATGAGGATACATGTTAGGGTGTACAGTATACCATGGGCTATATAGTATAGCATGATCAGTCGCCACACACAAACAATCTCCCACTTGGAGACTAATCAAGCTCCACACCATCACAAAATCCCACTTGGAGCCTGATCCTGGATGACACTGCTGCACTTACAGCTCCCACTAGAAATAAGTACCTTGGACCCTGTTGCTCTATTATTCTTGAACTCAACCTTGAAGGCCAACTGAAGCTGAAGAGGAACTCAGCTTCTCACTTGTCACTATCTTCATAAACATATATGCTAGATTGACATCTATATGTATCTTGTCCAGCTTGACCTGTCCATCCTCCAACACCGACCGAATGAAATGATATCTCAACTATATATGTTTTGTTTTAGAATGCAAGGAAAAATTCTTTGCAAGATGTATAGCACTCTGACTATCTATAAACAAGTAATTTCCATCCTATTTTTTTTCCAACTCATCCATGAGAAGTTGCAGCCATATCATCTCCTTTGCTGCCTCTGTTGCAGAACCATACTTTGCCTGTATGGTGGATAAAGCAACCACCTTTTGCAATCGAGAAATCCAACTCACTGTTGTCCCACAAACTGTGAATACATAACCTGTGGTACTCCACCTAGTATCTATATCCCCTACCAAATCTAAGTTAACATAGCCTTTTAAATCAGTATTAGAGCCCCCAAAACATAAACATTTATTGGATGTACCTCTCAAATACTTGAGAATCCATTTTACCACATTCCAATGCTCAACTCTCAGGACAGAATACACCGCTAACAAATCCTACGACGTAATGCGATATCTGGTCGTGTATACCAGCGGCAATTAAGCGCCTGGTGAAGCATATGGTACCTTGGACACATTTTTTTCTTCCACTCCTCTTGTGTCTTTGGACATATCTTCGAATCGAATTTAACATGAGAGCTAGGAAAGGTGTCTTTGGCCGGCTTTTGCATTCTCCATATGAAATCCTACTGCAACACCTTTTCAGCATAATTAGCAGGATAAAAACAATTTTATTTTCCTATCTCTACAAATTTTCATACCAAGAATTTTTTTACGCTAAATCCTTCATACCAAAAGATTTTTTGCTAACTATTGTTTTAGCTCATATGCTTGATCCATGTTGAACCACGCAGCAAGCATGTCATCGCTTGTATAAGCATAAAATAATGTAGCTATCATTATCAACCTCTTAGAATAAACACAGTAAATTACATTACTAGCAACTCAAAACCAGCATAAAATTTCAGGTATTACCATTGCCAAAGTGCTTGCTTCAGAAATATATAAACTTTTCTTCAATCTACACACCAATTTCTCCTAACCTTTGACCTCAAATCTTTGTGGTTGTTCCATATATATTTCCTCTTCCAAATCACAATGGAGAAAGACTATTTTAACATCTAGTTGTTCCAAATGCAAATTTTTAGTAGCCACAATACTTAAAACAATGCGTATAGAAGTCATTTTAACAATGGGAGAAAAAATCTCATCAAAAGAAATCAATACCCTTTTTTTTTGTACAAATCCTTTACAACTAATCTAGCTTCCAAATCTTTCTTACTCCATCCCTCCTCTTTGACCTATAAATCCATTTTGTTTGAACAACGCGAACTGCTGATTTTCCGGCCAAAAGTCCATTTCTTCTTCCATTCCATACTCTGCCCGAACCTTGGTATCCACCGCTTCATCGCCAATGATACGGTTCACCGGCATTAGTTAAAAATAGTATGGAAGATCTTTGCTGGGTCTCCTGCCAGCAACGAAAATGCGTCCGCAGTTTATGGTATTTATTGCTCTTTGTTGCCCGGTGCCGGATGCCCAAAGAAACATCATTATTGAGAGATTATCATCAACCTCCGCCAATCATTTTCTTTTTATTGCTCGTATTTGTCGGATCTTTGTACAACCCCTTTTTCATTGAATATGACATCCACCGCATCTCTGAATTTTTGATTTTTAAAATCCCAAAGCCTATAACCAAATTTATCAATGCCATATCCAACAAATACACATTTCTTTGATTTTGCATAAAGCTTGGTTCTATTTTCAGAATCTGCATGTGCGGGAAAATAATAGCCTCCTTCTTACCATACCTGGAATACCGACATGGGGAATATTGATCAGATAAATACTTGATGTTTATGGTCTTTTCCCATTTTAAAGACGAACCCCAACATGCAATCTCATAGTTAGTGCATGCTCCATTGTTATTCTATTCATCGCGTCAACCCTCCATTTTCTTGTGAAGTCCTTGGAACTATTTTGCGCCAATGAATACCGATGGAACGATGATGACAGAACTCCATTCGCAATACTCACCACCATTATAAGTTCAGGGGCATTTTACCCATCTGTTAACCTCATTGCTTCTACCAAAGTTTCCAATACATCAAATTTACGCGTGAAAAAATAGATGTATACAACCTAATTGCATCATCAATAGATATGGTCTAGAAGATACCGGTACGGTCCCCATGCATCTATATGCACAAGCTCCAATTCTCATCTTCTTGCTTATTCCCATCCTTTAGAAAACTTACTCTCTTTTTGTTTTCCATACACACAACTTTCACAAAAAACCATATTAAGAAATTTTAGACTTGGTAAAAAATTATTTGAATGAAGTACTTTCATACCTTTTGCACTCATAAGCCTAATCTATTATGCCATAGTGCTGATTTAGAGTCCACAGCAACTGTATGATCTTCTACCTGCTAAACTACAACAACTATTCCTAAACATTGACCCTTTTCTGTAACAATTAAATTAGAAGGAGCAGTGTAATACCATACAGGTCGTTCTGCTGCTACCTACTAAAGAGCGCCATGACTGGTGTATATCACCTAAATGCCAGCTGCTAATAGTCAGGTTGCCCTACTGAAATTAAATTTCTGCTTAACTTTGGAACATGCCTTACCTCATGTAGTAGCCAATGATTCCCATTCTGCAACTTGATCTTGATTCTTCCCTTTCCAACAATCTGATAGGGTTCATTATCTCCTAAATAAACCAGCCCAAAATCCCCTTAGACATAATCAATAAAATAACTTCTATGGGGGGTAGCATGAAATGAAGCCCCTGAATCTAACACCCAAGAATCATCAGCATTATCAAGGGAAATAATCAAAGCATCCTTATCAGATTTATTACTTACCACATTTTTCTCTTTACTTCCTTCCTTTTTGTCTCCATATTTAATTTTCTAAGACCAACAATCTTTCTTCAAATGACTTGGCTTACCACAATACCAGCAATCCCTCTTGTCTCTAGATTGGGACCTTTTGTCCTTTGATTTTCCTCGTGACTTCCCATGATTTTCAAAATTGTTTCCTCTCTCCTTTGTTCTGCCTCTGCTTTCTACATTCAAAACACTGCCTGATGTGGATGTTCCACTTGAGCTTTTCCTACGAATTTCCTCACTCAAAATAACGCCAATAACATCATCAAACTTCAATGTATTTGAACTAGAAACATAATTGCTAACAACCATTACCAAGCTATTCTAGCTTTTAGGAAAAGAACATAGAATCAAAAGAGCTCTAACTTCTTCATCAAAGTTTACTTTTATAGAAGTTAATTGACTGGTGACCGTATTAAACTCATTCAAATGATCAGTAACTAACTCACCTTCTACCATTTTCATATTAAATAAACACTTCATAAGAAATACCCTATTTGAAATGGAAGGCTTTTCATATAACTTCGCCAGGGTTTCCATCAACTCTTGAGTTGTCTTTGCTATTGTAATATTGAATGCCACTGATTGTGCCAGGCATAAATGAATACTGCCAAGAGCCTTTCTATCCAAGATCTCCCAGTCCTCATTTGACATTGCTGTGGGTTTCTTGGTTTTCCCTTCCAATGGCCGCCATAAATCCTTCTGATAGAGATAGTCCTCTATCTGTATCTTCCATAACTAATAGTTCTTTCCATTAAACTTTTGAACCTTCTTACCCTTGTCTACCATTGCTCCCACTCAACCTTGAGACTCCCACTTAGTCGTGAGACCTTCCTATAGATGATAATTGAAACACAACTCGCTCTGATACCACTTGTTAGGGTTAGAGATGGCATATATCTAACAATTAAATGTAGATTTAATTAATAAAATAGAGAAACTAAAAAACATAGAGAATAAATCATAACACAAAGAATTTAACGTGGCTCACCCAATCTGAGCTACATCCACCAAACCACAGCCATCCAATACTTTTATTATCCAATGTAAAACCTATTACAATCTTGTGAATAATCATGTTTTTCATCATACTGTAATACCCAACCAAACCCCCCTTTAACAAGCTTAGAAGCTTCCAGATTCTGGGTTCTACAAAATTGGATTTTTCTTTTTTTCATTGATTTTTCCCTTTTTTAGTGATGACACAAGGATACATGCCGGGGTGTACAATATACCATGGGCTATACAGTATAGCATGATCATTCACCACACACCAACACGTGGTCTTGATCCTATATCAGGACATCTTGGTGGGGCTAATCCTGCTAATCCCTAGGTGGTTGAACAAGTGGATCCTAGTCCCTGATCAGCTAATCTGGTGTTGGTCCTTTGCCACCTTGATCCTGATCCTTGTCTCCTTGACCTTTTCCTAACCCCTACCTCTTGCTCTCTATCAAGTAGATGGTGTACTTGGAACTATCAATCTCAAGGGTAGCTTGAACAAATCTTGACATGCCTATATGGTCCCAGGGTTTTCCCGACCCTCGTCATATGGCCACAACCTGGCCACCAACTACATAAAGCTTTGAACTACCTCGTGGGTAGGTATCTACCATCCCCAAGAGCTCTACATCATTTTCCTAGAAAAAATGGCTACATACTGATTGTTAGGCTTGTCTTGCAGCTCCCTGAACTATCTTTGGACTTGACCAAATAAATACATCTCCAACATAGTGTGCTCTTGCCCCTGCATGAGTTAGTTTTGGTGAGAAAAGTATAACTATTATATGTCATCAAACCAGGTTGGATGTCCAAAGTAGGGTCACCATATAAAAACTTGCATATCATCAAGGACCCTCCTCTAGTGAGGAATCATGTGTTGTCTTGTATGAGTGAAAGAAAGACCCCCTATGTACCACCAGACCATTGGATCATTTGGCTCCATCAAAACTGGAACAAATCAAGGATGAAGTATGGGGATGTGCTCCCATGCCCAGATATGCAAGAGTGTGACCCCCGCTTTGAGTGCTCTACCATCCAAGTAGGTGAACTCATGAAGATCCCTGTAAAGACAAGCTAGAAAAACTGGGCCCCATGCAAAAAGTGTTAGTCGTCATCAGACCATCTACTCCAAGGTGAGCCTCCATCCAACATTGAAATATCAGCCTTGTTGATCTAGGGCAACAAGACCCCATATAATGGATCCAATAACCAAGAGGTAGGGTGACATGATGGGCTTGTGGCACTCTAACCCAATCTGACCCTCACAAAATACAATCTAGTTAGTACCCATAACGTCGAAGCAAGTCTCTCCCAACATCCATGTCATAGATAACTCGCTTGTTGTGGATCGATAATCTCAAGATTTTCGAGACATTCTCTAACATGATGGCATCCTCACTGGTTGGAAAGTGGAATGAAGAGGTCTCACTATGCCACCTCTCAGCAAGGGTCATCATCATTCCTAGGTGTGTCTGCATGGGCGATGTATCTAGATGATACATACCAAAGTCCCATCTCTCTTAGGCACTCCTGCTCTCACTCAGAAAAATATTGCAAGTATCCAAAAATATCTTGAGGCCTGTGCTCATGCAAATAGATCTCCCTCACCTCCTCTTGCATCAGGCAGGTCATTGTGTTAAAAATCATTGAAAACATTTTTGATCTCAGCTTCACACGACATCCCAAAGTGACTCTAGTATCGTTTCCTATAAAGTAATTGTAGTTTGTAAACTTCAAATTGTGTTGGTAGAGCCTTCAATGTCCCAAAATGCACCATTGAGGTTCAGTTTGCAATAGCACCTGAGTTTACCCAAAAAACAACACCCTAAAGAGCATTGCAGCGGTGAAACCTACAAAGGTGACAGAGTTTGAAATTTAGCCCTAAATTTCAAACTACACTACAATGTCAGACCTTGCAATAGTGGCATATTTTGGACACCGAGCATTGTAGTTTAAAATTCCAGTGGGCTATATGGCACCGCTCTTGAAGACCTAGTTCTTGAGCATTATAAATGCATTATGCAAAAATAAAAACATCAAGTTGGGTCAATTCGACTCACTGGTGGTCTAGTGCTGAGAAGTCTTTAGTATGTCTGTACCCTATTAGAAATTTGCATTGGGAGTTTTCATTATGTATCTCACCAAGGTGTCTAAGATCAAAATTGCAAGACCTCTAAAGGATTAATGTGAAAATGAATTCGAAGTGGCCCCCTGAGGCCTATTTAAGCTTAAAAATTAGGGTTTTTTGACATTGTTTGGTAGTCCAAGAGGGGTCTAGATCCCCTCGTCTCGTTTTTACCCATCCAAGGGTCATTTTCTATTGTTTTTGGCATTTTACCACATCTTTCAACCTCTTGGAGCCTTTCTAGACCTGTCAGGCACCTTGTCCTCCCTTTTCACAAGATCACCCAAAATTCAGAATTTTCATCTGATCTCTCAAGGGGGAAATATATTGGCATGTTTACCTTCATCGAGGCAATAGTGAGGAAAGTATTGAAATTGGAAAATTTTGGCTTTTGATCAAGACAATTTATTCCTTGAACCAGTGCATCAAGTGCATTGCTTCAAAGAGGGGAAAAATGTAGACATAGAAAATATATCGACATACTTGATTCTGATTATTAACACCATTTCATCCTAAATCATCCCTCAATCTAACCATTTAATCGAATAAGCTTATTTGATTAAACTCATCAATTTTTCTTTCTTAATTAAATAAATCATTTTATCTAATTAAGTCTTTCTCTCTTGTTAATTAAATCAATCTATCTGATCTATTTAACCCTAGGTCAATATTTAATTAAATAATTCACTTTATTTGATTAAATCTCTAAGGTCTATCTATTAAATTAAATAAATTAAAACCTTGTTTCATTTAAGCTAACCAATCATCCTCTTTTGTTAAATAAAAAAAAATATTTATTTAACTAAGTCTAAAAATCACATTCTTCTCATCTTTGATTTAAATCAACCTATAAATATAAATCAAATTTATCACATTATCTAATCTCTCAATAAATTAATTAACCCTTGATTAATTTAATCCTAATGCAAGTCCCATCCTCTAGCTTTTTCCACTTGCACATGAAAATGAATTTAATTCATTTATTAAATCTCTATTTTCTCTCAACATGGCATAATGGAGGAATATTTTCTCAAATTTGAATTCAAATCCAAGTGAACTTTGTCCTTCCAACAAGACATTTACTTCACCTAATAAGTCTTTTTTCCTTGAGCCAAGTGGCATTTAAGACATTTTCATTTCCATCTTACATGTCATTTCACTAATTTCAAATATCACCTAATTTCATTCATGGGAACATTCATCAAAATGTGCACATCCTTCATCCATCCATCCCTTGACAAGTGGCACCTTGCTATTTGTTGAATGTTAGTCCCACATTTCTCCATTTTGGGAATTTCTCCATCTTACCATTCTATAAGTAGGAGGTCTCTTTCCTCATTTCATCATTCACAATTTGAGCAAAGTTATTATACTCAAATCCATAACAATTCTCATCCATTTTTATCCAATCTTAACTAGGTTATGCATATTTTTATCTTGGAGCATACTTCAATCATCAACAAATTGGATCACTCTTCATCACCAATCAACATTGCATCATTGGAGTTGGGAAAGGGCCAATTTTCACATAAAATTTGAACCAATTCCCCCATGAGATCAAGATTTTTCTTGTTTAATTAGGATTCAATCTCTTTTTATTGATTTCTTATTGTGTTCTAATATGTTGGTTCTTTTTTTTTTGTAGGTACTAGGGTTTTTGTTCATACAGGGATAAATATAAAGATGAAGATAAAAAGGAAGAAAAGAAGGAAGAAGAAGAGAAAGATGAAGAAGAAAAGGAGGAAGAAGAAGAGAAGTAAAAGGGAGAGGAAGAAAATAAAAATGAGTAATATCTTGGGAAAAATGAAGAAAGACGAAATAAGATTGTAAAATATCTTAATCATCTCAAAGAATCATCCTCTAGTAATGATGTTCTCAAAGGTTTCTATCCAAGAAAATCTGATTTTAGCCAATAATTACCCAAGAGCTTCTACAACTTGCTATGATTGAAGGATTTGTTGACATGGAGAAGATGTCTCTGGTGTATAAAGTGGTGTTATGAGATGCATTATAGGCATCTAGTAGGAAGGAGATTCTTGAGACATCAGAAAGGAACAAAACTAATACAAGATGCTCTTAATGCATTACAAGAGATCATACTTGGTGCATCTATTGATGTATCCCTTGCTCCTATTGAAAATTTGAGATTGTTGTTACATTATTTCAAGGAGTATACCTCTGATCTTAGAGAAAACAAAAAGAAAGAAGTTTAGGAGAAATTGGCATAGAAAAGGCTATTGGATTTGCATGATAAGTGTGATCTTGCACACTAAAATTTTGAAAAGAATCTGGAAGCTGTGAAGATCTATGAGTCAGAAGCTAATGTTGTTCTTTCTTATTTCTTGAAGTGGCCGGATGCCACTTAGAATATTAAGGTTGTTCTAGACACCATTGAATCTTAGTTTTCTGTTGTCTCTAGTACTTACAACATATCCAAAGACAAAGACAAATCAACATGAAACACCATCACTGCATGTTATAATTTTTTTTTCCTACAAAAGCAAAAGGAAGAGATTATCATGAAATTTGATTAGCTGAGTGACATTATAATAATGGATTACACTATGGTTGGTAAGGCCTTAGAAGGCACAAAAATGCTTGAGAAGATAAACTTGACTCTTGATATTTCAAATGTTGCAAAAGAAACTCTTGTAGAGTTGGAATCTTTGAATATGATGTTGATTGCAGTGAAAGATAGTTGGAAGAATGGTAAATCAGTATGGGAAGGTATTCTTAAGGAGCTTCAAGGCTTACCCTCCTCTAATTGATACATGCTTCTTTTTTTTCTTTGTTTTAATATTTTAGTTTCAGTTGTTGGGATACCAGGCTTTGTCCTTGATGTTAAAGGGGGAGAGGTTTGAAGAATAATTAAATGTTGGTGTTAGGGGGATATGTGTTGTAAATATTCTTTTTGGAACATGTTTCCATCAATGACAAAGGGGGAGGGTATGTGCAGGATCATCATGGAAAAATCAAGCCCTTAAGTGGCAAAAAATTTAGAAAAATTAGTGTTAGGCAACTTGACGTAAAATTTTGAATAAGTTATCTATATTATTTCAAAAATATGTAAGAATAGAATCTGTAAAAAATTGAATGTAGTTTTTAAAAGACTAGGTTTTTTTAAAATAAATAAAATCTATTTGGTGAAAATTTGAAATTTCAATGCAAGAGTACTTAAATTTTAGGGAAAAACTAAGAAGTAGGTGTCTGTCTGACCACCCTAACCATAGTAAAATGATAATATTTTTTTATAATATTTTATATATAAGTAGAGGACTCATGTCGAGGTGTGATGCATATTTTTTTCTAATTTTTTCCCAAGTAAATAATTAATTATGAAATTTTTATTATAACTTTAAAAAATATGAAAAAATCATATGTCTAACCACCTTAACTTGGTCAAAACTTCATGAATTTTTTTAAATTTTTAATCCTATAGTATGTGAAGCATAGAATGTGATGCATGTTTCGTACTCAAAAAATGTGATACCATTTGAAAGTTATAGATGTTTTTCAATCAGCCTATCAATTAGGACTTTAGTCGTAATTCTAATAGAAAATAAGTAATAATTATTTATTAAATTCAAATTAAAGCATAATTTATATTGGTGGAAATATAATAATCTCCTCTAAAAACCCTTTTTGTTTCATCAATTTTGGATTAAAAAAAGTCATCAACCACATACCCTACAAATACCCATAATATTGCCACTTTTTGGCCCATCATGATCCTGCACATAGCCGAGAGACTATTCGAAAAATGAAGACATCTATTTTTGTTGTTTTGTGTTCTCATAGATGTAACCATGATATATGAGTTGCAATTTTAATATTAAATCTAATTTTTTTTTGGTATTCTCATCTGGTATTTGAACCCATTTAAAGTTTATATCAGGTTTAGTATTTTGTTTCACATTTTTTTGCTGGTGATTATTGTTGCTTGCAATTTTGGGAAATGGTTCATGGATGTTGGAAGCATGTACATTCAAGATGTCACATATTCAGATGCTCGTATGGTATATCAATATTACTCTCTTTTCTATTAGGTCCACCCTTGATCAACCTAATGGATGTAGTATGAAATGGTTAATTTTGTTTATGGACATATGTGTGACCTATCTTAGGTCCATGCTGACTTGATGTAGCATATTGGATGTTTGAATTACTTCTTGGGAAGATTTTTTGAATGCTTGGAGCTGACAGTTGGTATTTTTGGTGAATAAGAAGTGCATCTAAATTAGGCCGACCTAATTGATGCTTCTGAAGATATCAGATATGCATATATTGGATAATGTTTGAAGATTGCATGTGATATAATGGTGTTGTGAATGTGAATGTGAGGAAGAGTGAATATGATGAAGTGTGTCAAGTCAGTTTACTAAGCTTCATTGGAATTGAATCTACACTCACTAGGTGTACTTTATCAGTTTAGTTTTTGCTATAAGCCATTTTTTCATTGTAAATTTGTAGGCAGTGAGCCTTTGTATTTGGAGAGTGAGTCCTAGTAGTGAGCCACACATTTTGTAATATCTTATAACTAGTTATACTATATTGTGAGCTAGCACTCACCATGGTTTTTCCCATTTTGGGTTTTCCACGTAAAAATCTTGGTGTTCATGTGTTCTATGATTTCATGTTCTATTAGTGCTTTTACTTATCTGCATTGTTGTATGAATTATAATAATTGGATTGTATTTGATCAAAAATTTATGATACTGATTCACCCCCTCTAAGTATCTTGGATATTCAACAACTTCTATTAGGTTTTTGACAACTTTGAATAGCTTTGATAATTTGTTGACAACTTTTCCAATCTTTCTCTTTGAAAAATCTACAACCTAGACCCATGAGACATATGCAAAGAGAGGGAAAAATTGTTGATGGTTACTGAATAGGGGTTTTCCTTTGTCAAACCTCTTTTTGGTGATTAAAACCTTGAAATGAAATGAAATATACAAAGAGAATGATGAATGAACAAAGACAATGCTACAACTCACTAAACCCTTGAAGTAGAATTTTGTAGACATGCAAGTAAAGGATCCAATGTGCTTAAAGGCTCTTGTAGACAATTTTTTTGAATGCTAAATCACTTGATTGCTTGTTGGATTGATTAAGAGAATAGGGAGGATGAAATGAGTGGAAAAACCCTATATTTATACATAATTATGCAATAATTCTCAAAAATACACACCACAGGCCGATCTTAGATCTTAAAAAATAAAAACCTACTAGAAATTTGAAATTATTTTGAGTTTTTTGCCAATGGGGACACATTCACCCCTAATGGAAAATGGTTCCCACTTAAGTAATTTTAAGTAGGTTTCAAAATTTAGCTTTTTTAAATGATGTTTATCAAGATTATATTAAAAAATACACTTAAGTAAGGCTTGTAAGTGTAAAATGGGGCCAATTAAAGCATACGAAAGGGTATGTGCAGGATCATTATTGAAAAAACATGCCCTTAAGTGGCAAAAAATTTAGAAAAATCAGTGTTAGGAAACTTGACATAAAAATTTGAATAAGTTATCTATATTATTTCAAAAATATGTAAGAATAGAATCTGTAGAAAATTGAATCTAGTTTCTAAACTACTAGGTTTATTTAAAAATAAATAAAATCTATTTGGTGAAAATTTGAAATTTTAATGCAGTAGTACTTAAATATGTATAGTTCTTCTGGATTTGATTGTGTGCAAAATTTTTTAACATCAATCAAATCAAAAAGAACTATACAGACTTATGATACGGATTGTGGAAACTTATTATCATTAAGTACTCAAATTTCAGGGAAAAAATAAGTAAGTATTTTTCTGACCACCCTAACCATAATAAAATGATAATATTTTTTTATAAGGTTTTATATATAAGTAGAGGACTCATGTATAGATGTGATACATATTTTTTTGTAATTTTTTTCCAAGTAAATACTTAATTATGAATTTTTTATTACAAATTTAAAAATATATAAAAACTCATATGTTTGACCACCTTGACTTGGTCAAAACTTCATGAAATTTGATTTTTCTTTTTTTAATCCTATAGTATGTGAAGCATAGAATGTGATGCATGTTTTAGATTCAAAAAATGTGATACCGTTTGAAAGTTATATATGTTTTTCAATTAGCCTATCGATCAGGACTTTAGTCGTATTTCTAATAGAAAATTAATAATAATTATTTATTAAATTCAAATTAAAGCATAATTTAGATTGGTGGAAATATGATAATCTCCTCTAAAAACCCTTTTTGTTTCATCAATTTTGGGTAAAAAAAAAGTTGTTAACCACATACCCTTCAAATACCCATAATATTGCCACTTTTTGGCCCATCATGATCCTGCACATACCCGAAAGCTCTAATTTTTAATGATAAGTCCAGAAAAGTGTGGAATTTTCTTACAACACTTTACAAAAATTTAAAATAAGACTTAGTAAGTGATAAAAATAGGTTATTTAGGTGAAATATATTAACAAAACCCTAGAAAAGTGTGAAAGTGTGCTACAATAGTTTACAACACTTAAGTAAAGTACCACTTGAATTTTTTTTACTTCAAAATGGCCCAAGACCTAATGTGAATGTGTTATCCACATTATAACATTAAATGAAGTACAATTAATCCAAAATCACAAGGAGGACCCAAATGAGGATAAAAAAGTACAAGGGTTACTTGTTTGCTATCCACAGTAATTATTCAAATTAGATTTGGATTGTTACTTTAGGTTTCATAGTTATTCAAGTTAATATTGTATGTTTTATTAGATTAGATCCTTATATATATTTAATGTTCTAAAATTAGAGCATAGGTGCATTTAATTTAACATAACATAGTTAATCATAATGTAGCATCTAAAAAAAAGCTAAGATGGTTTTAATTAGATCGCTTAAAACATGTTAGATCATGGAGACATTTATTAAATAGTCTTACAAAGATTATTTCATAAATCAAATTGTCATCTAACTCAAACATGTAAATGTAAACAACCAAATATAGATGCTGATATATATAGAGAAATTTTTTAAGTACATCTCATGAAATATACAATTTTATTGTGTCTTGTGACTACCAGATCCCTCAAGACCTGGTGAACGCCTCCATTGAGAGATGGTACTATGTGATCATGATCTACTTAGGGATCCCAATGCATCATATAGCCCATATGCTCATCCAACAGTCCTAGCATGCACTCTCAATATAAGAGATTTATCTCCAACTTCAATCTAAAAACCTCTCCACATAGTCTCTCAAGCTCCACTAGATCTCGAGATAAGAAAAAATATCATATGTAGCCTATAGTGTTGATAACTCACCCATGAATCAATCGACATGTCTAACATAGCACCCTTGTATGTTGCTCTCAACCTTGCATAAGGCTCAAAAAACTCTAGATATTGCTCCATGATGGGTGGGGGCATGTAGTTTTCTCTAAAAGCCTCATCTATAATTGAAGGAGGTACTATCTCTATGATGACCCATCAGTAGAGATCTTTCAATTCTCCAATGGACCCTACAAGATATAAATTATAAAGATCATCAATACACATCATGATATATATATATATATAAATGAAAAGAAAGAACATGAGAATAATTATAAAACATAAGCATAATCATAAATAATGTGTTATCACCTACGTATCTAGCCTCTTATGTAAAAATAGCTCCATCCTATGCAAGTGGTATAGAAAATCCACAACCCTCTCCACACTCATGATTGTTGGCACATGCTACGATTGCTAACTATGATCTAGTAACATGGGTGGGAAAAGATTCTCTCCACTTAGGGGAAAATAGACCCTCACCTATTATATCACTGTCATCACTCATCAGCTGGCTCTCCTCCTCCTTGTCATCATCCTCCTCCTCCTCCTCCTCCTCATAGTCTAACTTTGTCTCCTCATCATAATCCTCTTGTACATCATCTGCAAATAAGTATACAACCTTGAATTCCTCACCTATCTCCTCCTCATCATCCCTATGATTTGGAAGAGGTCTCATGTAGCCTATAAGCTGATCCATAGGAAATACTGGAGCTAGTCATGCTACAACACACCACTCCTCATATGCATCTATAGCACCCATGTCTTTAGTGTTAGAGATTGGAGGAATATCAAGATCCTCATCATCTAAATCACTAGATAGAACATCATCAAATTTGATTCATCTTGTATCACTTGCCCTATGGGAACTCCATAATTATTGCCTATAAAATGGTTGTGTTTCTAGTGGAACCTGTACCTATCCAAATTATCTCATGGCATGGTCGTAGTAGAATGTTATCACTATGTAATCATGCCTCCCAAGTACATATTAGTCCCTCTGCATCATAGTCAATTACTAGTTCTAACTTTTCCACTACGATATCAACGCGTGAGGTCTCCATAAAATATTCACTTGATAAAGGTGGTCGAATTTGATACTCTAGAACAACAAATCTCCATACTACCATGCTCTCCTAAGTGAATAACTAAAGGAGCGTGGGTATCCTAGGGAACCTATAGAAGGAAATCATGTTGGTCTAGTGTATATGAAATTCTCTAGGAACCAAAATAGTAATAGTGTAAAATGTACCATACTATCCATCCAAAATCATAATAGAGATGTGCCAATATGTTGTCTCACAATGTGCAAAAGTTTTGGTAATGCTCTATCTCCCATATCATGTGCTATATTCCTCTAACTAGGTGTGATCCCCAACCATCTGTAACTAGTCCTAATGCTTCAATAAATATCATAATCTACCTCAAGAGTGGTGATCATGCACAAAGTAGAGACCTTGGCTCAATGCATGGCCATATGAATCTCTTCCTAAATCAGAGCATGAAGACAATACTATATATTTTCTCTAATCTCCCAATAGGATTGGTTCTCTAAAAAATGTATGGTCTCACCTTGGATAGGAACTCATAGAATGTGGTGCACATCCTCTAGAGTGATAGTCATCTCATTAATTGGTAGATGAATGGTATAGGTATTAGCATCCCACCTCTTTGCTGGTGCCATCAACATGGCATCATTGTATCTCATTGGAGGCATGAGATATGCCCAGTATATACTTACCACATGTAATTTTTGTGTCCTCCTATGAAAGCAATGTAATTAGGTCTCATAGGTGATACAATAGTCTGTTGTTGAGACACTATCATGATTGAGGAGGAATCTAATAGAAAAAGAAAAATAATCACCTATAAATATTCTAAAATATTAAATATATACAACAAAATCATAAAGTGTGCTAAAGTTTCTCTAGGGTACTTTTCTAAGGATCCTAGAAACTTTATTCATTTTTTGGGACACCGAATGAAAAAGTGGGACATTTTGCAAAAAAAGGGACATTTTATGATAAAAAGGGACTCTTTGTGACTTTTTCATCTAGGTCCTAAATCTATCTAGGAATATGTAAAACATAAAATAAATGGATAAGAAAGGAAGCTAAGGTAGAGAATAATCCACTCATTCTATCTTGTAGATCACTCTGTAGCACCTCCTTGCATAGGGTCTTGAGTCTCAAAGGTACGTAAGGTCTTATGCTCAACATTGTCACTCACTCTCAAGTGAAGTTAAGCTAAAAAAAGGTAAAAGATAAAAAGATCACAAGTTACTTAAATTTTTAGTCTTATTACTTTCAAATTAGGTCATTTACATATCTTAGTAAAACATTTCTTTTTCATTCAAATTAGCATATTGGGGGCTAGAGAACTCCATTTTCAATGCCATTTTGTTGCATTGGATTTGTAATTTCACTCCCATTCTCTTAAAATGTGTATCACTATGTGGTATGGTACTTGGAAATACCCTATGATATGACTTATGTAATTATATGTGGTTAGAATGCTACCTTGATTCCACCTTCATAAAGTAAGTGGAGTCAAGGGGAGGCATACATCTACCATCAAATTTGATTTCTTGAAGTTAGATAAGAGGATTTTTGGAACAACCAATGAATTAGTTTTGCAAGATGCAGTTCCTCAAATTGTAGTTTTGTAGATAACTACATTGGGGGTTTCATTCTCCCATGTTTGTAAATGAATCCATATGAGTGTCCTTTTTCAAGGTGTTGGTGTAATTAAATGTGTTGTACCTTTAATTACACCTTAGTTAAGTTTACTTAGGGACCACATAGGAGGTTGTTGGAGAAATTCCACTTTTGGTGGACTTAACATGTCATTACTTTATCACTTCCACCTTTTGTGAACACATCATGTGATTATCTCTCCACCTTAAGTGGAGTGATAGCTCTTCATAGTTGTCTCATGTCATAAGATTATGACACTTGTCATAATCTTATGCCCTTCTATGTTCTCACCTTGGCTATATAAACAAGGGGCATCTCTCATTGTAATCAAGAATCATATCATATCATTGACACTGAATACAGTTTATTCTTGTCATATTCTTTTCTCTCTCTCTTTTTGTGCTTTCCATTTGGTCTATAGATCTTGGCATCCATAGCCAATTCTAACATGGTATCAGAGCAAGTTGGGTGCCATTGGAGAGTCTTATTCTAAAGAGAGATTCTAGATCTGAGGAGGTTCCTTTTTTGGCTCTTTGATGCAGGTTCATATTGGAGCTTCTTGGTGCAAATATAAGCTCACTATTGCATCTAGAAGGTTCAAGAAAGTTTATTTTTCCTTTTGTTTTTTCCAAACCGGACATACGAGGCCAAATCTATGAGGGTTTGAAGTTGAAGTGTGGTTGCTAGATCTAGAAGGTAGCTACAATTTTGGATCATTTTGGGTCAAATACGACCCTGCCATCGCGTCCAGAAGGGCAAAAAACCCTAAGATCAATTGTCAAATCATTTTATTTAGAGCAGTTGTCTAGTGAGGAATTTTTTTTTTGCCTGGAGAGCCATATGATCCCCTAGGTTCCTGAAGATGATCCAATCTCGCCGAACAACGTTCCTCCCCTTAGGAAGAAACAAAACCAAGGATGTATGCAGGATGTCAGGAAGATGGATGATGTCTCTAAAGCATGCTCAAGTGTCTCCTTGTCAATGCCGAAAGCTGACACACTCCAAACAGGTGTTCTAGGCCACACTGCTAAAGAGGACAATCCAACATTTAGAAGAGAAGAATGTAGAACATGATCTAAAGACAAGGATATCCCCTCTAAAGACAAAGAAGCCTCCTCCAAATGCGGCCCTAAATTATCCACACTCACACCAATCTATGAAGAATAATCACATAGAGAATGAACAAGAGGGTCAAGGTGTTCCCTCACATCAACTGAAGAAGGTAAATCAAAAATTAAAAAATAAAAATAAAAAAAATAGAAAAGATTTTTCTGTACACTATATTCGCAGTTTGCAAATAGGGTACATAGTACTCAAGCCATGGAATCTCGCCACATGGCACTGCAGGTACACTGACATGGCTCTGCCACCTCTTACTGATGGTTTGTACCCAGTGGTCAATAAAAAAAATCAGCAATGAAAAGGATGCTGGTGGTAAAAAGTCAACATCGATGTCCATATAAAAAACCCGACAACAATAAATCAAAAATTAGAATCTATAGATTTTAGGAGAAATCTGACAGAGAAACGGCTGAAAAAAGAAGAATATTCTGTCAGTTTGGAGATTCTGAATCTGGAGAGGGAATATTCTGACGTCGACAAGCATATTTCGTGAGGGTAGAATATATATTTTTTGATGGCTACCAGCCCATCAAATTTAATCCCATCAATTTCTGACATCATCCTATATCAGCAATGATGTCAGCGGCTGGTTTAGAAATTTTCTACCCTTCACCATTGAGCTTTTGGTTTTGGTAGTCCAACTTTGAAGCCTCATATCTCAGTCATTTTGGCTCCTTTTTTTGAGCATTTTTTTTTTATTTGGGCTAATTTTCTATGCTCTACGTAGTGGTACAATCAATTTTTGGTTTTGGTGCTTGATTTTTCTAGATATTACAGATTCTCATATGTGTTGCTGCTTCGTCCTCATTTTGGGAACTTCAGGAGCTCATATCTTCCTCCTATGGTAACATTTTTGAGTATAGTTTTTTTTGAAAGTGCATGATTTTTTGTGTACTTCTTAATGTATGATCAGATTGATCTCATTTTGTACCAAAAATTGTACTTGATTTTGTGGCCTATTTTGGCATTTGCATGTACCAAGATCAGAGACCACTTTTCTATTTTTGGCAAGTGGCAACTATAAACACACTAAATATAAAGGTCCAAATCAGATATTTCTTGGGGGGTTTCTTGATGTAGTGATTTTTGGGGGGTAATCTTGCAGTGATTATTTGCATTTTTTGCTTGGTTTGTGTTCTTGCAATGGGGAGATCTCAAATTGAACCCCTAAATCTGCATAATTATGCTACATGGAAAAATCAATATCAAACTATCTCATGATGAAAGTTCTAATAGGTCATCTAAAGGACACAATTCAAAAACCTACTGATGCTAGAGAATTGGCAAAGTGGGAGATTGATTGTGAGAAAAAAAATTGATACATATGTTCATTAGTCTCATTTGATTTGAAATTTCATATTGAATCATGTGATACACCTAAAGAGGCATGGTAGACTTTTGAGAAATTGTATGGTAAAATACATAGGATTAGAGGCTCTCAGATTGATAATGATTTGATGAATCTTGATCCTAAAATTTTCAACCACATCCAAGACTACATCTCAAAAATCAAGCAACTAAGAACACAATTGAAAGAATGCACTATTAAAAAAGATGATTTACAATTGATTCTAAATGTGTTATCCAAGCTTGGTCTTGAGTATTTAGTGTTTGTTTTCTGGCTTTCATACCCATTGAATTTCTATGGGAGCATCATATGTTGATCCTAAGTTTGATGACTTTGCAAATATCCTAATTCAAGAGGAAGCTAAGTTAATGAACATGGGTCTAATCAAGTCTTCCACACCACAAGAATTGGTGTAAAATGAGTCTAAGGTATAGAAAGAATCAGGAAATCTTTATAAGAAACAAAAGAAGAAAAAGAAAAAGCCACATAAAGAATCAAAATCCTCATCATCAAAGGGAGAAACATCTAAGAAGGAGAGACCTTTTTGTGCATATTGTAAGAAGGATGTACATGAAGAAAATTATTGTTATAAGAAGGATATTGATGAGTTGAAAACTCTTCTAAAAAGGAATCACATTGATTTTCTTTCTTGAATGTCTGAATCTTCTTCTCCTTCTACTTCAAAATATTCTAAGAAGGAAAAAGGTCAAACATCAACATCGGGATATAAAGGAAAAGCTCTTTAATCTCATTCAGGTCTAGTATTAGGGAGATGGCTTCTAGATTCATGAGCATCACATCATATCGCATCTTCATAGACTATCTTCTCTTCATTTCAGCCTTCTTCTATGTCTTCTATCTTGATGGTCCAAACAATACATACATGAGCGTAATAGGGAATGGATCTATTAGCATTGGGGAGAACACTTTTCAGGATGTCTTGTGTGTTCCTCATTTGATGAACAATTTGCTTTCCATTTATCAGATTACCCATGGTGGAGATGGGAGAACTATGGAATTCACTCCTGATTCGGTTATTATTTTATATTTGGAGAGTCGAGAGATCATTGCTAAATGGGTTGTTGATAATTCATCTCGGTTGTATTCGTTTGCATAGTTTGCTTCTGATGATGACAATGTTCCTACGGCTGTTGATCATATGAACCATGATTCAGAGGAGACATTTGGCTTTTTGAACTTGGGAATTCTCACATCCGATCCAGTCCTTGAGCCATGTATTTCATCTTCTCCATCTATTGTTGCACCTGATGATGCTTGTGTTGATACAGTTTTGGCTCCTAATGATTCAGTGTAGTAGGATATGCATAGTCTTCCAGCTATGGCTACTTTGGATGACTTTCTGATAAGTATTTCAGACTTGTTTGTGGAGTCTCATCTTGTGGATTTGGAGGACACCATCGATAGCATTCATCTTCTCTTTGATGAAGATGCACCTTCTTC
Source organism: Sequoia sempervirens (assembly GCA_007258455.2). Classification (NCBI taxonomy): domain Eukaryota; kingdom Viridiplantae; phylum Streptophyta; class Pinopsida; order Cupressales; family Cupressaceae; genus Sequoia; species Sequoia sempervirens. The sequence continues at coordinate 942,442,566 of VDFB02281492.1, read as the reverse complement.
AGTTGTTGTGAGGGAACACCTTGACCCTCTTATTCATTCTCTACATGATCATTCTTCACAAATTGGCGTGAGTGTGGATTCTTTTGGACAACATTTGTAGGAGGCTTCTTTTTCTTCAGAGGGGATATCCTTGTCTTTGGATTTTTCTCTACATTAATCTCTACTAGATGTTGGATTGTCCTCTTCAACAGTGTGGCCTAGAATGCCTAATTGGAGTGTGTCAAATTTTAGCATCGACGTGGAGACACTTGAGCATGCTTCAGAGACATCATCATACATCATACATCTTTGGTTTTGTTTCTTCCTAAGGGGAGGAACATTGTTTGGTGAGATTGGATCATCTTCAGCATTCAATGCTGAGCTTCTACCATCATTGCAGGAGACTCAACATTGAGAGGGGGCTACCTTGTCTCTCTTCTAATTCTCTCTTATGGGGGGTCTTTTTCCTCACATGAGGTTTTTACCTTCTCATTCTTCATTGAGAGTATTTCTATTTTTTATTCCATCTCTCTTTTGAGGGGGAGTTTTTCCCATGAGGTTTTCTCCCTTTCCTCGCTTGTGAGAGATTACATTGTTTGTACATGGGTACCTAACATGGCCTAGTAATCAGGACCCATCTTGCATTGTTTGCATTTACATACATTCTCCCTAAGTTGCACTTAAGGGGGGGTGTTGGTGTAATTAAATGTGTTGTACCTTGTCCTAGGTCATAATTACACCTTAGTTAAGTTTACTTAGGGACCACATAGGAGGTTGTTGGAGAATTTTCACTTTTGGTGGACTGACATGTGATTATCTCTCCACCCTAAGTGAAGTGATAGCTCTTCATAGTTGTCTCATGTCATAAGATTATGACACTTTTCATAATCTTATTCCCTTCCATGTTCTCACCTTGGCTATATAACCAAGGGGTCTCTCTCATTGTAATCAAGAATCATATCATATCATTGACATTGAATACAGTCTATTCTTGTCATATTCTTCTCTCTCTCTCTCTCTCTCTCTCTCTCTCTCTCTCTCTTTGTGCTTTCTATTTGGTCCATAGATCTTGGCATCTATAGCCAATTCTAACACAAGGTTTACTATTTAAATTCCTTTAGCTTGCATATGCACGTAGTGTCATATGGGTGCTAAAGTGGGGGCTAAATATAGTGTAGAAAATTGTACTCCCTTATTGGAGATAATATAGTTTCACGCTTATTTTGTACCTAGATTTTAGTACCCATGCATTCATGACCCTTTAAATCATCATTAATATGCCCCTAAGACCCTTTTTGTTATAAATCCTAGGGTCTATTTTGACCGAAATCCTAAAAAAATTGACAAATACATTCAATTTTTTAACACCTTGATATTCTCTCACCCTGAAAAGGCTAGGGTGGGACCCATACACCATCTTGGGTGTATGAGTCTTGTTTGAAACCTTTTTAGGGTTTTGAGTAGAAAACTCAAGTTTTCAATTCAAATTTCACAAATGTTAGAATTTGGGATCTAATAAATGGTAAATTAGATGGAGTTCCTATATAATTAAGGTTTCAAATAATTATTTAACCTAAGTAACTTAGATTTTTCAAGAAAGAAAGAGTTTCAAGAATTCAAGAACAAGGAGCAAGTAAATTTGATGTCTTGGAGTAGCATACTAGTGTTTTTGTAGGTATTCAAGCTCAATTTCATTTCAAGATCAAGCATTTTCAAGGATTGATGATGGATGCCTATGGAGGATCATGATGGATTCTAGGTTGGGGAGATGCAACTAGCTATTGAACCAAGCCTAATGATTTGTTTCCTAAGTGATTCCATCTTTCATTATCATGCTATTTTCTTCCTAAAGGAAACTAAAAAAATTATTAGGGCTGATTAGGGTGATTAGAGATATCCTAATGTGAGTAATCATCTTTGTGTTTAATTCAAGCATCCTATTCTAGCACAATAGAGTAGGATTTATTACACTCTAGATCTCTTAATCTTATATCTACTTAAGATTAGGAATTTCACATAGATTTCCTTTCAAGGTCTATTCTTTCTATCAAGGTTTAATTACCAAACTAGGGGTTTGATTGAGGAAAGCCCTAATAATAAAATCAACAGAATACTTTGTTTAGAAGAGTTTTAGCAAGTTTAGATTCAAAACTAAAGTTTGAATGATATAAGAAGGAAGTGCAGAAATAGGAGAACAAATTCAGATCTTGATTTTTGGGAAAATCATAATACTACAAAATCATCACCTTGGGTGTATAAGTCCCAGTACATGTATTTTATTAGATTTTAGTGGATTCAAACTTGTCACTGTAAGATTCTTGTTTCTACATAGAAACCCTAGACTACCTGACTACATTGCCCAATCTAGCATACGAGTCCCTATACACATCAACAACAACAAAATTTAGGCTTTTCACATCTTTTTTAGTCATCTCCAACCTTCTAGTTGCTTCTTTGCCATCCTCAGTCTCTCATTCTAATTTCAAGTTTCATTTTCTAGGTAATATAGTTAGATTCTCATGTTTTTTCTATATCTTTCTTTCTAAGCGTTTACTTAGTGGTGAACCCCCTTTTAATCATACCTAAGGAGACCTTATAATAATATCTTTTCATCATTAGATCATTAGGTTGAGATCTCTAGGCTTTCCTTGAACATGAACTAAGAGTAAAATAGGCCCCCTTGTGTGTGCTCCATCTCCTAAAAGGTGGAGCACCGTATTTTCCTTGTTTTTAGGCCCCCCACTAATTATATGTTTAGATTGTTTGATGGCGCAATTAGTTGGATGAGTAAGTAATAGGCTATGGTTGCTTTGTCCACTGCTAAAGTAGAGTATATGGTAACTACTAATTCTTGTAAAGAATCCATTTGGATTAAGAGAATGTGTTTAGATATTGGAGTAAAATAAGATGCAATGATAATTTATTATGATAGTCAAAGTGTGATATGTCTAGCTAAGAACCTAAATTTCATGCCAGGATGAAGCACATTGATGTAAAATATAATTTTATTTGAGATATGGTTGAAGATGACAGGGTGACACTAGTTAAGGTAGATATTTTGATGAATGTTGTTGATTATTTAACTAAGCCTATGAGCACAGAGAATTTCAAATAGTTTTTAGAGACTATGGGCCTATCAGCCCCTAGCAATTAAAAGACAATGTTTACTGCCTCTTGTTTCTCTTGAAAGGTTTTTGATAAGTGGGAGATTTTTTATGAAAATGTGTCTCAACCTTGCAATTATATAAAATTTCATTGTTGATAGGAGTGGGATGCGTGTAGAGAATTTTTTGTTAACATTTTCAAAAAAGTCCTAAAATGGCTGACATACATTAAATAAATGATACATTGTAAATCTAGACCATTAATTATTAGGTTTTAGATCTAATGGTGGATATTTTGTTGGCCTGTCTCTCCTTAGAAGGTAACCCTATATTATGACTTGGGTATTTTACTATGATTGTACGTGGCAATGTATTTTGAGATTCATATATTGTCTTTGGATTTCTAATGGTGATACTCCTATGAGAAGCTTGCTCTGCAAGTATATTGTAATCTTTTTTTATTTTTGAATAATATATTTGGTCAATTTTGTAGTGTGGGGTTTTTCTCTCAAAAGGGCTCTCGACACATAAATCATTATGTTGTGGCATGCATGATATTTATGTTTATTTTATTTATTTATTTGTAACTATTAAAGATTTGTAATTTTTTGTATTATTCTCATATCAAGACTAGTGTATGAAGTTGTTTTGCTACCTAAGATTCCTTAGAAATAGAAGACATAAAGCTAGTATAATACATGTGAGGCAACCTAAAGCAAGTTGTCTACATCCCAATCTTGTTCATCATATATTGAAGGTGGATGACTAGCCTAAGGGGAAATAATGTGCTTTGCACTAGGATAATCACCAGGTTAAACAAGTGGTGACGCACTTTTGATATGAGGACCATCACAATTATTCTCATCTAAGCTCATGGAAGAGGAAATTAGAAAATTTATCTCATTATTTGCTTCCTTATCAAACTTAACAATCTCATAATCATCATCCAATTTAATCACAACAAGAGGTCTAATGGTAGTACCCCTACAAGTTTCAAGTGTTTGTTGTGATAGAGGTTGAGAATCATCATGCTTTTCTTGAGTTTAAATTTTGATCTTGATCTATTTGTTTGTTATCTTATTTTATCTTACAAGCAATAGCACAATGTCTACATGTACTATTCTCAAATATTAATATTTCAATTTATTTTTGCACAGTTTCCAATTTGTGATTATGTACTAGTGGGTTTATCAACCATAGGTTTCATTTATCCCCACAAGGGAGGAGGAAAAGAAACCATCAAGAGTTTCCCAACCACTTTATCCTTAGGTTTATAAACTTGTTTGATATTTGGAGGCATAATGGGAATTCTATGGTTCTCTTTTGGAATTTTTAAGGAAATATATGGAGGATTTTTCATGAATTTTTCTTTGGTTAGTTTGAAGAGCTTTTGGTTCAATCACGGTTTTATCAATGATAGGAGGCATAAGCATGGGTTGAGGGATATTGCTAAGAGATAATTCTGCTATGCACTTTTCCTTAAAATTTTGGTAAGATTTCAATAATAATTTCTTATGAGGTTTAATAGGTTCCATAGGTTTAGGCCAAAAGAAATCGAATGAGAAATTTACATGGGAAGACATAAGATTAATACCGCTATGATGCAAAGTAAAAATTTCATTACCAAATGGGAATTTTAAGAATTTTTGCCATACTGACAGGACAACATCCATTGAGCATAGCCATGGATAGCCTAGATTCAGATAAAATTAGTTTTAAAATGGGATGATGGAGAATGAGGCATTAATTGATTTGGTCCAACTTTTAAGGGGAGAGTAAATAAACCTATTGGAGGGAAAGAAAAATGATTATGTATTTTTATCCATTATTTTGATTGTTCATAAGAATCTTAATAAGTTTCATGCACAAATAAGAATTCCTTGGTGGTCAAATTATCTAAACACACAAGAATAATTAATATCCCATTGGTAGCCTTGCAATTGATTAATCTGGCTATGTAAAGAGGACAATCAGGTGCATGTTTAATTATGTAATTTTGTAGAAAAGCAATGTCAAGAGACATTTTGGTTTTCCCCTTATGTGGTTGAGTGTCATTGAATTTGACCATAATCTTGTTATTATTTTCTTTTGAATGCAAATTTTATGTTTGAACTATGCACTTTTTATGACCAATTAACTTGAATGTAAACAATTTCAAAAAACTCTAATTCCACAAACTAAAATTGAGATGTACCAATAGCTAGAAATAAAGAAAATAAAGATAGGTTTATTCCCAAAAAATTATGTGGACATATTTTCCCTAGGGTGAATGGGTCCTTGCATAAGGGTTTGAAAAATTAAGTTGTAAGTTTCTGAGTTAATGTTTAACATTGTAAACAAATACTTTCAGTTACAGATTTCTAGATTCTTATGATGAAATGTAAGTGCAATTTGATGACAAATAACAAGCAAAATGACAACTTTATAGATGTAATTTTAATTGAATTTTATAATGTAAATGATTGAAAACACTAATATGTAGAATACTATGAAAAATGAATGTAATATGTATACAAATTTTTTATTTTTTAGATTTTAAAGGATGCAAAATGCAATTATACAACCCTAAATAAAATGAAATATAATGCAATTTTGAATACCCTAAATAATATACAATGCAAACTAATGTAAATACTAGATCTAGGGTTTTGAAAATATTTCCTAAATCACAAATTCTATAGTTTAAGAATGTTGTGTTCACCACAATGAAACATAGAGAAATTAGATAAAATGAGAGAGAGTGGATGTGTGAAAGGGGTTCACCAAAATGAAATGAGGACTTAGGAAACCCTTATTTTTCCTATTTTCATTAGAAAAAGAGATCTCCCAATGGTAGAACTGACTTTCAACCTTGAGGTGAGTAAACTCTATGGGGATGGGGATATACTATTTTCTTATGACATAAATGAATGAGGTGCACTTTTGGGAGATTAAAATAAAATACATGATGAACTCAATTATGTGATGCAAAGTTTGAAATGTAAAAATCAAGGATGGAACAAATGAAATAGTAACTTTTAGGAAGATCTGTGAAAGGAAAAATTATGTGTACTAGGCTCAAAAAATGGGTGTTGAGTGCCCTACAATGAAAAAAATTGCACTAGGTTTAATGGGTCTCTGTATAGGGGTCCAAAATATGATTTTAGAGTCCTCTAATCTCATATCTTAGCTTGTAATTTCTCTAAATTCCATTGCAAGAAAGTAAAACTAAATTTTGTATGCAAGTTTCTATGGCTTGACAACTTTGGTGACAACTTTGACAACTTTGAAAAATTGCACTTTTGATCCAATTTAAGTTGTTCTTCACCTATAAATCCACACACACAAAGAGAGGGGATTTTTTTTGGGGTGAATAAGGTTCTGCCTTGGTCAAACCCCAATTTGGTAATTAAATTTTGATAATGAAATAATGATAAAAATATAAGGAATGATGAATGCACAATGCTATGCCACAACTCACCAAACCCTTAATGGCTTCCATTAGAGGACTGAAGTCTAACACATTTCTCCTAAGGATTGGATCTTGCTTGAATTATATTGAATGATTTCTTTATTTTATGCTTGAATGCTATTGTAGATGACTATTAAATCTACTCTTCAATGCTCTCGACAATAATTTTTTCTCTTGTGAAATTTGAATTGTGTACTTCTAATTCTTAGGTTTGAATTGATAAAATAACCATATATTTATAGGTGTTTATCCAATTTCCCAAAAATTAGATTCCACAAGCCTTCATTTGAAACTTGAATTTGTATCATTAAAGTGCCATGAGAAACATATTAAAAATTGGGTCCTAAGACTTCAAGGGCACCCATTTTCCCTTGGATGAATGGGTCCTAGGACCTAAATCTAGGACACAAAATTTCCAAGGTGTTTTAATTAACATTAGAATTTTTTTAATATAGGTTTCCCTTTCGAAAAATGGGAATAATAAGACTTTGGAATGCATAATATAGTCAATTAGAAGCTTAAGTAAGTCTAATTAATTAAGGGTATGCAAACATAGTGTGAAAATGTAAAGGACTACATTTTCCTACACTACAATACCAAATCGAGAGCTTCTCTTACACTCCCCAATTTATAATTTTAAAATGTAAATTTATGTATCTTTCTCAAACTATTACCTTCATAGGTTTGTTTGGTTAATCTATAAATGGAAATCATGCAAATATATGATTCTTAGATCATATATTTACCTTAATAAAAATAAATAAATATTAAGTTTCATCACAATTATTAAATGTTTATAATAACCTTAAATTTTATAGAGAATTTAGTTTGAATGTTCAATAAAAATTAATATTCTTCATGATTTGCATATTTTCCTTTTTTGGACAAAGGGGTGAAAAAAATATGTTAAATAAATAGTGCTAGATTACAATTTACACTCTTGGTATTTTCAAATGGTAATATATATTGCTAATGAAAGAAAAGAGAAATTTGTCACGTCTCAATTTTGATGCAGGTTACTTTTGGCTTTGTGTGGATTTATTACATGTTTTGATGTTCCTGGTAGAACAATAATTAATATGATGATGTTTTGGCATGGAAATAAATGAAAGTGTTTATTCAAATTATGAAAAGTTGAAAAGTATTGAATGCGTTTAATTTTGAAAATGAAGCAAAATAGAGTAGAAGAATTTATTTAATGTAATGAAAAGTTTTATTCATATTTTAATATGATACTAATTCAATTATTGTTGTGTGCCTAAGTTCACTTGAGTTGTAGGAAGTCGAAGACCAAGGGTGTGATTAAGGAGAGGTGATTAGCTTCTTGATAGGACAAAGCAGGAAGACCTCTCGATTACACACACACACACTTAGTTTCATATAGACTGCATTTAGGAATGTCTAATTTATGTGTTTGTTTTAAATTATTTGCAAATTAAATAATAAATAGTAAATTAAATAGAATAAAGCATTGTAAAATAAAGGATTAAGTATTAATTATAAGTTAATTATGGATTCTTAATTTAAATAATTATGCATGCTACTCTTTTTTTGTTTTGTGTTAAACTTGGAGTTTATTAGTTAAACATTAAGTTTTAAGATATTTATTTATATTGTTGAGTAAATATTTTTGAAATGAGATTTACATGCAATTAAATTGAAAATTATTATTAATTTTAAAATACATTTTCAAGATTAGGGTAGAGAATTAAAAAAAAGGAAAAAGGAATTTTAAAAAGGGAAGTGAGTTCCTGAGAAGGTAACGGTTCTTGAAAATAATCTTGAAAACAAGGTCTGCAATTTTGCTATAATGGATGCCAAGCAAATGTTGAATCTTTTAGAATAGTATGTTGAGAATTGAACTTGGGTAAATAGTGGAAAGATAGAGAGCTAGAAAAGCAATTGGAGAGAAGGAAGAAGCAAAGGCTTTCTCTGAGAAACTAGATTTTAAAGAGGCAAAAGAAGAAGCTAGCTGAAGAGCATCTCCAATCCCAGTTGGAAGCGTAATTTCCAGGTTTTTCTATTCTTTTCCTACAAATATTAATTGAAATGGGTAGATACTACTGAGGAATTTGAATGTCACTTTGATTGGTATGCAATACTATGAAATATTGAGGAAGAACTTATGATCTTTTATGTGTTTTAAGAGAAATTGCATATTTTACCCCTTTTTCCAAATTGGGATTTTTCTCTGCAAACCATGGATTAAATTTTGTTCTAGATTGCTCATTCTTCTTACAATAAGTTTGAAAATGTATATATATATATATATGCACACATAATGTTTCCTGTGTGTATATATATACATATATAAATATATATGTATATATAAATTTATAAATATACATGCACTTGTATACATACTTCGTATTGAAACTAATTTAAACATTAATAGTATTTGGTTTTACTGAAAACAAATTCTTGGATAACAGTACTTAAAATGCTATCAAAATTGAAATTTATGCTTTAACTTTTATTATGAGGAGGGGGTTGGAGTTTCTCCCCTAGCCGTGCCCTTCCCATGAAGGAGGGCGGCGCTGTGGGAGACAACACTCCCTCCACAGGCCACGACCTATGGAGGAAGCGCTGCCTTCCACAGGCAGTGCCTCCTCCATATGGGGAGGGGCAAAAGCCTAATGTAGTATATAAAATTTGCTGTTAGAAAACTTTTCAATGATTCTTGAAACCACATTTTATTGTATCAAACCTATAGGTAAATACATTTGATAATTTGAAAATGAATTTACACTGCTCAGTTCGAAATTTATATATATGTTGTGTGTTTGTCTATATATATATATATCTATATCTATATATATATGTTACACTCACATGTATATATATTTATAAATATATATATGTATACACACCTCCAAATAGCAGGAGTATGGATTTGTGAGAACTCTTTCTGAATTGAGTAAAATTATTTTACTTTTGTAAAGGATTCTTGAGTTCTGACATATACACACTATATGATTACGTGGGAAATAAAGAACTTATATACATTTAAATGTAATGTAAATGAAAAACAATAATATGAAAAGATATACACATATGATCATCAGTTCACCCCTATAGTTATAAATGCATATACATATTCAAAATTGAGTTTTTAAATGAATTGTTTTATAGTAAAATCAAGTTGAAACCATTCTTTTTGACATAGACTTGGTTATTTTCAGAACTTAAGCATGAAGGTATGCATGAAAACGTATAAGAAGTAAATAAGGGTATGTCAATGAATATTAATTTGTGACACAAACTTAGTATTTTAATCTCATACTTCTAATGGAAGTTTTAACTACCAAATATGGGAAACGTAATTTATAAAACTAAAAATGGTTGGGAAAACTCTTGTACTAGAAATATTCTTTCTTTTTTCTTTTTTCTTTTCTTTCTTTTATGTTGACTTAGTAGCTGTTGAATATATAATTGGATTTATCTCTTTAAAATAAATGAGGAAATCTATGTATTCCATTCTGTACCTATAAGGATGATTTATGAAATCTCTTATTAAATTTATATAAATTTCTTATTTTGGGACAAATTATTCAAAATAAAGATAAACTTGTGAATTCTTAAACGCTCATTACAAACCAGCTTGTGATCAATTTTTCACTTAAGTTAGAATGCTAGAGTAAATTTACTGTGAACCTTGTGAGTTCTTTGTAATTATTGATAATCCTTTGAAATTGAGATATCCCAAATTGGTTGGAAACTTTAGATGGAAAGTGTTTTATTTACTATTCTTTTGGAAAAGTTTCAGAATAGGATGTCAAAGGTGGATCCATAGAGATGATAGTTTTACCTTTTCTAAAATTATCATTTATTTATTTACACTTGGCCAAGAACTTGCACCATTTAAATTGATGGAATTAAAAGGCTAGAATTAAATGAATATAGGTCTCTGCCACCTCCTGTTTGCATGAAATATGTGATTCTCATGTTAGGAATGCATATAGGTATCAGGCTTGCATCGAGAGTTCCCTCCTGCATTGTTGTTTCAAGTTCCTAGGATCCTTGTGTAGGGCTGAGGATTTCTTCAAGTTAGGAAGAAACCCGGAGAAGTATTGTACTTCTCGGTTGGATGGAAACGACACCTTAATCACACTCTTGGCCCAACTTGAAAGAAGACCAGGGGTGTCACGACGATTGAGGTTTAGATATTTATTTTTTATAAATGTAATCATGAATTATTTGGAATGGATTATAAAGCCCACTTGTAAATGTAATTTTATTTGTAATTCAGTATTGTAACATTGTAAAAGATGTATTGAAAAGAAAGAATTGATGTAACATTGAAATAGATGTACTGATTGAAAGTTAGAGATGTAAATGAAAACTTGAGAAAATTTATGAAAACTCAAAGATATGCATATGGTAATCATATATGTAACAATGCAATGATCCTTATTGATAATTTAATTTGTTTCTTTTGCATACATGGAATGGAAATAAATATTCTGAATTTTCCTTTTGAGCAATTATGGAAAGTGTATCTTTTACTTTTATTAACCTTGGAATGTATTAAGTTTGGTAAACTATGTGGGTAAATGAACATCAATTTTTGAGCATTACAAAATCCCAAGAAGGTTCAGTTCTATACTAAAAAATATATAAATAAAATAACTCAAATTGTTATGATCATTAAAAGAGTAAAATATATTATTCCTAAGAAATTTCATCTTTTCAAATAGGATGAAAATTTTATGAGGATTTATTGGAAGATATTGATACTAACTCAAAAATATGCCAATGGTGATTTTCCTTTGAACCCACTTAGAAGGGAAATCTACAAAACCATTCCATTATTGTGATTCATAAATTTTTTAAGTACCCTGATGGAGCTTCAAATTTTTGCTCCTTATGTTTCACTCAGGCCCTGCCTTATGTCATTGGTCTTTCATGGTGTTAGACATTTCTTAGGGTTGGGGTTTTAGCTTTGCCTACATGTAAAACCCTTGTGTTTATTTTATGCCTTGGTTGGGATCTATTTCGCTATTACCTTTTTGAGTGGTTTTAAAAAATCTTATGTCTTATCATTTTGTCTAGGCTGGGTCCCTTTGGTCTCAAATATTTTATTTCCTCCATATGGTTTTATTTTACCTAAGTCTTGGTTCACCCCATGTTTCATAGTTTAAAGACAACTTATGTTGTTGTTTATCATTGGCCTAGTGATGTCCCCTTGTCCTTTTAATAAATGTTTTATTTTATAGAGTGATCAAATTCATGCTATTGTTGATCAATTTCCTTTTCGTCTCAGTCATTCCCCACCATCCTACGATGGCCCCACCACAATGCTTTTGTTGATCATGATATCATGGGTGGGCGCCATGTGTCCTTTTTGGTATGGCTAGAGGAGATAAGTTTGTGTGCTGCCAATCAATTATTGTCAGATATCAATGGTTTCCTACCATCGCGTGATCGAAAGTTATAAGGTTTCTATTGATTGTGATATCACGAGCAACCACCACGTGTCTCATTTGATGAAGCCAAAGGAATAAAAGAAATATTGTCCAGCCTTAATACATTAAAATGCAGATTACTAAAGTTTTCTTGATATGCACATGTTTTAAATCGATGGATCTATTATAATCTTGGTGGGAAAGTTTCTTGATGGATAATGATAAGGATGGCAACTGTGTTGAAGGAATGATATCACCAATGTTCAAGATCTACGGTTACTCACCATCGCATGATCAAAAGTTGTAGGATCATTACTGATTGCGATATCACAAGCGACTGCCACGTGGAATTCCTTTGCAGCATATCGTATGGTGGGCCCCTTATTGCCATGTCGGTAATTGTGTTAGCTTGTTTTGAAGATGATCGTTTGATGATTTGATCTAACTAAAGGATCAACGACTAGAAACTAACGGGTGGTAAATTAGATGTTGTGGTTACAACGACTCCTAGTTTTGCTTTGATTGTAGTCTTGGCATGGGTTTCTTGTGTTTTTTTATTGTTGCATCAACTTTTCTCAGCTAGCATGATGAACAAGAATATTCTCTATGGTGATGGCTGTTGTAATAGATTTTTGGAATATCACCAGGTGCTTCATTTGGCTGGTGCATGTGTACTTTCTAGCCTGATGCTTGTTTGCTCCTTCATTTTCTATAAGAAGGATTTCAGGGCTAGAAGTACGTGTTAGCAAGTTAGAAAATTTTTGGTGGAGTCTAGGTGAAGTTGCACATCAATTGTAAAGAAAGATGGTTTTAGAGAGAAATACAATTTAGGTTATGGGTCATTCTGTAATAGGTTTTGAATTCATGGGGATTTAATGTTGTATAACAGTACTAGCATTTGAGTTGAAATTATAAATTCAAACTCATGTCTCTCCATTGTACAAGAATATTTGAATTTTGAATAAGATGACTAAGGGTTGTTTTATTCATCTCACTGTTGTGGTGTGTGTGATCCTTATTTTAGCTTTAATTCAAGGAATTAGTTAAAATCCTTGAATGGGACTATAGGAAAATATGTTTTATATAAGGATTTGATAAGTAATATTGGGTTAGAATTCATACTGATAAATTAGTAATACAATTATTTATTTTTTATTATTATTTTTTATAACAATGGATACATGGAACTGATCTAAGTTGTACTTATTTGTGTAGTTCAATATTTTTTTGTCTTTGCCTAGAGCTTGCTACAAATTACAAATCAATGACTATTTTATACTATGGATTGTGTTACAGTTATATCATGCTCCAAATAGTTGATGTGATCAATGAATAGCCAATTCTATTCGATATTATCGTATTGTGTTGAGCTATTAAGTGATATTATCTATTATATATTAAAGTTGTTTATGATATTGGTGCAGAGGTTGTAAACACATTAAGGGATCACCCTCTTGGGTCTTGCAGATCCCAAAGTGTAGGAGGATTTTTAAAGTCCTCGTCAATTGGTCTAGGTCCTTCAAGCTACCCTTGATTGGAATAGGCAATTCCATAGGTATATTAGAAGACCAACCTCATTACATTTGTTGTAAAAAAAACCAACAAAATGGCGACTCTACTGGGGAGCTAATTTTAATATTCCTTGTCAGTATGTTGGTTGTCCATTTTACATAGAGTTTTCATAGTGTTTTTGTGATTTGAAGGTTGAGCCTCTAGTTCTATGTTAGGTTTTTCCAGTTCTTCTATTTTCATAAGTGTTAAGAGTTATGTTGTAAGGCACTTTTATGTGTTTTCAGTACGAGGTACCAAAGGTTTTTTATATTCTACTACGTGTCTTTTGGTATTTGGTAGTCCCAAGATAATTGGGTGGCGACTCTGAAGTCTCTACACTAGTGTGCATTTTATTTTGAAAGGTTTATTAAAAGAGGAAAGAACTTTTGGATTACTACGAAGAATGAAGAACACCAGGTCAATCATGAAGAATCATCCAGAATAGAAATTGGAAGGTGAACTTCCCAAAATGAAGAAGGACTAGATAAAGAAAAGACCGTAATCTAGTAATGTTGATCCCACATCATAGAACCCTATACACCAAGGTACAACTCAGCCTTTGCACCCTATCCCTGAAAAATCTTGAAGAGGTGTCTAGAAATTCATATTCAGATAGTTGTGGATTTTTTATGTATTATTTAATACACTAGTTCAAGAAGATGTGACATGTCAAAATAAAGGGCTTGTTAGTGTCAAATATGTTGAAAAGAGAAGAGGTAGCAGTAGATTCAAAGCCACCACAGAGAATGCAGCAGTGATGTGCCTCTTCCTCCTACTGAAAATGATGTAAACCCTTTATTATCTAAACAAGCTACAACCTCCTCAAATCACCAGGATTCCTTAAATAATAATCCTAATATTACTCCAAATCCCACCACAAATAATTCTAGCCTGAAGATTCATGCAACTGGGTTTGTAAATCCAAATCAGGATGGTCATAGAGTACAATATGGAGGGTCTGGTGTTGATTCTCATATAAATGAAGTATTATTTAAATGATGACCTATACAATTGGAAAGGTATAAGCCATTATTCTTTGATGGTATCCCTGGTTATCCAAATCCCATCCTTGCTAACTTGAGAGAAAAGATGGGTAAGTTTGTCAGCAATAATGTTGTGATGACAGAGGAAAACTTAAAAGGTTTCATGGATATGTTAGATGATTATGAGGTAGAACATGAAGATGTTGTAATGAATTTTTTTTGTACAATATCTAGTAGAGGATGTGAGGGATTGGTATAGAGGTCTACCTAATGCTAGTATTGGTTCATGGGATGAGCTTTAAAAGTGTTTTGAGGAGCAGTACAGTGATAAAACTAATGCTAGTTTCAAGCTAAATGAGTTTAATAACATCAAGAAGTCATTGATTGAGCCTGTGATAGAGTTTAATTTAAGATTTCAAAAAGCAATGTATAAGTTTTTCCAAGTTTTAAGGATTGATGAAAATGTTTTCTTAACTACATATTTCAATGCTTTTGATGCTAAAATGGCATATCTCCTCAGAGATAAAGACCTTCAGACTATGAGGGATGCATTTATGATGGCTATAAATATTGAACGTAACAAAAAATATTCTAGGAAATATGGTAGGAGAGAAGAACCTACACTTTTAAAAAATCATAAGAATAAGATTGAGAAGGTTTCAACTACAAAGTCTAAAGATGATGAAAAGTGGGAAAAGGTTTATAGTACTTTGAAAGACATAAAGCAAACTGTCACTAAACAAGAGAAGGGTATAGGAAATGAAAGGAAATCCTATAATAAAAATGATAGGCTACCTAGATTGCAAAATTATCCTTAGAATACAAATTGGAAAGATGGAAAACCAATCTTGCCTAGCCAGAAACCTAAAAATGATCAACATATGCCATATCCCTTGTAGAAACATTCAGTGAATCTAGTAGAAGATAGACCATGGTGTGAAGTGTGTGAACATCCACATGATCAAAATTACTGTGGTGTTGGTCAGTTGCTTGTTGCTAAGGAAGTAGAAGAGGATGTTCATGATCAAACATTAGATTATGAGTAGGATGATGCAAATGTTTGTATGGCTAGATCATACATTGATGAGGAAGAATGTTTCTCTGGTGATGAAATACAAGAAGCTGATGTGCTTAATCAGAGGCAAAGAAGTGAGGTTTACCATTAAAAAATATTTTCTGACAAGGAAAGTGATTTTGATCATAATACTTGCAATATGGAACATGTTGAAGATTCAATGTCCATAAGGAGACTGTCAGAAGAAGAGATTGCAAGATTGATTGAAGAAATGGTTGATCAAATGAGAAGTTCACTTCAATTGAGAAATAGAACTATGGGTGGTGAGTAGGGTAAACCTGTTGGCCTATTTGTTGAAGAGAAAAAGATAAAAACAAAGGTGTTAAGGTTGACAACAAAAAGGATGTAAAAATCAAAGAAGTTAAGAGTGATAAGGTTTGGGAAAAAAAAATGAAACCCAAAAGCTTCAAGAAGATATGACTTTGTCACTGGTGAAGACCATGGTGATTACAAAGGTAGCTAAACCTGTTGTAAAGGGTAAGAAGAAAAATAAGCTAGGAGGAAGTAATCAACTAGAGAAAAGGTAAAATGATGAAGGTATGATGTCTAATTCTCCCAAATATAAACCTATAGATATGTTTCATGTGCTTTCTCAAGTTAAAGTAACTGTACCTTTGCTAGAAATGATGAGAATAAATGAACAAAAAGAAAAGACAATAGCCTTGATCACAGTTGTTGTTGGTAATATGACTAAACAAGGAAGTGGTCAAGAAGTGAAGGATAAAGAGAAAGAAAAAGAAGTGGAGGGAATTGTGTCACTAATTCCCCCTGTGTATTTAGGAAATTCTATTAACATGTACCTTGAAAATATAAACCCTTTTTTCTTAAGTGTGGATATAAATGTGAAAACTTTAAGGAACTGCATGATAGATTTAGGGGAATCAAATAATGTCATGCTAGTAAAAATAATTGAGGCAATGGGCTTGACAATAGATACTGCTCAAGGAAAATTTTATGCTATGGATTCAAGAGAAGTGCTAGTTATTGGAACTATGAGAGAATTGCCTTATAAATTGACTCAATACCCTGACAAGGATTTAGTCATGATCGTATTAGTTGTAGACATCCCACCTCATTTTGGAATGCTTTTGTCAAGAAAATGGAGTGCATCAATGGGGGGTAGCATGCAGTCTGATTTGTCATTTGATACTTTCTCCATTGATGGTAAGTATTTCAAAATTGAAAGAGAATAAAAATGACCTCATATGATTGAGCATAGCCCGATTCAAAATATGACATGTTTTATTGATAGTGGTATAGATGAATTTAGGTTTGAGGAATTCCCTAGAAATTGTGATAAGCCTACTACATTGATTGATATAGAAATAAAAAAATGTTCAGAATCTGATGACTTGTGGATTATGTATTTTGATGGTGCAAGTTCAAAATAAGGCTCTAGTGGAGGTGTTTTGTTATGACCACCAAGTGGAAAGACATTCAGGTTCTCTTTCACTCTATTATTTAAATGCAAAAATAATGTGGTGGAGTATGAAGCCTTGTTATTAGGGTTGAGATTGGCTGGAAAACATGGGATCAAGAAGCTCAAGGAAATTGGGGATTCGAAGCTTGTGGTCTCCCAAGTTAGATCCAAGTTTGTATCAAAGAACAAGGGGTTGAAACTGTATAGGAATGCTATTTGGGATGAATTGGAGAGCTTTGATTCATTTGGCATAGGATGCATGGAAAGAGGTCAAAAAAAGTGGTAGACCTATTAACCAACATTGCATTAAAACCAAATGATATGACTTATGCTAGAATTTCAAAGGTTGAGGTGCAAACCAGGCCATCTATCCCTAATAATATAAAAAATCAGAATTTTTTTTATAATGATGATGATATATTAAGGTTTTTGAATTGTGTGGGTGAATATGAAAATCAGGAAATTGACTTTGGAGGTTTTGTTGAAAATGTTGATGGTAAGGATACTATATTTGGAAATGAGGTCATTCAGTTAAATACAAACAAAATACCTAAGGGTCTAGTTGTACTAGAAAGAGTGTTTGATAATCAAGATAAGATAAAGGCTAATCATACTGTTTCTCATCCTGATGACTTGGAAGAGATAAATATTAGAACAGAAGCATCCCCAAAGAAGGTGTATATTGGTAAGAAAATGTCACCAAAGGTGAGAAGGATGGTAATTGACTTATTAAGGAAGTTTAGGCATGTGTTTGCATGGTCCTATGATGACCTTAAGGAATACATGGAGGATCTTTCCCAAAATGAGTTTCCTTTGCATGATGATGCCAAGCCATTTAGACAAAAGCAAAGGACTATTAATCCCACCTTGGCCCCCAAAATGCAAGAAGAATTAATGAAACTAAGGGATATAGGGATCATCAAGCCAATCATATATTCATCCTGGGTATCAAACATGGTACCAGTAAGGAAGAAAAATTGAGACATTAGGTTATGTGTAGATTTCAAAAATTTGAATATATCTTCATTAAAAGACAATTATCCATTACTCAATATGGAAGCCATGTTGCAATGAGTGACATGTTGTGAATTGATGTCTATGATTGATGGATTTTCTGGTTCTAATGAGCTTATGGTCAAGGAGTCTGAGTAGTTTAAGACAACTTTCACCACACCATGGGGAATATATGTTTATGTAAGAATGCCATTTGGTCTAACAAATGTAGGGGCTACTTTTCAAAGAGCCATGGATGTGGCATTATCATATTTCATTAAATTGTTTTCAGTGATCTACCAAGATGATTTGACAACATATTCTAAAAGGGAAGAGGATCACTGTGATCATTTGGAGAATATATTCATTAGAGCCCTCGAGTATGGTATTTCTTTGAATCCAAAGAAATGTGTGTTTGTAGTACTAGAAGGAAAATTATTGGGACATATAGTTTCCAAGGATGGAGTAAAAATTTATCTAGAGAGGGTAATTGCAATTGATAAAGCTCCACAATCTTGAAGTGTCAAAGGAATACAATATTTCTTTAGACAAATAAATTTCTTGAGGAGGTTTGTGATAAATTTTGCTGAGATAATTCACCCTATTTCAAAAATTCTCAAGAAAGGAGCCAAAGTTGAATGGGATAAGGAGTCTGTGCAAGCCTTCCAAGCCCTTAAGCAATCAATAAAGGAGGCCCATGTGTTAAGAACCCCTAATTTTTCCAAACCTTTATATATTTTATCATTTACTTCTTTCCACACAATTGCAGCTATGTTGTTGCAAAAGAATGCAGAAGGTTTTGAACAACCTATAGCCCTTTTTGGAAGATATCTACAAGCTACAAAAATTAAGTATGATATAAATGAAAAGAGGGATATGCATTGGTAAAAGTAGTAAAAGCTTTTAGACCTTATTTGATGGGAGCTACTATAATTGCATATGTGCTTAGTGCTATTGTTAAGGGAATTTTTACACAACAAGAAGTGTCAGGAAGAAGGTGTAGGTGGATAAATAGGATCCAGTAATTCAACATTGAGGTACATATTACCAAACTAGTGAGAGGACAAGGATTGACCAAGCTCATGGCCCAAATTAATCTAGAAGAAAATCAGTTAAATTTGCTAGAAGATGAAAATAAATCACACATATGTGATATGGAGCATTCTGAATGGTATAGAGATGTGATATATTATTTATAGAAAATGAAATGTCCTAACAACTTGAGTGAAAATGAGAAAAGAACATTGAAGTCACATGCTATCAAATATGTTATTATAGATGGAAAGCTCCGGTGGAGAAATGGAGAAAATGTCATGCTAAAGTGTGTTGACCAAGATCAAGCACAAGGACTCTTGAGTGAGATGCATGGGGGAGTTTATGGAGGACATTATATGGCTAAGACAATTTCACATAAGATAATGAGGGATGAATTTTGGTGGCCTACATTTT
The DNA here is from genome assembly GCA_007258455.2 of Sequoia sempervirens. NCBI lineage: Eukaryota > Viridiplantae > Streptophyta > Pinopsida > Cupressales > Cupressaceae > Sequoia > Sequoia sempervirens. The sequence goes on along the minus strand of VDFB02281492.1, from coordinate 942,423,156 downwards.
TTAAGGATGCACACCAATTAGTAAAGACATCTGATGCTTTTCAATGCTCTCTAGTAGGTTAAATTTTTTTGGTAACTTTCCTCTAAAACTAGTTATAGTACAAGTTCCATTCCAATAGTGGGGTATTGATTTTGTAGGAGAGATAGCATGTAAATATAGTGGAGGTCACAAATGGATATTGGTGGCCCTTGATTATTTCACCAAGTGGGTGGAAGCAATTCCAACAAAGAAAGCCAATAGTAAAGTGGTAATTGATTTTCTGATGTGCTAGCAACATTCTGACTAGATTTGGATTTCTAGAAAGGATTATATCAGATAATGCAATGTGTTTAAGATATGAGGAATACATAGAATTTTGTTAGAAGCATGGCATCCAAATCTCTTATTCATAACCATATCACCCACAAGGATATGGACAAGTAGAATCAAGCAATAAAAGCTTGATGAAGATCATTAAGAGAATCCTAGATCAAAATAAAAGGGCTTGGGATTCTAAACTAAAATTAGTAGTCTGTGAAGATAGGGTAACTATGAAGAAGGAAATATGTTGTGCCCCATTTAACTTGGTTTATGGGATAAGTGCCAGATTTCCCCAAAATAACTTAATGGAAATGTATAAGTTTTTCCAGATGTATGATAATGAAATTGATGATGAGATGCAATTAAGAGTTGAAGCTCATATAGAATTAGACAAAACCAGGAGGGAAGCTCAAAAGAGATATGAAAAGTTGCAGTTGCAAGTAAAGAATTTGTATGACAAGAGGGCAACTGCAAGGATTTTCAAAGATGGAGATTTGGTTTTAATATGGAATGCCAAATTGGAAGATAAAGAGAAACATGGGAAGTTTGATGTAATTTGGTTGGGTCCATTTTTTATTAATGGTAAGTGGGGAGAAGATTCTTACTTCATCCAAGATATGATAGGGGATATTCTTGAACTACCAGTTCACGGATAGTTCTTGAAGTTATAATTCACTTGAAGTAATTTTTTCCATGAACAATAGTTTAGGTTTGTATATTTTGTATATATCTTGTACATAGTTTGGGTTGTTTTTTCTGAACAATCCCTTTTGGTTGTCTCTACATCTTGGTCTGCTCTACCTGCTCAGATTCTAAATTTTGGCTTCATTCTAGTGGAATGAATGCCCCCAACTGGAGCCACTAATGGAGCTTCAAATTTTTGCTCCTTATGTTTCACTCAGGCCCTGCCTTATGTCACTAATCTTTCATGGTGTTGGAAATTTCTTAGGGTTGGGGTTTTAGCTTTACCTACATGTAAAACCCTTGTGTTTATTTTATGCCTTGGTTGGGATCTATTTTGTTGTTACCTTTTTGAGGGGTTTTCGAACATCTTATGTCTTATTGTTCTGTCTAGGCTAGGTCCCTTTGTTCTCAAATATTTTTTTTCCTCCATAGGGTTTTATTTTCCTAAGTCTTGGTTCGCCCTATATTTCCTCATTTAAAAACAACTTATGTAGTTTTTTACCATTGGCCTAGTGTTATCCCCTTGTCCTTTTAACAAATGTTTTATTTTGCAAAGGGATCAAATTTGCACTACCATTGATCAATTGCCTTTTGATCTCAATCTTTCCCTGCCATCCCATGATGGCCCCACCACAATGCTTTGGTTGATAGCGATATTATGGGTAGGTGCCACTGTGTCCTTTTTGGCATGGCTAAAGGAGATAATTTTTTGTGTCATTGATCAATTATTGTAAGATATCAATGGTTTCCCACCATTGTGTGATCAAAAGTTACAAGGTTTTTACTAATCACAATATCATAGGTCACCACCACATGTATCGTATGATCAAGCCGAATGAATAAAGGAAATACTATCTAGCCTTAATACATTAAAAGGTGGATTACTAAAGTGTTCTTGAGGTGCACATGTTTTAAATCGACAAATTTGTTATAATCTTGGTGGGAAAGTTGTTCAATAGATAATGATAAGGTTGGAGACTGTGTTGAAGGAATGGGATCGGTGATGTTCAAGATCTACGGTTGCCTTCCATTGTGTGATCAAAAGTTGTAGGATCTTCACTGATTATGATATCACAGGCGACCATCACATGTAATTCCTTCGCAACATATGGTATGGTGGGCCCCTTATTGCCACATTGGCAATCGTGTCATCATGTTTTGAAGATGGTCATTTGATGATTTAATCTAACTGAAGGATCAATGGCTAGAAACTAATGGGTGGTAAATCAGATGTTGTAGTTACAACGAATTCCAACTTTGCTTTGATGGCAGTCTCGGCGTGGGTTTCTTGTGGTTTTCTATTGTTGCATCAACTTTTCTCAACTGGCATGATGAACAAGAATATTCTCTGGGGTGATGGCTTTGTAAAATAATTTTGTAATATCACTAAGTGCTTCATTTGGATGGTGACATGTGTACTTTCTAGCTCGATGCTTGTTTGCTCCTTCATTTTCTATAAGAAGGATTTCAAGGCCAAAAGTACGTGTTAGCAAGTTAGACAATTTTTGATCAAGTCTAGGTGAAGTTGCAGATCAATTGTAAAGACAAATGGTTTTAGAGAGAAATACAATTTAAGTTTTGGGTCATTCTATAATAGGTTTTGAATTCATGAGGATTTAATTTTGTATAACAGTACTAGCATTTGAGTTGAAATGATAAATTCAAACTCATGTCTCTCCACGGTACATGCATATCTAAATTTTGAATAAGATGACTAAGGGTTGTTTCATTCATCTCACTATTGTGTTGTGTGTGATCCTTATTTTAGGTTTAATTCAAGGAATTAATTAAAATGCTTAAATGGGATTATAGGCGGATATGTTTTGTAGAAGGATTTGATAAGTAGTGTTGGCTTAGAATGCATACTGATAAATTTGTAATACAATATTTTCAGGGATCTTATATGTTATGTATTAAACCTGTCATCAACCTTTAGATGCTTATGAATTTGACTCCTGATATATGGCACTGATCTAAGTTGTACTTCTTTGTGAAGTTCAATAATTGTTTGTCTTTTCATAGAGCTTGCTACAAATCACAAATCAATGACTATTTTATACTATGGATTGTGTTACAGTTATCTCATGCTCTAGATAGCTGATGTTATCGATGAATAGCCAATTCTATTCAATATTATCCTATTGTGTTGAGCTATTAAGTGAGATTATTTGTTTTATGTTAATGTTGTTTATGATATTAGTGCAGAGGTTGTAAACACATTAAGGGATCACCCTCTTGAGTCTTGCAGAGCCTGAAGTGTAAGAGACTTTTTAAAGTTCTCATTAGTTGGTCTAGGTCCTTCGAGCTACCCTTGATTGGAATTGGCAATTCTTTAGGTAGATTAGAAGACCAACCTGGTTACATTTTTTGTAAAAAATAACTAACATACCCAATGCTTAAATTCAATTATGCTCTAAAAAATATAAAAATGTAACATATATAAAAGATATGTATTTTCTTGGCTAACTTTGTTTAGATCGAAATATTTTATTTTTCAATCAATGATGTTTTGATAGTATATCTAATATTTACTTCATATGATTGCTACATCAACTAAAAATATATTTGTATTTTGCAACATTACAAGTAATATGTATGGAACCAAAATACCATTTCTACTTTATTTTGAATGAAGTGCACATTATTTGTTTTGATCATTCATCTTCTCCATATATTCATAATTTTAATAATTGCATATCTTAAAAGAATTGTATTTAATGTTTGATTTAGTATAGATTTTATTTTTTGTGCTTATATATTGTTCCTTCCTCTTTAACTTGCTTCATGGTTCTTGAAATCATTCCTTTCACCTTTATTTTAATTGATGGTTATGCCTCTTGTAAGTCCTCTTCCTACTCTTCCTTTCTTTCATCCCCTTCCTCTAGCATTATTTGTATACACTCGTTTAAACTATACTCTTTTTCCTTTATCCTTCTACTTCTTGACCATGACTTATGTTTTAAGTGCTTTCTCAAGGGGTCTTTTTGTTCTATTCAAAATTTATTCTCATCTTTCTAAGTATCTCATAAGATCTTAATTAGATATTATTTCCAATTCTTTTGACTCTTCTACTATAGCTAGTATTGGATCAAAATTTGGGGGTTAACTTCTTAACAAACTATCTTAATATCTTATCTACTAATCTTTAATCATCTATTATATCTCCATGAGATTATATATAAATAAACCAACCCATTGTTTACTACACAAAACTTGTTTATTGAAACCAAAATTTTATTAAATAATAATCCTAAACTTCTTAACATATTGTCTATTGCTCTTTAATATTCCAATATCTTTATATGAGATTTTAATGACCACATTCACTTTATATGTAAAAAATCTCATTTAATGATTCTAATTTTTTTAGTAATGAGTTTTTATCTCCTTCTTAATATTTGCTCATATCCATTTTACATTTTTGATAGCTTGATAAGAATTCTATAAACTATCACATGCTTTCTTAGAATTTGTTGTTACTTATCCCTTCCCCTTTTGCATTAAAAAAGACGGATTTAATATTTTTGTCTTCATATTTTCTTGAAAATAACCTTCTGTACATGTCATAAGGCATTATAAGTTGCCTAGTTTATTAATTTTGAAATGTCATTATTTAAGAAGTTCAATGGATCTTGTGAACAAAACAATGTTTTCATCTTAGTCTTCCAATATCGTAATTCTTTCCAATGAACTTTGAAATTCATAATTTAGTGGTTTGCTACTCATATTGATTGTTTTAATCATCTTCAAAATTGTTGTAATCCCTCACTTAATAACTAGACTCTACTATCAATTTCTTGAAATAGTGTGTTTGCTCTATATTAAAATAATTCCTTTTTTAAAAAACAATCAAATATTCAATAAAAAAGACTTGTTAAAATAAACTATTATTTAGAATACAAAAACACATAATAATGCAAAAACAATTGATTTTATATTAATAAACAATATTTTTATAAAATGCAAACTATTTGTTTCTTTATTTAATAAATTATATTTATTATTAATGTTAATTTTATATAAAATAAATATCCTTTAAACAAATTCTGGAACTTTAATAATCTTATAACTTCTACGACAAAATAAATATATTCTATATATTAAATTATTCAAGTGGATGAAGTACATATTGATTAAGACGAGTATACAAGAGAAGATATGCCGAGCAAAATAATGTCTTCGAAAAAAAAGATTCTTTCAACAGCCAAATTAAGATACTATGTTCTCGAAATAGCAATATAATATTGGTAAATATGGAGAAGACTGGTAATTCTCTGATCACATCAAAATACGAATAGAGAACCTTTTCTTAAAGGATGATAATAATGTTAACATTGAGAGGTCTTTCTATATAAAACGAAAGGTTTGCACACAGAAACACTTTCATAATCACTAATTCATTATGTAAATATAAGCACATACGAACAGAGTACTTGTCTTGTAAGGTTCCAACTTCTGTAACGACTAATTTCCCTATTTGTATTCTGAAATTTAAGATTAATCTACTATTACAAGCATATATGTCTGAGCATTCATACACAAACAAAGTATTTAAATATAGACAATTCCATTTATATTATAGCTTTATACTCCAAAAAATAGCGCAGCCAGAACATTTCTACTTATGGTACATCCTATAAAAATTTCATTAACAAAGAATTTCACTCTTACAATTTGATGGCAAATAACCCTGGAAGTGAATCGGAATCACAGGAGCGAATATAGAGGGGAATACGAGGAAGGGGAACAGGAGTGGGAGTTGTAGGAGAATATACCAATAACCCATCTATGCGTTTTACAATCTCTTTATTCCTCCTTACCCACCAGTAAGAAGGGATTTGGAGCTTTTCAATCAACAGGTTGGAGTACTTGTTCACCAGAGCTGGATCTCTTCCGCATGGTTTGAAAGGGAGCTTATTATTTCCTTGAAACCCATCAAGCAAATGGAGATAAACCTCCAAATTGTGGAAGGTGGCTGGATTATACGATTTCTTCAGCATTGGAGAGCAGCTACTGTCCAAAGTAATCGTGACGCCCACATGAACATATGTCCATGGAAGCCAATGCAGAAATCTGGTGAGCCATCCCATCTTCTCGTTGAGAAAAACTCCAGGAACTCTGGGAACCAAGTCCCATTTATTTACCAGGCGCAACACTTTAACGCCTATCTCCTCCAAATGTTGGGAAAATGCTAGGTTTCCTACACGTGGAGAAGCAAAGGCAAAGACTGTGACAGGTATTGATTTCCTATCATTTTGTTTCACGACAATCTGTTTGATATCATATGCATTTAGAGTCGCTAACGCAGCTCCCAAGCTATGTCCAGTGAATGTTATGCTCATATCTTCTTCATCTTTGTACTCATTCAATAACCTTGTTATTTCGCTCACCACAATATCTCTTGCGCTGAGTCTGCATCTCACAGAGTCTCCATGTACAGAGTTATAACATCTCAGAAATCCCTTCTCTACTTGAACACCTTGTTTGAAAGTTGTTTGTATGTCGGGGCATTCTCTACTCTCAGATGAAGTGGCAGGGACTAATATATCTTTCAGATTTTGTATCCATTCTTGAGGTGTTTCAGTTCCCCTCCATGCAACAACAATGTCTCGTCTTTCCAATCTCTTTATCTCTTTTGGGTCTGTGCAAACAGCAATAAAGCCCATCCATGCACCGGAATCGCTGGATTTCGGCTGGAAAAACGACTTTAACACGGCTGTATTGGCGTAAATATATCTGGTTACTTGGTAGCCACGCCCACTCCTAAGCAATTCCAATCTACGCCCCAGCGAACTTCTGCTGCGTTTAGAATTCCCATAGTATTTTGAAGAATAAGTGTTGTCAAATGAATCATAGCATTGCTGTGCAAAATCACCATATCTGAGTATCTCTGCTTTCAGAAGTGGGTTAATGGGGTCAAGCATGCCTTTCCAATCATCAATACCCTGAATAAATCTCCAAATATCTCCAACCTGGGCGTAGCTTGTCTCTTTTGCATCTCCTTTTACTTGCTCAGTCGTTAGAGGCCCACTGCCCATAGCTAATGCAGATATTTCCATAGATTTTCTATGCCACATACAATTTACTAAACAATCCAAAGCTCCTCAAATCGTTTGAGCTATGAAACAAAAACGAAATTTGTGCACAGACCTTTGCACTTTGATATTTACAGTTTGTGAGAATAGCGTCTGCCCTTCGGTATTTACAGTTTGTGAGAATAGCCTAATGATAGAAATGCAAAATAGAGTGGCGAATTTATAGTGGCAATATGTCAATCCACCCTACCATTCGTAACGAACATTCTTGAAAACAGTCTTCATTACCCTTTGGTATTTACAGTTGGTGATAATAGCCGAATGAGAGAAATACGAAATAGAGTGACGAATACGGATTGACAATGTCAAGCCACCCTACCATTCGTAACGAACTTTCTTGAGGAAAGTCTTCAAAGTGCAACTGCTCTTGTCATCAGAGTCTTGATTCTTGATTGCACCGAGTCAGCCACGCGCGTAATCTTGCACGCCTTAGTTTACTACTTTCTTAAAACAGTACAGGATGAAAATGACAACACTAAAATACGAAGTGGACTAAAACTATTTTGGTGCGAGACCAATGGCCAATTGACGTTTGCTTATGTCGGTTCAATGAACGATCAAGCTGGATTTATATTTGTAATGGCGGCATTGGATATTTTATATGGAAATTATATAAAAACAGAATATGGTAAATTTCAATCACATCTCTACAACTTGATGTAAAACTTTAGAGACAAATGAAAATTCGTACACAACATTAATAGTTTAAGTAATCTTACTACGGGAGGAGAAGGATCATAGGATGATTGTGTTGGAAATAAAATCCGATCTACACACAAAGAAAGTTTGTTCCTCTCATAAAACAAAACAACAAATATTATAGAGACCAAGGGAGGCAAACAACACTTAGAGAAAACACAGAAATCATATTTTCAATTTATCTCAAAATATATTTAAAATTTTTCATAATCATATTACAAAATGTTTACAGATAGTTTTACTTTTACTAATGCTGTATATGATTGGTTTTCCTACAGATACCTACAGATGCTACGTAAGATTGGTTTTCCTGCAACTGTCTATAGCTACTACGTATGACTGGTATTCTGCAACTATCTAGAGCTACATCTATTATTCTACTGCTCAAAACTATATTGTTGCTAATGTAACTTCTCTCTTCAACCTTTATTCTTCACAAACTTTGTTACTACTACAACATTATTTTTTCTACTCACAAAACTAACTGCTATTTATCATTTTCCTTTTGTGTTTCTCTTCACATTTCAAATTTACCTACCAACATTAATTTTCCACCCAAATACTTCTTCTCCAAAAATATCCAATTTAGGCATCAAATGCAAAGCCCCTAAAATTTAATGTTAGTTGGTGCCTACAAAAAGAATGTGAGGGGCAAGATTCAAGAGATCTTGGTTAGAGGCAACAATACCCATTACGTTAGGGGCAACAATACCCATTAGAGTTAATCATCTAGCTTGGAATTAATGCATTTCCAACTTCCCCTCTCAATTTCACATTCACATTGTACTTCTAGAGCCAAAACTACAAAATCAAAGCTCTCTCAAGCTTGTTCTACATGCTTTCTAAAGTTACCTCTCAGGGCTCCAAAGAGGCTACCACTATATCCATGATGCCCAAACTATTTCTTGGGCACTAAAAATTATATCTTGAGTGGCTTCATAAAATATCGACAAGTTGTTGCTCAAACCTACAATACTTGACTTTTATTTCTCCATATTCAACTAGCTCCCTTATAAAGTGATATTTTATCTCAATTGTTTGCTTCATCTTATAGTTTGGACCTATTTTAGTGACCTGCATTTATGCATTTTTAAAACTCATTAATGGGCCCCTAATACCCTTTATTATGCATCCCAAGACCCATTTTAATAATTTCTCGACACTATATCTCACATTGAATAAATGATATTAATCAACTTAATGCCCTAAGATAAATTATTTCTTGAGCTTTTAGGCCAGGACCCATTCACCCATCAGCGAATGGGTCCCCTTTAAGTTCACAAACTCAAATTTAAACATATTTTAGGCACCATTTCAAGGTCCTAAATTTAAATTCTAAGTGACTACTTTTGGGATCTAATAAATGGGAAATTAGAAAAGAAGCCTATAAAGCTAAGTCTTTCAATCATCTTTGACTATAAAAGAAAGAGATTCACATGATATCACAAGGATTTACACTCAAGAGCAAGGAGAAATCAATTAAGCATTCAAAGTTGTCTTTGAGTAGTATTATATTTGTTTTTAGAGGTCTTCAAGGTCATTTTGTCAACAACATCAAGCATTGTCAAAGATTGATGATAAATTCCTATTGAGGATCATGATGGATAATAGGTTTTGGGAGATGCGCCAAGCCATTCAAATAATCCTAATGACTTGTTTCCTAAGTGGTTCCATCTTCTATTATCATTCTACTTTCTACCTAAAGGAAGGTATATTCAGATTTGTCATCTATTAGGGCGATTTGATATCTTCCAAAGTAGGTCTTTGTCACTATTCATTATTTCATTTAGAGATCCTATTCTAACACATTTGAGTAGGTTTGATTTGGATTTAAGCTCTTATAATCTTAGAAACACTTAATATTAGGGCTTACACACACTTTCAAGTTTCAGATTTGTACTTTCCATCAAGGTTTAATTACCAAACTAGGGGTTTGACTGAGGCAAACCCCCATCCACCACCAAACAACATTTTTTACTTTGTAGATTTGTCATAGATTCAAATCCAAGAGCAAAGGTTCAAAGGTGCGGGAGAGAAGTGCAAGTTTAGGCTATAAATCTCATATTCAAATTTTTCCAGAATAGGACACCTGTGCTCATTTGCCCATGGGTGAATGAGTCCCTAACAAACTTGAAAAAACAACATTTATAATAGGTGCATAGTGTTCTCATTTCTCAGTTCTTCCAAAAGACTTTTTGTTTCTCTTAGTTTTATTCTTAATCTACAAGATCCAAGTGGCAGATTGCACTTTGGAGTCGATTTGCTATTTTTTAGTTCTTCTCCCAAAAGTTTTTCTTGAACTTGACCCTTGTCCTTTAAGCATAAGGAAATTTGAAGATTCTCACATTGGGTTGATTAACCTAAGGGTTGTTAATCAATAATTGTGAGGATCTCATTTCCTAATGAATGTAAGAATATGGGGTCTATTTTCTCCCTTTGGACTTACCTCTTCATTTTGGGAAAACCCTATTTTTCTTCATTTCATTTTGGTGAACCCAACCTTGTACAAAACAATTCTAAAATTTTGAGTCTATTTCAGCCCTAGATCTTAATGATGCATTAGTCTGTATTAGATTGCATTAGTTGCATTACATTTAGGATTCTTTAAACTTTCATTAGTGAACATTTCATTTGGGGTTAATTTTTGCACGTTTGCATCACCCAAATTCACAAAAAAAATACAAATTTGCATTGGATCTACATTCATTTTTCATTGTACTTGCATCAAGATCACCATTTAATTATCTAAGTTAAAATTTAAGTTCAAGTTGCATTCTAAAAATAGTTACCTAGTTCATCATTTGACCTTGTTTACACTTGCATTTAGACACCCTAATCTTGAAAAACCTATTATAGAAACCCCTATTTGTAATTATAAAAAAAAATCACATAAGATAAACTAAGATCCTAAAAATTCAATTTAAAAAAAGGCCTAATCAAGGACCCATTCGCCCATGGAGGAATGAGTCCCTATACATATCTTTTAGATAATTTTTTGGGTAATTTTTAGCCTTTATTTTTTACTTATGTTGTTTTTAGATCTTAGAATTGGTTTCTTGAAATAACATTTTTGTAATTCAAGTTATTCCTTCTTTAGTTAGATCTTGTAGCATTTTGGAAAATATTTATTACATACATCATTTGAGGATAGTGGTAGATTTATGTATGTTTCCTTTATTTTCAACATCATTTCATAGCTTAGATAGATTAGTTTACATTTTCCAATCATTAGAAAGCACAAACAAAAAACTAAAAACATCAAACAAAACAAACAAATCAAGCACAAATTGATGAAGCCCTTGGACAGAGCATAGTCATTTGATCATGTCAAATCTCTTTTTCCAAGTTAACATATCCCTCAAACCCTCTAGTAGTGAATGACTTTGACATTTTAGATGAATACCTTGAGGATTTCATCTCACAAGGTTCATCCACTAAGGCATATCATAATTAACCAAAAAAAATAGATGTTAATGTAATCATACCCCAACTTATCCTTTACCCACCATCACATTAACAGGTATGTGTAGGATCATCATGGAAAAAACGTGCCCTTAAGTGGTGAAAATTTTAGAAAAATCAAAGATAGGAAACTTGACATAAAAATTTGAATAAGTTATATATATTATTTCAAAATATGTAAGAATAGAATCTATAGAAAATTGAATGTAGTTTCTAAACTACTACGTTGTTTCTTTCTTAAATCTCTTTGGTGAAAATTGGAGATTTCAATGTAGTAACTTACTTAAATTTCAGGGAAAAAAAAGAAGTCGGTGTTTGTTTGACCACCCTAACCACAATAAAATGATAATGTTTTTTATAAGATTTTAGATATAAGTAGAGAACTCATGTCCCAATCTGATGCATATTTTTTTGTAATTTTTTTTAAAGTAAACAATTAATTATGAATTTTTTATTACAACCTTTAAAAAATATAAAAACTTGTATGTCTAACCACCTTAACTTAGTCAAAACTTCATGAAATTCAATTTTTTTTAAATTCCTATAGTATGTGAAGCATAAAATGTGACAAATTTTTTGGATTCAAAAAATGTGATACCATTTGAAAGCTATAAAAAAAATTCAATCAGCCTATCAATCCAAACTTTAGTTGTAATTGAAATAGAAAATGAATAATAATTATTTATTAAATTAAAAGTAAATAATAATTTATATTGGTGGAAAGTTGAGAATCTCCTTTAAAAACCCTTTTCATTTCATCAATTTTGGGTAAAAAAATCGTCAACCACATGCCCTACACATACCCATCATTTCACCACTTTTTGGCCCATCATGATCCCGCACATACCCTAACCTCAATTTTAAAACAAAACCATGCTTATCTTAGAACCACCTAAGAAAAAACCATTAAGTCTAGGAGAGATATTGAACTTTACAAAGAAACTTGATAGTAACAATGTTTGACAACAACCAAGTTACAATACTATTGCTAACACATAAAATACAAGGAACAATAGGAAACAAAAACCTGTTGGCAATTTGTCATTGATGTCAAACCTTGGTATTCAGTAGATAGTTAAGGTGCATGAGATGTTAAAACATTGTCATTGCTCAGGTCAAATTCATTGTATTGGTAAAAGCATTTACTGGTAAAGGCACTTGTTTCATGATTTGATATTGATACAAAAGTGATCATTGCTCACTATGTGTTTAAGGTAGTTCATTCATTGATGCAAAAGTTTAATGTTTTTGATGTCATCTATTTTTGATAATTCTTGCAAAGGATAGGTTTCTACAAAGGATGATTTATTTTCTCAAAGGTTGGGTTGAATAGGTTGCAATTCTTATTGGTGCTTGGTTTGGTATATAAGGTGCAATATTTTGAATCACATTTGATAGTTAGAGAAGTACATTATTTGGTCATGGTTCATTTGATTATTTCATTGGCATGCTGATAAAAAGAATTATTGCATAGCATACTAATTTCATTGAGAAAGTTTCTCTAATACCTAATATAAAGGCTTTTATAACACAAAGGAAAAAAGCTAGGTTTTAATATGCTCAAAGACATCGTGATAAAAAGGGGAAATAAATCCCATCGGTTCAAAGTATCATATGTCATAAAATTCATAATGAAAGTCTTAGGTACCAAGCTCATTTTGGAAAGATAATGTGTTTCATTCTTTTGAGCTAGGGAACACCATGCTTGCTAGGGTTTGTGGCACAACCATGGTGAATGTTAAAGGGAATTGGGTGACAAATTCAGAGGCTCCATTGGTACTACTTTTCATTATCTTGATGGTTTAAATGCTTTGTATTATTGTCTGATCTTGTGTTATTGATATCAGGTTGGTGTCAAAGTTTTTTATTTATTCAATCTATAACTAGTTGGTTTTTGCAAAAGATTAAGTCCTTGCTAATCGGGTGTATGAGTTGCATCTAGTTGTGATTAAGAGAAGTGATGGGCAGTAGGTTATGATACATTCTGCAACCTTGTATTATCTAGTTAAGGTTGTTTGCATATCGTATTACTTCGTATATACTGTGGTACTAGAGAGTCTTTTGTAAAGGTTTATTTTCTGGGCAATTTGTATATTTTCTCAGGATTGTATGATGGCTTATAGTTATATTTTTTTCTAAACCCCAGTTTGGGTCTGGTTGAAATTTTATGCTATAGTTTTTTGTTAACCCTTATGTTTATGTAAAATATAGTGTGTTAAGGGTTTACCTTGTGCAGAGTTGGTTATCTCCTATTGACTTAGATGGGTAAAAAATAGTTAATCCTTAATACTTCTCATGGTGAGAAAGCATTTTGTTAGCAATTACAAGATGGTTAAACAAAGATAATTTGATGGAAGTTCTCTTCTTCAGTTCAGAAATACAAGACATTTTAAATGTTTCTTTGATTCAATTTATGAGGTTGTTGAATAGAAGAGACATCATTTTGAAAGTTGTAAAAGGTACTTCATTGAGTTATATTCTATATTATAAAAGTTTTATGAAAAGCACACTCAGTGCTTTGTAAAATTGATCAATTTTTGAAGTATTTCATAGTGTTTTATATAAAGGTATATTTATATGCATCATTATGTTGTGGTTGAAGTTTTTCTTTTGAATCTCAAGTGATGTGAGATTAGAAGAAGCTGTGAAAGTGAAACAAAGATGATATTGTATATTTGTATAAAAAATATGACCATATGAGGTAGATTGCATTAGCTAGTGAGGCACACTCTTGCCATTGATGCACTTTCTAGTGAGACACATATTTTATAGTGAGGCACATCTTTTCCAATGAAGCATATCTTTACTAGTGAGGTATTATGTAAACAATGAAGTTCACAGCCAGTGAGTCATAGTAAGAAATAAATTTTTAGATAAGCCAGTAAGGCATTTCAAGTGGTTTTATTCTCCAGGAGGGTTTATACTCAAGAAATTTCTCTATGTCATGTTCCTATGTATGTTTGATTATACTATTGTTAATTTCTTCTTTCTTTATATTGCATAAACAAATCTAGTTTGAAAAAGTTGATAAAAGTTAAAATTTGTATGAACACTGATTCACCCCCCCTCTTAGTGTTCATTGTACTCCAACAAGTGGTATCAGAGCTAAACCCTATTTAGAGTAAACTTAGGGGATTCCTAGTTGTGAAGTACTTGTTATGGGTAAGTGAAAAAGAAACAAAATTCAAAAGAAAAACACTATTGTCAAGTGTAGTGAAGTATTGTCTCAAGAAAAGTCTTTGCCAGTTGACTCTATAAGTGTTAATAAGGAAAATCTTGTAGAAGAAAATACATCTAATATAGAACTTGATGAATTCATAGTAAATATGAATGAATTGGATATAGAAGAGTGTTTTAGTAACCTTGAGGGAGTAATTGATTTTGAGGAAAAAAATATTTCTATTGTAGATGAGATAAAGAGGCTTAGAAAGGTAAATCAAAAACTAGAGAAGAAACTCCAAGAAGAAAGGGAGGTTAAGGATAAAACTCTTACTAATCTTAAAAATGTGGAAAACTAATTATAGAATGTAAGGATCAACTTGAAGAAGAAAAAAATATAAAGTAGGAGAATAATTTTCTAATAAAAAGACAGGAAGAATAAAAAAAATTAATCATTAGTCTGAAGTTATAAGTCCAAGAGTATAAAAGGATAGCAGATGTAGCAAATTATGATTTGGAAGTTAGAAAGATAGAGTGTCAAAAACTAGAAGGAGAGGTAATTTCTCTAAGGAAAGAGCTTGAAAGTGTCAAGATTTAGAGAAATCAGAAGTTTGAACAAAGAACCATTAAGCTAAATGAGATGTTGAATAACCAAAATAAAAAAAAATAAAAAATTTTGGTTTAGGATATGAAAGAGACAAAGTTTTGGAGTTCAAGATGAGTCTCAATATGAAATAGTAGTTGCAAAAAAAGTTGGACAGAGTTTCAAGGTTAAACAGGCACCAAGAAAGAAGATGGATCTTGAGTATCATGCTACTTCTTTTGAAACAAAAACTAATGTTACTAATAGAAGACAACATAAAGGCACCAACAGAGTTGGCAGACGAAACAACTAGTCCATAGGACTTTCATCTACCAAACAACATTATTCAATGAGGTATAACTATTCTCAGTTTCATGGTTATTGCTATGTTTGTCACAAATATGGACATAGAGCTAATGATTGCAGTTTTAGAATGTCAAATAAGAATTTAAAAAATTGTATGTTTTAATTGCAATAAGATTGGGCACATGAAAAGAGATTGTTGTTTGCTACAAAGAAATGAAGGTTTGGATTTTCATGGTTTGTCAAGAAGTAATCATGATTACCCTGCTACTCATCATGTTATATATTTTAGATGTAAAAATGTTAGGCATAACGTACAACAGTGCAAGTATAACAAAAGAATAGGTACTTTGAACAAGCAAAAGAAGGAGCCTATTATGGTTGGGAAAAGAAAGAAAGACTCTAATAAAGTGTGTGTTACACAAAAATTTTCACATACTGCATGAGATGCAGTATGAGGTGAGAGGGAGCAGTGACTAGGAAGTTGCCACAAATTTTAGCATGTCAAATTGCTGGAAGGTTACCTTGGTTGCAGAAGTGTACAAGAATACATGCAGGGTTGTTTATGCTATAGAGGGATCACATGCAGTATTAGAGACATTGGGTCTTTTAGGGAACAATCATATAGATTTCAGAATGCATAATTACAAAAGGCCTTCGACCATCTTAAGAGAACTATTGTGAAAAGCAATAGGGGTATAAAATCCCAATACAAACTAGATGTAGAATCCAAGCACTTAAAGGTAGATGTGAGACAACCATCTACATCAATAGGTATGTGTAAAGTTCTTATTATGAAAATGCATAAAATTTATTAGGGAAGCATGATAGTGTAATCACACTAATGAATACCATAAGGAACTATAGTATGACTTACAAATAGACAGGGGCACACCTAGAAAATACAGTCAAAAGAGACAATCACTCTTTGTTGCATGAGTAAAAGGTTTCAAGAGATTATTGATAAATAAAAAGGTAGAAGAACTAGAGTAATAATTCTTGTAAGTGTCAAAGAAGGATGTTAAATACTTTCAAGTAGTTTAGGAGATAAAATGCTTCATCTAGTGCAATAAATGAAACATTGTTTATGATTTTGTACCTTCAAAAAGGAGAAGGCTATAATGTATTTGGAGACCAATCAGTATAAAATTTTGGCTGAAGAAAAGATTGTCTATGTTTAAAAATCTTTAGCATTGTTTGAAGAATTTTTCTACATGAAAAACAATTCTCTAAAGTATGAAGACACTTATTGCTAATAGGCAAGAGTTTTTTTTATAATATCTTTCCAGGGTTACAATGCTTTAACATAGTAGCTTTGATTTACATATTGGATAGTGCTTTTACAAGGTTGATGATAGTACAATAAGTGGAACATCAAGTTTTTGATCATGTTTCAAAGAGGATCTTTTATTTTTTTGATAGTGATCTTTTATTTTTTTGATAGTGCTTTGGTTACTGCAACTTACATGGTCCCATAATCTGTTATGAATTGACAGTGGTTATGTTTTTCTTTATGATTTATGATAATATTTTCCTTGAAAGTGTGTTAGTAGTTTCTTGGACATCTATTAGTGATGATGTTTTAGATAGGGATCCATCCAATGGGTAGCAAATGCAAGCAACATTATTTTTTGAAGAAACAAGGTGGCAGTGGTACTATAGTGTGTGTTGGCTTTACAAGCTTTTATAACAGTAAATTTCATGAGAAATACTTAGATTGGTAATAACATGATAATTTTTTTTTGTTTTTCATGGTTGACTATTCTATTTTTGATGTCTTAAGTTATTTGGTATGGATCTTTCACAATGAAAACACAAGTTTGGAGGACCATCATTCTATTCATATTGTGACTTTGGTTGAGACTTTGTCTTAGAACAATGATCTTAATACAGATAGCTAGTAATTGATTTGACAACATTTTTTGACAATGCACAGTAGATTTTGCATGCTCAGTTAGTGGCTTATGCTTGTATCATAACTTTAGAACAATGGAATAGTAACAGTGCATTGACAGTGTTAAAATAATCATGACAACGTGAAAGATAGTAGACAAAGGTTGAAAAAGGTACTTCATCTTCTGATCACTAGTGCTATAGTGTAAATATTTTGGTGATAGCCGACTTTACATAGTAGATTGTTTGATAGTTTCTATTTTTCATCTAAGTATTTGAAAATGATGTGATCTTGTTTATGCTTATGATATCCATGCCAAGTAAGTGACAAAGGGGGAGGAAGGCTAATTGGTAAGAGTATCTTGAGATTTTATTTTCTCAAAGTGTAATTTAATTTTATGTAGATTCTTGTGACATTGTGACAAATGTTGAATGGTGTCATGTTTTATGATAGTACGATGCTTGAATGAGATTTGTAGTGAGATTCTTGAGAATCTTGTTTGCTTTGTTATCTCAAATAGGGAGAGAACCTCATAACACTTTTGATGTTGTAGATGCTACCTTGCAAGTGACATAACTTTTTGGAAAGTGCATAGTTGATGCCTTAGTACATGGTTATTCATGCTCGCAACATTGTTTATACAGTTGGTATTTGGTGCATATTGGTTCATGGTTGTTGGTATGTTTGGTCACAATGTGGTAATATTTATTGATAGTAGCTTTATGCTTTCTTTGGTTAATTCATATCCTAGTTACTTCTTTTATAGTGGATAATGCTTGGGCAATGCTATATCAGATGTCAGACAATATTCTCCCAACTTTGTTGACCCCAACCTTTGTCATTGTTGCCAAATGGGGAGAAATTGACATGAGTTGGTTGACTCATCATCATAGGGGGAGATGTTGACATCAATGCCAAAGGGGGTGTTTGTTGACAATTTTTCATTGATGTCAAATCTTGGTATTCAATGAATAGTTAAGGTGCATGAGATGTCAGAGTATGGTCATTGCTCATATCAGATTCATTGTATTGGTAAAGGAATTTATTGGTAAAGGCACTTGTTTCATGATTTGATATTGATGCAAAAGTGATCATTGCTCATTGTGGGTTTAAGGTAGTTCATTCATTGATGAAATTTTTTAATGTTGTTCATGCCATCTATTTTTGATAATTCTTGCAAAGGATAGGTTTGTACAAAGGATGATTCATTTGTTCAAATACTGGGTTGAATAGGTTGCAATTCTTATTGGACAGATCAAAGTTTGATCATGGCATCATTGGTATTGGTGCTTGGTTTGGTATATAAGGTGCAATATTTTGAATCACATTTGATATATATTATTTGGTCATGGTTCATTTGATTATTTCATTGGCATGTTGAGAAAGAGGATAATTGCATAGCATATTCATTTCATTTAGAAATTTTCTCTATACCTAATGCAAAGGTTGTGATAACACAAAGGCCAAGAGCTAGGTATTAATATGCTCAAATACATTGTGATAAAAAAGGAAAATAAATCCCATTGGGTTCAAAGTATCATATGTCATAAAATTCATAATGAAAGTCTTGTCGAGCTCATTTTGCAAAGATAATGTGTTTCATTCTTTAGAGCTAGGGCACAACATGATTGCTTGGGTTTGTGGCATAGCCATGGCGAATGTTAAAGGGAATAGAGCAGAAAAGTCAGAGGCTCCATTGGTACTACTTTTCATTATCTTGATGGTTTAAATTATTTGTATTGTTGTCTTATCTTGTGTTATTGATATCAGGTTGGTGTCAAAGTTTTTTCTTTCTTCAATCTAAAACTAGTTGGTTTTTGCAAATGATTAAGCCTTTGTTAATTGGGTATATGAGTTTCATCTAGTTGTGATTAAGAGAAGTTATGGGAAGTAGATTTTGATAAATTATCTAGCCTTGTATTATGTAGTTAAGGTTGTTTTCATATCGTATTACTTTGCATATACTATGGTACTAGAGAGTCTTTTGTAAAGGTTTTTTTTTTGGTAGTTTGTATATTTTTTCAAGATTGTTTGTGGGTTTATAGTTATATTTTTTTCTAAACCCTAGTTCTAGTTTGGTTGAAGGTTTATACTATAGTTTTTTTGTTAACCCTTATGTTTACTGAAAATACAGTGTGTTAAGGGTTTTCCTTGTGCAAAGTTGGTTATCTCTTGTCAACTTAGATGGGTAAAGAACAAT
>VDFB02281492.1:942259767-942403677 GCA_007258455.2 Sequoia sempervirens | reverse complement strand
CCATATGATCATAGCGAGAACCAATAGGGGGATATATTATTTTCTTTTGACATAAATGAATGAAATGCACTTTTGGGAGATTAAAATAAAATACTTGATGAACTCAATTATGTGATGCAAAACTTGAAATGTAGAAATCAAGGATGGCACAAATAAAATAGTAACTTTTAGGCAGATCTATGAAGGAAAAAATTATGTGTACTGGGCTCCAAAAATGAGTGTTGAGTGTCCTATAATGACAAATTTGCACTAGGGTTATTGGGTCTCTATATAGGGGTCCAAAATATGATTTTAGAGTCCTCTGATCTTAGATCTTAGCTCCTAATTTCTCCAAATTCCACTACAGGAAAGTCAAAATAAATTTTGTATCCAAGTTTGCATGGCTTGACAACTTTGGTGAACACTTTGACAACTTTGCAAAATTGCACTTTTGATCCAATTTAAGTCATTCTTCACCTATTAATTCACACACACAAAGAGGGGAATTTTTTTTGTTGGGTGAATAAGGTTATGCCTTTGTCAAACCCTGATTTGGTAATTAAACCTTGATAATGAAATAATGATAAAAATATAAGGAATGATGAATGCACAATGCTATGTCACAACTCACCAAACCCTTAATGGCTTCCTTTAGAGGACTGAAGTCTAACACATCTCTCTAAGGATTGGATCTTTCTTGAATTGTCTTGAATGATTTCTTTATTTGATGCTTGAATGCTTCAAACCTACATCACAATGTTAGCTCTAAAACATAATATGAACACACATAACTTTGACATGATGATATGATCTTGAATGTTGTTGTAGATGACTAATAAATCTGCTCTTGAATGCTCTTGACAATATTTTTTTCTCTTGTGAAATTTAAATTATGTGTGCTTCTAATTCTTATATTTGAATTGATAAAATAACTATATATTTATAGGTGTTTATCTGATTTCCCAAAAATAAGATTCCACAAGCCTACATTTAAAACTTGAATTTGTATCATTAAAATTCCATGAGAAACATATTAAAAATTGGGTCCTAGGACTTCAAGGGGACCCATCCGCCCTTGGGTGAATGGGTCCTAGGACCTAAATCTAGGACACACAATTTCCAAGGTGTTTTAATTAACATTAGAATTTGTTTAATATAGTTTTCTCTTTCAAAAAATGGGAATAATAAGACTTTGGAATGCATAATTTATTCAATTAGAAGCTTAAGTAAGTCTAATTAATTAAGGGTATGCAAACATAGTGTGAAAATGTAAAGGACTACATTTTCTGACACTACAATACCAAATCGAGAGCTTCTCTTACACTCCCCAATTTACTATTTTTAAATGTAAATTTATGTATCTTTCTCAAACTATTACCTTCATAGGTTTGTTTGGTTAACCTATCAATGTAAATCATGCAAATAAATGCTTCTTGGATCATAGATTTACCTCAATAAAAAAAAAAAACTAAATATTAAGTTTCATTACCATTATTAAATTTTTATAATAACCTTAAATTTTATAGAGAATTTATTTTGAATGTTCAATAAAAAATTATATTCTTCATGATTTGCATATCTTCCTTTTTTGGGCAAAGGGGTGAAAAAAATAAATTAAATAAATAGTGCTAGATTACAATTTACACTTTTGGTATTTTCAAATGGTAATATCTATTGCTAATGAAAGAAGAGGGAAATACCAAGAAGGTTCACTTCTATACTATAATTAATATATATATAAGTCAAATTGTCATGATCATTAAAAGAGTAAGATATATTATTCCTAAGAAATTTGATCTTTTCAAATAGGATGAAAATTTTAAGAGGATTTATTGGAAGGTAGTGATACTAACTCAAAAATATGCCAATGATGATTTTCCTTTGAACCCACTTAGAATGGAAATCTACAACACCATTCCATTAATGTGATTCATAAATTTTTTAAGTACCCAATGCTTATTAGATTATGCTCTAAAAAATATAAAAATGTAACATATATAAAAAGTATGTATTTTTTTGGCTGACTTTGTTTGGATCGAAATATTTTATTTTTCAATCAATGATGTTTTGATAGTATGTCTAATATTTACATCATATGATTGCTACATCAACTAAAAATATATTACAATAATTTTGTATTGTATTTTACAACATTACAAGTAATATGTATGGAACCACAATACTTTTTTTTACTTTCTTTTGAATGAAGTGCACATTATTTGCTTTGATCATTCATCTTCTCCATATATTCATAATTTTAATAATTTCATATTTTGAAAGAATAGCATTTAATATGTGATTTAGTATACATTTTATTTTTTATGCGTGGATATTGTTCCTTCCTCTTTCACTTGTTCCATGGTTGCTGAAGTCATTCCTTTCACCTTCATTTTAATTGATGGTCATGCCTCTTGCAAATATTCTTCCTACTCTTCCTTTGTTTCATCCCCGTCCTCTAGCATTATTTGTATACACTTCTTGTTTAAACTATACTCTTTTTCATTTATCCTTCTAGTTCTTGACCGTGACTTATGTTTTAAGTGCTTTCTCAAGGGGTCTTTTTGTTCTATTCAAAATCTATGCTCATCTTTCTAAATATTTCATATGAACTTAAATAGATATTATTTCCAATTCTTTTGACTCTTCTAATACAACTAGTATTGGATCAAAATTTGGGGGTTAACTTCTTAATATACTATCATAATATCCTATCTACTATTCTTTAATCATCAATTATATCTCCATGAGATTATATTTAAATAAAACAACCCATTGTATACTACACAACTTATTTATTGAAACCAAAATTTTATTAAATAATAATCCTAAACTTCTTAACATCTTGTCTATTGCTCTTTAATATTCTAATATCTTTCTATGAGATTTTTATAACCACAGTCATTGTATATGTAAAAAATCTCATTTAATGATTCTAATTTTTTTAGTAATGAGTTTTTATCACCTTCATATTTTCTCATATCCATTTTACATTTTTGATAGCTTGATAAGAATTCTATAAACTATCGCACGCTTGCTTAGAATTTGTTGTTACTTATGCCTTCCCCTTTGCATAAAAAAACATGTCTTTAAGATTTTTTTCTTCATATTTTCTTGAAAAGAACCTTCTATACATGTCATAGGGCATTATAAGTTGCCTAGTTTATTAATTTTGAAATGTCATTATTTAAGAATTCAATGGATCTTGTGAACAAAACAATGTTTTCATCTTAGTCTTCCAATATCATAATTCTTTCTAATGAACTTTGAAATTCGTAATTTAGTGGTTTGCTACTTATATTGATTGTTTTAATCATCTTCAAAATTATTATAACCCCTCACTTGATAACTAGCCTCTAATATCGATTTCTTGAAATAGTGTGTTTGCTCTATTTTAACATAATTCCCTTTTTTAAAACAATCAAATGTTCAATAAAAAAGACTTGATAAAATAAATTATTATTTAGAATACAAAACACATAATAATGCAAAAAAAAATGATTTTATATTAATAAAGAATATTTTTATAAAATGCAAACTACTTTTTTCTTTATCCAATACATTACTTTTATTATTAATGTTAATTTTATATAAAATAAATATCCTTTAAACAAATTCTGGAACTTTAATAATCTTATAACTTCTACGACAAAATAAATATATTCTACATATTAATTTTTTGAAGTGGATGAAGTACATATTCATTAAGACGAGTATACAAGAGAACACATGCCGAGCAAAATAATGTCTTAGAAAAAATAGATTCTTTCAACAGCCAAATTAAGATACTATGTTCTCGAAATAGCAATATAATATTGGTAAATATGGAGAAGACTGGCAATTCTCTGATCACAGCAAAATACGAATAGATAACCTTTTCTTAAAGGATGATAATAATGTTAACATTGAGAGGTTTTCTATATAAAACGAAAGGTTTGCACACAGAAACACTTTCATAATCACAATTCATTATGTAAATATAAGCACATACGAACAGAGTACTTGTCTTGTAAGGTTCCAACTTCTGTAATGACTAATTTCCCTATTTGTATTCTGAAATTTAAGATTAATCTACTGTTACCAGCATATATGTCTGAGCATTCATACGCAAGCAAAGTATTTAAATATAGACAATTCCATTTATATTGTAGCTTTATACTCCAAAAAATAGCGCAGCCAGAACATTTCTACTTATGGTACATCCTATAAAAATTTCATTAACAAAGAATTTCACTCTTACAATTTGATGGCAAATAACCCTGGAAGTGAATCGGAATCACAGGAGCGAATATAGAGGGGAATACGAGGAAGGGGAACAGAAGTGGGAGTTGTAGGAGAGTATACCAACGACCCATCTATGCGTTTTACAATCTCTTTATTCCTTCTTACCCACCAGTAAGAAGGGATTTGGAGCTTTTCAATCAACAAGTTGGAGTACTTGTTCACCAGAGCTGGATCTCTTCCGGATGGTTTGAAAGGGAGCTTGTTATTTCCTTGAAACCCATCAAGCAAATGGAGATAAACCTCCAAATTGTGGAAGGTGGCTGGATTATACGATTGCTTCAGCACTGGAGAGCTGCCACTGTCCAAAGTAATCGGGACTCCCACATGAACATATGTCCATGGAAGCCAATGCAGAAATCTGGTGAGCCATCCCATTTTCTCGTTGAGAAAAACTCCAGGAACTCTGGGAACCAAGTCCCATTTATTTACCAGGCGCAACACTTTAACGCCTATCTCCTCCAAATGTTGGGAAAATGCTAGGTTTCCTACACGTGGAGAAGCAAAGGCAAAGACTGTGACAGGTATTGATTTCCTATCATTTTGTTTCACGACAATCTGTTTGATATCATATGCATTTAGAGTCGCTAACGCAGCTCCCAAGCTATGTCCAGTGAATGTTATGCTCATATCTTCTTCATCTTTGTACTCATTCAATAACCTTGTTATTTCGCTCACCACAATATCTCTTGCGCTGAGTCTGCATCTCACAGAGTCTCCATGTACAGAGTTATAACATCTCAGAAATCCCTTCTCTACTTGAACACCTTGTTTGAAAGTTGTTTGTATGTCGGGGCATTCTCTACTCTCAGATGAAGTGGCAGGGACTAATATATCTTTCAGATTTTGTATCCATTCTTGAGGTGTTTCAGTTCCCCTCCATGCAACAACAATGTCTCGTCTTTCCAATCTCTTTATCTCTTTTGGGTCTGTGCAAACAGCAATAAAGCCCATCCATGCACCGGAATCGCTGGATTTCGGCTGGAAAAACGACTTTAACACGGCTGTATTGGCGTAAATATATCTGGTTACTTGGTAGCCACGCCCACTCCTAAGCAATTCCAATCTACGCCCCAGCGAACTTCTGCTGCGTTTAGAATTCCCATAGTATTTTGAAGAATAAGTGTTGTCAAATGAATCATAGCATTGCTGTGCAAAATCACCATATCTGAGTATCTCTGCTTTCAGAAGTGGGTTAATGGGGTCAAGCATGCCTTTCCAATCATCAATACCCTGAATAAATCTCCAAATATCTCCAACCTGGGCGTAGCTTGTCTCTTTTGCATCTCCTTTTACTTGCTCAGTCGTTAGAGGCCCACTGCCCATAGCTAATGCAGATATTTCCATAGATTTTCTATGCCACATACAATTTACTAAACAATCCAAAGCTCCTCAAATCGTTTGAGCTATGAAACAAAAACGAAATTTGTGCACAGACCTTTGCACTTTGATATTTACAGTTTGTGAGAATAGCGTCTGCCCTTCGGTATTTACAGTTTGTGAGAATAGCCTAATGATAGAAATGCAAAATAGAGTGGCGAATTTATAGTGGCAATATGTCAATCCACCCTACCATTCGTAACGAACATTCTTGAAAACAGTCTTCATTACCCTTTGGTATTTACAGTTGGTGATAATAGCCGAATGAGAGAAATACGAAATAGAGTGACGAATACGGATTGACAATGTCAAGCCACCCTACCATTCGTAACGAACTTTCTTGAGGAAAGTCTTCAAAGTGCAACTGCTCTTGTCATCAGAGTCTTGATTCTTGATTGCACCGAGTCAGCCACGCGCGTAATCTTGCACGCCTTAGTTTACTACTTTCTTAAAACAGTACAGGATGAAAATGACAACACTAAAATACGAAGTGGACTAAAACTATTTTGGTGCGAGACCAATGGCCAATTGACGTTTGCTTATGTCGGTTCAATGAACGATCAAGCTGGATTTATATTTGTAATGGCGGCATTGGATATTTTATATGGAAATTATATAAAAACAGAATATGGTAAATTTCAATCACATCTCTACAACTTGATGTAAAACTTTAGAGACAAATGAAAATTCGTACACAACATTAATAGTTTAAGTAATCTTACTACGGGAGGAGAAGGATCATAGGATGATTGTGTTGGAAATAAAATCCGATCTACACACAAAGAAAGTTTGTTCCTCTCATAAAACAAAACAACAAATATTATAGAGACCAAGGGAGGCAAACAACACTTAGAGAAAACACAGAAATCATATTTTCAATTTATCTCAAAATATATTTAAAATTTTTCATAATCATATTACAAAATGTTTACAGATAGTTTTACTTTTACTAATGCTGTATATGATTGGTTTTCCTACAGATACCTACAGATGCTACGTAAGATTGGTTTTCCTGCAACTGTCTATAGCTACTACGTATGACTGGTATTCTGCAACTATCTAGAGCTACATCTATTATTCTACTGCTCAAAACTATATTGTTGCTAATGTAACTCTTGTTAGAATTAGGTGTTGTACACCTTGCATAATGTTTGTAATGTTTTATTTATTTATTATTATGTGTGTGGTGCACCTAGGGGTTTCTAGGTGAATGTGCATCACAAGGAGTTATAATGTTGGGGCCACTTTGTTGTATGTATCATTGGGACATAATTGTAAAATGTAATTATTTAATATTGGGGAATAATAAAAAATAATAAAGTACCCAATATTAAATGTGGGGTCACATGATGTTGTATGGTTTTGGGCACATGGTTTATGTAATACCACTTGGTGGTTTTGTGGGAGCTTGTTTCTATAAAAGCAACCACATGGGTAGTTGTTTAGGGTTGGATAAAGGTTGGATCAAAAGTTGGTCAAGGTTGAGCTTGTGCATGTGTGAGGGTTTGAAGCATGGCATGGGATGTGTGGATTCATGCTTGGTCACATGGAATGCATGGATAGCTTGTGCTTCAGAAGTGTTCATGGAGTCTCTGCAGATGTATTGTAATGGTTTTCATTGCTGAATAATACATGGAGTGTGGATGCTTTTGGAGGCTGGGTTTTTCCCTCTTGAGGGTTTTCCCAGGGTATATCTTGTGTCATCTTTGATGGGTATGTTGTCTATTCTCTTGCATGTTGATGTTGAGTATTTTACTTGCATGTTTTCATATTTGGGTTATGTGGAAATTGTCATTACTATGGCTGCATAGTTTCCTTACAAGTGGTATCAGAGCTTTGGTTATTGGATTGGATAACCCTAGGTTGCATGAGAGAATGAAAGACAATGGCAAGATATAGGGTTTTGTAGGTGTTTTATTGCAGATCTGAGGGTTTTGGGTTTGCTGTTATGATGGGTTTTGCAGATTTGGGGTGTGAAAATTTGACAAAATAGGGTTTCTTGGTCATGCATTTATATGATGGTTTTGGGGGTGAGTTTTCACAGATGACCTCCTAGGACAAAATGGACCTCATGGTTGGATTCAAGTTGGCCGAGAGAGAAATTTTGACATATAACATGCCCTATTTTGGTTAAAAAAAAAAAATTGCGACGATGCGATATCCGAAAAAATGAAATATTAAAAAAAATCCAAATTTTTTTTCGCTCGTTTAAAAATCCTGCAAAAATAAAACAAAAAAATTTAGAAAAATAAAAAGTGAAAACAAAAAATAAAAATAAAAAATTTTAATGTTTGGGGGAACTCCCTACTGATACGGCGCCAGTTGATCGCATGAATCCCCCAGTTTATTCTTTTGCCAGTCTCTGGAGTGAGAGGGTGAGGGGCCGGGCAGAGGGGAGCTATGGGTTAGGGCTTAAACAAAAATTTAATAAAATTTAAACCTTTTTAAATTACGCCATATAAAATCAATTTTGCGGTTCAAAATTAAATTCAGCCCAGTTATATAGTTGGGTCCACCGGGAGGGTGGAGGAAATTTTTAAATTTGGAAAATTAACTGTTTTTAATGGATTTTGGAATCATACCCACCCTGCCAGAACCGTAGAAGAACCACTAGGAGGCTTTTATAGCAGTTTTTTTTTCAAATGGATATAACTTTTGCCTTGTTTTTCAACTTCTTATAGTCGTTGGAAAGTTGGTTCCGAGCACTACGCAGTGGTATAGGTGTTGTTCCATGATTTTGCAGTTTTGACAGTGTTTTGCTTGGTTGAAGTCAGATGTTTATTTTGAGCTTTGAGAGGGCATATCGGGTGCATACGGAGTCGGATTTTGGACTTCGAATAGTCAACGGAAAGCTTGTTCAGAGCACTTCAGTGGATCAGGTTTGGAGATATTTTGGCATGGTTTATTTGCTATTTTCTTTATCTGAGCTGTTTATGGGTCTCTTTGACTATGGTGTTATTATGAGCTTATGGATTGTTGGATTTGGGATATTTGATGATGGATTCATTGTATGCTCAGTTGTACATCTCAGATTATTATATTTTTGACATGGTTATCAGCATGTATGTTGCATTGTTGTATCTACAAGTTGTGCAATGTTGTAGGCGGTCTATACTTACTTGTTGCACCTATGACTTGGATATGGGTTGTCTTTGCCCATTGATATTTCAGTGTTGATGCATGATCAGTTTTAGTGGCTTGGTTTAGTCACTTGGTTTGCTGATTTTGGTTGTCATGTTGAGGAGATGAGATGGTATTACCAGGTACAGTCATGATATGAGATCTATGTAGTTGACTATGATTATGCAGATATGTGGACACGGTTGGGTTGATTTGTTGGTATATTTGGTGGTGATCATGATGTCATGGATGTTTCTTGTGCATTAGAGACTTTGGCATGTTATGATGGTTTATGCAGGTGCATTGATTGGTGGTATTGGATTGGTTCCTGATTATGGTTGTGGCGGTGTATCTTCTTGGGTTTAGGAGATTGGTATCACGATGTCATGGATAGCTTGGTTACACGGTTCAGTGGGAGCTTGTGACAGTGATGGTTTGGCGGTGATGGATATGATGGTTTGGCGGTGTATCTTCTTGCTTTAGAGGATGGTTATCATGTTGTCATTGAGAGCTTGGATTCACAGGTTTTTGTGTGAGCTTATGACAGTGTTGGTTTTGTGCATCATGGTGCCATGGGATTGCTCGGTATCACGGTTCAGTGGGAGCATTTGGCAATGATGTGGATCCATTGGTTATTATGGATGGTTGTCTTCAGCAGGTGATCTTTGGTGTCATGGAGGAGCTCTTGGATTCTGTGTGCTACAGTGAGAGTTCTTTGACATTAGGTGTTGGAGATGTTGAGGTATTATTTATGACTTGTTGGTTTTGACAGGTGATCCTTGGTTGTAGGATGGTTTGTTATTATGTCATGGTATACTCTTGATTACTAGTTTAGAGTTGTGGCATGGTACATGTTATGATGATTTATTCATGTGATCTTCTTTTGAGAGGATGTGAGATCATGGTGTCATGTTTATGTTCCTGATTCTGCAGTTGGAGCTATGATTTTGATCTTGGTTGGTTCTCTTTGTATTGAGTACATTGATCATTTTCTTGGTGTTTAGCATGGATTGATCGGTTACAGGTGCTCATGGATACTTGGAGACTTAGGTGAGGCTTGGTGTTCTCTTGTGATTAGAGACATGTTTTTGATATGGTTACTCTTGATGAGGTTTTAGCAGGAAGTCCGAGGGAGCCTACACCTTGGTTGGACGTGAGTTCAACATGGACCAATGAGGAGAGTGTTCTTGGTTGAGTCATGATGACTTGGATATCCTGGAGGAGCATTCTCATTCCCCACTCTTGGTCTACTCGGTGGTTCACTTGAGAGGTATTGCCCATTATTCTTTCAGGTGCATTATGTTTATGCTTTGTCTTCTCATGGATATGGATCTTGAGTCATGGATATTTGGTTTCTGGAGGGTTCATTTGAGGAGTGTTGGCATGTTTATCTCCTTGTACATGTTGGGTTTAGGAGATGGTTTATTGGGCTGATTTCCTTGGTTTGGGAATGATTACTTTGAGTTTGATCTTCTTGTTTTGAGATGCTTACATCCATGTTAGTTACATATGTTATGTTTGATCTTGGTGATTGGATGGATGGATGTGGTTATGGATTTTGTTATGGGGTATTATGGAGGAGATCATACTTGACACAGTTGGCATTTAGAGGTGTGTGTGTAGGAGGACATGCTACAGGGTTTGGTTTGCAGGTTTTGCTTATCATTGTGGATGTTCCTTGGTACTACATGTTTACTTCTATGAGATGTTGGTAGTAGACTTGGTATGCCTTTGTGATGGTGCCTTTTTTGGGATGTTAACGAAGCGACGCGTTGAATGCGCTCATTCCAGGTTTGCATTCATCTTGACATTGCCCATGCAGTGGGAGCTCTTGGATGTGTATGTCATGCTTTGACAGGTTTGCACATGGAGTTTGTTATTGTGGTTTATGGGTGGATATGTTGTTGGCATGAGTTTACTATGATATGTATACCTTGGAGGTATGGATAGTTGGATGTGTTGGCATTTGCTGTGGATGTCATTTCAGCTATGGTGATTTATTCTTGACAGCTACTGGTGCATATTGGATTCAGTGTTTGTGTTTTGAGATATCAGGTTGAGGCAGGTTTATGCTTCTTTGTGACAGTTAGTGTGACATCTCTTTGGATGTGTTCATATCTTAGTGCAGTTGGCATGGTGGAGGATGGGAGCATTCATGGATGAGATGGTGGTCACCTTGGTTCTTGTTACAGGTATCTTGATGGAGCACATGGAGCACTTGGATTCCAGGATGGTACATGTTGCCTATGGAGTTTATTTGTTACCCCCTTATGCAATGTATACAACAAGTGGGAGATTGTTAGAATTAGGTGTTGTACACCTTGCATAATGTTTGTAATATTTTATTTATTTATTATGTGTGTGGTGCACCTAGGGGTTTTCTAGGTGAACGTGCATCACAAGGAGTTATAATGTTGGGGCCACTTTGTTGTATGTATCATTGGGACATAATTGTAAAATGTAATTATTTAATATTGGGGAATAATAAAATAATAAAGTACCCAATATTAAATGTGGGGTCACATGATGTTGTATGGTTTTGGGCACATGGTTTATGTAATACCACTTGGTGGTTTTGTGGGAGCTTGTTTCTATAAAAGCAACCACATGGGTAGTTGTTTAGGGTTGGATCAAAAGTTGGTCAAGGTTGGACAGCTTTAGCAGGTTGAGCTTGTGCATGTGTGAGGGTTTGAAGCATGGCATGGGATGTGTGGATTCATGCTTGGTCACATGGAATGCATGGATAGCTTGTGCTTCAGAAGTGTTCATGGAGTCTCTGCAGATGTATTGTAATGAGTTTTCATTGCTAAATAATACATGGAGTGTGGATGCTTTTGGAGGTTGGGTTTTTCCCTCTTGAGGGTTTTCCGAGGGTATATCTTGTGTCATCATTGATTGGTATGTTGTCTATTCTCTTGCATGTTGATGTTGAGTATTTTACTTACATGTTTTCAGATTTGGGTTATGTGGAAATTGTTATTCTATGGCTGCATTGTTTTTTTACACTTCTCTTCAACCTTTATTCTTCACAAACTTTGTTACTACTACAACATTATTTTTTCTACTCACAAAACTAACTGCTATTTATCATTTTCCTTTTGTGTTTCTCTTCACATTTCAAATTTACCTACCAACATTAATTTTCCACCCAAATACTTCTTCTCCAAAAATATCCAATTTAGGCATCAAATGCAAAGCCCCTAAAATTTAATGTTAGTTGGTGCCTACAAAAAGAATGTGAGGGGCAAGATTCAAGAGATCTTGGTTAGAGGCAACAATACCCATTACGTTAGGGGCAACAATACCCATTAGAGTTAATCATCTAGCTTGGAATTAATGCATTTCCAACTTCCCCTCTCAATTTCACATTCACATTGTACTTCTAGAGCCAAAACTACAAAATCAAAGCTCTCTCAAGCTTGTTCTACATGCTTTCTAAAGTTACCTCTCAGGGCTCCAAAGAGGCTACCACTATATCCATGATGCCCAAACTATTTCTTGGGCACTAAAAATTATATCTTGAGTGGCTTCATAAAATATCGACAAGTTGTTGCTCAAACCTACAATACTTGACTTTTATTTCTCCATATTCAACTAGCTCCCTTATAAAGTGATATTTTATCTCAATTGTTTGCTTCATCTTATAGTTTGGACCTATTTTAGTGACCTGCATTTATGCATTTTTAAAACTCATTAATGGGCCCCTAATACCCTTTATTATGCATCCCAAGACCCATTTTAATAATTTCTCGACACTATATCTCACATTGAATAAATGATATTAATCAACTTAATGCCCTAAGATAAATTATTTCTTGAGCTTTTAGGCCAGGACCCATTCACCCATCAGCGAATGGGTCCCCTTTAAGTTCACAAACTCAAATTTAAACATATTTTAGGCACCATTTCAAGGTCCTAAATTTAAATTCTAAGTGACTACTTTTGGGATCTAATAAATGGGAAATTAGAAAAGAAGCCTATAAAGCTAAGTCTTTCAATCATCTTTGACTATAAAAGAAAGAGATTCACATGATATCACAAGGATTTACACTCAAGAGCAAGGAGAAATCAATTAAGCATTCAAAGTTGTCTTTGAGTAGTATTATATTTGTTTTTAGAGGTCTTCAAGGTCATTTTGTCAACAACATCAAGCATTGTCAAAGATTGATGATAAATTCCTATTGAGGATCATGATGGATAATAGGTTTTGGGAGATGCGCCAAGCCATTCAAATAATCCTAATGACTTGTTTCCTAAGTGGTTCCATCTTCTATTATCATTCTACTTTCTACCTAAAGGAAGGTATATTCAGATTTGTCATCTATTAGGGCGATTTGATATCTTCCAAAGTAGGTCTTTGTCACTATTCATTATTTCATTTAGAGATCCTATTCTAACACATTTGAGTAGGTTTGATTTGGATTTAAGCTCTTATAATCTTAGAAACACTTAATATTAGGGCTTACACACACTTTCAAGTTTCAGATTTGTACTTTCCATCAAGGTTTAATTACCAAACTAGGGGTTTGACTGAGGCAAACCCCCATCCACCACCAAACAACATTTTTTACTTTGTAGATTTGTCATAGATTCAAATCCAAGAGCAAAGGTTCAAAGGTGCGGGAGAGAAGTGCAAGTTTAGGCTATAAATCTCATATTCAAATTTTTCCAGAATAGGACACCTGTGCTCATTTGCCCATGGGTGAATGAGTCCCTAACAAACTTGAAAAAACAACATTTATAATAGGTGCATAGTGTTCTCATTTCTCAGTTCTTCCAAAAGACTTTTTGTTTCTCTTAGTTTTATTCTTAATCTACAAGATCCAAGTGGCAGATTGCACTTTGGAGTCGATTTGCTATTTTTTAGTTCTTCTCCCAAAAGTTTTTCTTGAACTTGACCCTTGTCCTTTAAGCATAAGGAAATTTGAAGATTCTCACATTGGGTTGATTAACCTAAGGGTTGTTAATCAATAATTGTGAGGATCTCATTTCCTAATGAATGTAAGAATATGGGGTCTATTTTCTCCCTTTGGACTTACCTCTTCATTTTGGGAAAACCCTATTTTTCTTCATTTCATTTTGGTGAACCCAACCTTGTACAAAACAATTCTAAAATTTTGAGTCTATTTCAGCCCTAGATCTTAATGATGCATTAGTCTGTATTAGATTGCATTAGTTGCATTACATTTAGGATTCTTTAAACTTTCATTAGTGAACATTTCATTTGGGGTTAATTTTTGCACGTTTGCATCACCCAAATTCACAAAAAAAATACAAATTTGCATTGGATCTACATTCATTTTTCATTGTACTTGCATCAAGATCACCATTTAATTATCTAAGTTAAAATTTAAGTTCAAGTTGCATTCTAAAAATAGTTACCTAGTTCATCATTTGACCTTGTTTACACTTGCATTTAGACACCCTAATCTTGAAAAACCTATTATAGAAACCCCTATTTGTAATTATAAAAAAAAATCACATAAGATAAACTAAGATCCTAAAAATTCAATTTAAAAAAAGGCCTAATCAAGGACCCATTCGCCCATGGAGGAATGAGTCCCTATACATATCTTTTAGATAATTTTTTGGGTAATTTTTAGCCTTTATTTTTTACTTATGTTGTTTTTAGATCTTAGAATTGGTTTCTTGAAATAACATTTTTGTAATTCAAGTTATTCCTTCTTTAGTTAGATCTTGTAGCATTTTGGAAAATATTTATTACATACATCATTTGAGGATAGTGGTAGATTTATGTATGTTTCCTTTATTTTCAACATCATTTCATAGCTTAGATAGATTAGTTTACATTTTCCAATCATTAGAAAGCACAAACAAAAAACTAAAAACATCAAACAAAACAAACAAATCAAGCACAAATTGATGAAGCCCTTGGACAGAGCATAGTCATTTGATCATGTCAAATCTCTTTTTCCAAGTTAACATATCCCTCAAACCCTCTAGTAGTGAATGACTTTGACATTTTAGATGAATACCTTGAGGATTTCATCTCACAAGGTTCATCCACTAAGGCATATCATAATTAACCAAAAAAAATAGATGTTAATGTAATCATACCCCAACTTATCCTTTACCCACCATCACATTAACAGGTATGTGTAGGATCATCATGGAAAAAACGTGCCCTTAAGTGGTGAAAATTTTAGAAAAATCAAAGATAGGAAACTTGACATAAAAATTTGAATAAGTTATATATATTATTTCAAAATATGTAAGAATAGAATCTATAGAAAATTGAATGTAGTTTCTAAACTACTACGTTGTTTTTTTCTTAAATCTCTTTGGTGAAAATTGGAGATTTCAATGTAGTAACTTACTTAAATTTCAGGGAAAAAAAAGAAGTCGGTGTTTGTTTGACCACCCTAACCACAATAAAATGATAATGTTTTTTATAAGATTTTAGATATAAGTAGAGAACTCATGTCCCAATCTGATGCATATTTTTTTGTAATTTTTTTTCCAAGTAAACAAATTAATTATGAATTTTTATTACAACCTTTAAAAATATAAAACTTGTATGTCTAACCACCTTAACTTAGTCAAAACTTCATGAAATTCAATTGTTTTTTAAATACTATAGTATGTGAAGCATAAAATGTGAAGAATTTTTTGGATTCAAAAATGTGATACCATTTGAAAGCTATAAAAAAAATTTCAATCAGCCTATCAATTCAGAACTTTAGTTGTAATTCAAATAGAAAATGAATAATAATTATTTATTAAATTTAAAGTAAATAATAATTTATATTGGTGGAAAGTTGAGAATCTCCTTTAAAAACCCTTTTCATTTCATCAATTTTGGGTAAAAAAATCGTCAACCACATGCCCTACACATACCCATCATTTCACCACTTTTTGGCCCATCATGATCCCGCACATACCCTAACCTCAATTTTAAAACAAAACCATGCTTATCTTAGAACCACCTAAGAAAAAACCATTAAGTCTAGGAGAGATATTGAACTTTACAAAGAAACTTGATAGTAACAATGTTTGACAACAACCAAGTTACAATACTATTGCTAACACATAAAATACAAGGAACAATAGGAAACAAAAACCTGTTGGCAATTTGTCATTGATGTCAAACCTTGGTATTCAGTAGATAGTTAAGGTGCATGAGATGTTAAAACATTGTCATTGCTCAGGTCAAATTCATTGTATTGGTAAAAGCATTTACTGGTAAAGGCACTTGTTTCATGATTTGATATTGATACAAAAGTGATCATTGCTCACTATGTGTTTAAGGTAGTTCATTCATTGATGCAAAAGTTTAATGTTTTTGATGTCATCTATTTTTGATAATTCTTGCAAAGGATAGGTTTCTACAAAGGATGATTTATTTTCTCAAAGGTTGGGTTGAATAGGTTGCAATTCTTATTGGTGCTTGGTTTGGTATATAAGGTGCAATATTTTGAATCACATTTGATAGTTAGAGAAGTACATTATTTGGTCATGGTTCATTTGATTATTTCATTGGCATGCTGATAAAAAGAATTATTGCATAGCATACTAATTTCATTGAGAAAGTTTCTCTAATACCTAATATAAAGGCTTTTATAACACAAAGGAAAAAAGCTAGGTTTTAATATGCTCAAAGACATCGTGATAAAAAGGGGAAATAAATCCCATCGGTTCAAAGTATCATATGTCATAAAATTCATAATGAAAGTCTTAGGTACCAAGCTCATTTTGGAAAGATAATGTGTTTCATTCTTTTGAGCTAGGGAACACCATGCTTGCTAGGGTTTGTGGCACAACCATGGTGAATGTTAAAGGGAATTGGGTGACAAATTCAGAGGCTCCATTGGTACTACTTTTCATTATCTTGATGGTTTAAATGCTTTGTATTATTGTCTGATCTTGTGTTATTGATATCAGGTTGGTGTCAAAGTTTTTTATTTATTCAATCTATAACTAGTTGGTTTTTGCAAAAGATTAAGTCCTTGCTAATCGGGTGTATGAGTTGCATCTAGTTGTGATTAAGAGAAGTGATGGGCAGTAGGTTATGATACATTCTGCAACCTTGTATTATCTAGTTAAGGTTGTTTGCATATCGTATTACTTCGTATATACTGTGGTACTAGAGAGTCTTTTGTAAAGGTTTATTTTCTGGGCAATTTGTATATTTTCTCAGGATTGTATGATGGCTTATAGTTATATTTTTTTCTAAACCCCAGTTTGGGTCTGGTTGAAATTTTATGCTATAGTTTTTTGTTAACCCTTATGTTTATGTAAAATATAGTGTGTTAAGGGTTTACCTTGTGCAGAGTTGGTTATCTCCTATTGACTTAGATGGGTAAAAAATAGTTAATCCTTAATACTTCTCATGGTGAGAAAGCATTTTGTTAGCAATTACAAGATGGTTAAACAAAGATAATTTGATGGAAGTTCTCTTCTTCAGTTCAGAAATACAAGACATTTTAAATGTTTCTTTGATTCAATTTATGAGGTTGTTGAATAGAAGAGACATCATTTTGAAAGTTGTAAAAGGTACTTCATTGAGTTATATTCTATATTATAAAAGTTTTATGAAAAGCACACTCAGTGCTTTGTAAAATTGATCAATTTTTGAAGTATTTCATAGTGTTTTATATAAAGGTATATTTATATGCATCATTATGTTGTGGTTGAAGTTTTTCTTTTGAATCTCAAGTGATGTGAGATTAGAAGAAGCTGTGAAAGTGAAACAAAGATGATATTGTATATTTGTATAAAAAATATGACCATATGAGGTAGATTGCATTAGCTAGTGAGGCACACTCTTGCCATTGATGCACTTTCTAGTGAGACACATATTTTATAGTGAGGCACATCTTTTCCAATGAAGCATATCTTTACTAGTGAGGTATTATGTAAACAATGAAGTTCACAGCCAGTGAGTCATAGTAAGAAATAAATTTTTAGATAAGCCAGTAAGGCATTTCAAGTGGTTTTATTCTCCAGGAGGGTTTATACTCAAGAAATTTCTCTATGTCATGTTCCTATGTATGTTTGATTATACTATTGTTAATTTCTTCTTTCTTTATATTGCATAAACAAATCTAGTTTGAAAAAGTTGATAAAAGTTAAAATTTGTATGAACACTGATTCACCCCCCCTCTTAGTGTTCATTGTACTCCAACAAGTGGTATCAGAGCTAAACCCTATTTAGAGTAAACTTAGGGGATTCCTAGTTGTGAAGTACTTGTTATGGGTAAGTGAAAAAGAAACAAAAGTCAAAAGAAAAACACTATTGTCAAGTCTAGTGAAGTATTGTCTCAAGAAAAGTCTTTTCCAGTTGACTCTATAAGTGTTAATAAGGAAAATCTTGTAGAAGAAAATACGTCTAATATAGAACTTGATGAATTCATAGTAAATATGAATGAATCGGATATAGAAGAGTGTTTTAGTAACCCTGAGGGAGTAATTGATTTTGAGGAAAAAAATATTTCTATTGTAGATGAGATAAAGAGGCTTAGAAAGGTAAATCAAAAACTAGAGAAGAAACTCCAAGAAGAAAGGGAGGTTAAGGATAAAACTCTTACTAATCTTAAAAATGTGGAAAACTAATTATAGAATGTAAGGATCAACTTGAAGAAGAAAAAAATATAAAGTAGGAGAATAATTTTCTAATAAAAAGACAGGAAGAATAAAAAAAATTAATCATTAGTCTGAAGTTATAAGTCCAAGAGTATAAAAGGATAGCAGATGTAGCAAATTATGATTTGGAAGTTAGAAAGATAGAGTGTCAAAAACTAGAAGGAGAGGTAATTTCTCTAAGGAAAGAGCTTGAAAGTGTCAAGATTTAGAGAAATCAGAAGTTTGAACAAAGAACCATTAAGCTAAATGAGATGTTGAATAACCAAAATAAAAAAAAATAAAAAATTTTGGTTTAGGATATGAAAGAGACAAAGTTTTGGAGTTCAAGATGAGTCTCAATATGAAATAGTAGTTGCAAAAAAAGTTGGACAGAGTTTCAAGGTTAAACAGGCACCAAGAAAGAAGATGGATCTTGAGTATCATGCTACTTCTTTTGAAACAAAAACTAATGTTACTAATAGAAGACAACATAAAGGCACCAACAGAGTTGGCAGACGAAACAACTAGTCCATAGGACTTTCATCTACCAAACAACATTATTCAATGAGGTATAACTATTCTCAGTTTCATGGTTATTGCTATGTTTGTCACAAATATGGACATAGAGCTAATGATTGCAGTTTTAGAATGTCAAATAAGAATTTAAAAAATTGTATGTTTTAATTGCAATAAGATTGGGCACATGAAAAGAGATTGTTGTTTGCTACAAAGAAATGAAGGTTTGGATTTTCATGGTTTGTCAAGAAGTAATCATGATTACCCTGCTACTCATCATGTTATATATTTTAGATGTAAAAATGTTAGGCATAACGTACAACAGTGCAAGTATAACAAAAGAATAGGTACTTTGAACAAGCAAAAGAAGGAGCCTATTATGGTTGGGAAAAGAAAGAAAGACTCTAATAAAGTGTGTGTTACACAAAAATTTTCACATACTGCATGAGATGCAGTATGAGGTGAGAGGGAGCAGTGACTAGGAAGTTGCCACAAATTTTAGCATGTCAAATTGCTGGAAGGTTACCTTGGTTGCAGAAGTGTACAAGAATACATGCAGGGTTGTTTATGCTATAGAGGGATCACATGCAGTATTAGAGACATTGGGTCTTTTAGGGAACAATCATATAGATTTCAGAATGCATAATTACAAAAGGCCTTCGACCATCTTAAGAGAACTATTGTGAAAAGCAATAGGGGTATAAAATCCCAATACAAACTAGATGTAGAATCCAAGCACTTAAAGGTAGATGTGAGACAACCATCTACATCAATAGGTATGTGTAAAGTTCTTATTATGAAAATGCATAAAATTTATTAGGGAAGCATGATAGTGTAATCACACTAATGAATACCATAAGGAACTATAGTATGACTTACAAATAGACAGGGGCACACCTAGAAAATACAGTCAAAAGAGACAATCACTCTTTGTTGCATGAGTAAAAGGTTTCAAGAGATTATTGATAAATAAAAAGGTAGAAGAACTAGAGTAATAATTCTTGTAAGTGTCAAAGAAGGATGTTAAATACTTTCAAGTAGTTTAGGAGATAAAATGCTTCATCTAGTGCAATAAATGAAACATTGTTTATGATTTTGTACCTTCAAAAAGGAGAAGGCTATAATGTATTTGGAGACCAATCAGTATAAAATTTTGGCTGAAGAAAAGATTGTCTATGTTTAAAAATCTTTAGCATTGTTTGAAGAATTTTTCTACATGAAAAACAATTCTCTAAAGTATGAAGACACTTATTGCTAATAGGCAAGAGTTTTTTTTATAATATCTTTCCAGGGTTACAATGCTTTAACATAGTAGCTTTGATTTACATATTGGATAGTGCTTTTACAAGGTTGATGATAGTACAATAAGTGGAACATCAAGTTTTTGATCATGTTTCAAAGAGGATCTTTTATTTTTTTGATAGTGCTTTGGTTACTGCAACTTACATGGTCCCATAATCTGTTATGAATTGACAGTGGTTATGTTTTTCTTTATGATTTATGATAATATTTTCCTTGAAAGTGTGTTAGTAGTTTCTTGGACATCTATTAGTGATGATGTTTTAGATAGTAGACAAAGGTTGAAAAAGGTACTTCATCTTCTGATCACTAGTGCTATAGTGTAAATATTTTGGTGATAGCCGACTTTACATAGTAGATTGTTTGATAGTTTCTATTTTTCATCTAAGTATTTGAAAATGATGTGATCTTGTTTATGCTTATGATATCCATGCCAAGTAAGTGACAAAGGGGGAGGAAGGCTAATTGGTAAGAGTATCTTGAGATTTTATTTTCTCAAAGTGTAATTTAATTTTATGTAGATTCTTGTGACATTGTGACAAATGTTGAATGGTGTCATGTTTTATGATAGTACGATGCTTGAATGAGATTTGTAGTGAGATTCTTGAGAATCTTGTTTGCTTTGTTATCTCAAATAGGGAGAGAACCTCATAACACTTTTGATGTTGTAGATGCTACCTTGCAAGTGACATAACTTTTTGGAAAGTGCATAGTTGATGCCTTAGTACATGGTTATTCATGCTCGCAACATTGTTTATACAGTTGGTATTTGGTGCATATTGGTTCATGGTTGTTGGTATGTTTGGTCACAATGTGGTAATATTTATTGATAGTAGCTTTATGCTTTCTTTGGTTAATTCATATCCTAGTTACTTCTTTTATAGTGGATAATGCTTGGGCAATGCTATATCAGATGTCAGACAATATTCTCCCAACTTTGTTGACCCCAACCTTTGTCATTGTTGCCAAATGGGGAGAAATTGACATGAGTTGGTTGACTCATCATCATAGGGGGAGATGTTGACATCAATGCCAAAGGGGGTGTTTGTTGACAATTTTTCATTGATGTCAAATCTTGGTATTCAATGAATAGTTAAGGTGCATGAGATGTCAGAGTATGGTCATTGCTCATATCAGATTCATTGTATTGGTAAAGGAATTTATTGGTAAAGGCACTTGTTTCATGATTTGATATTGATGCAAAAGTGATCATTGCTCATTGTGGGTTTAAGGTAGTTCATTCATTGATGAAATTTTTTAATGTTGTTCATGCCATCTATTTTTGATAATTCTTGCAAAGGATAGGTTTGTACAAAGGATGATTCATTTGTTCAAATACTGGGTTGAATAGGTTGCAATTCTTATTGGACAGATCAAAGTTTGATCATGGCATCATTGGTATTGGTGCTTGGTTTGGTATATAAGGTGCAATATTTTGAATCACATTTGATATATATTATTTGGTCATGGTTCATTTGATTATTTCATTGGCATGTTGAGAAAGAGGATAATTGCATAGCATATTCATTTCATTTAGAAATTTTCTCTATACCTAATGCAAAGGTTGTGATAACACAAAGGCCAAGAGCTAGGTATTAATATGCTCAAATACATTGTGATAAAAAAGGAAAATAAATCCCATTGGGTTCAAAGTATCATATGTCATAAAATTCATAATGAAAGTCTTGTCGAGCTCATTTTGCAAAGATAATGTGTTTCATTCTTTAGAGCTAGGGCACAACATGATTGCTTGGGTTTGTGGCATAGCCATGGCGAATGTTAAAGGGAATAGAGCAGAAAAGTCAGAGGCTCCATTGGTACTACTTTTCATTATCTTGATGGTTTAAATTATTTGTATTGTTGTCTTATCTTGTGTTATTGATATCAGGTTGGTGTCAAAGTTTTTTCTTTCTTCAATCTAAAACTAGTTGGTTTTTGCAAATGATTAAGCCTTTGTTAATTGGGTATATGAGTTTCATCTAGTTGTGATTAAGAGAAGTTATGGGAAGTAGATTTTGATAAATTATCTAGCCTTGTATTATGTAGTTAAGGTTGTTTTCATATCGTATTACTTTGCATATACTATGGTACTAGAGAGTCTTTTGTAAAGGTTTTTTTTTTGGTAGTTTGTATATTTTTTCAAGATTGTTTGTGGGTTTATAGTTATATTTTTTTCTAAACCCTAGTTCTAGTTTGGTTGAAGGTTTATACTATAGTTTTTTTGTTAACCCTTATGTTTACTGAAAATACAGTGTGTTAAGGGTTTTCCTTGTGCAAAGTTGGTTATCTCTTGTCAACTTAGATGGGTAAAGAACAATTAATCATTAATGCTTCTCATGTTGACAAAGCATTCTATTAGTAGTTACAAGATGGTTAAACATAGATAGTTTGATGGTAGTTCTCTTCTTCAGTTTAGAAATACGAGACAGTATAAATGTTTCTTTGATTCAATTTATGAGGTTGTCAAATAGAAAAGACATAGCATTTTGAAAGTTGTAAAAGGTACTTCATTGAGTTATATTTTATATTATGAAAGTTGAATGAAATGAAAACTCAGTGCTTTGTAAAATTGATAAATTTTTGAATTATTTCATAGTGTTGTATATAATGGTATATTTACATGCATCATTATGTTGTGTTTGAACTTTTGATTCTGAAACTTGAGTGATGTGAGATCATAAGAAGTTGTGAAACTGAAACATAGATGATAATTTTTATTTGTATCAAAACTATGATGGTATGAGGTAGATTGCATTAGCTAGTGAGGCACTTGCTAGTGAGGCTAATCTTTTCCAATGAGGCATTATGTAACTAGTGAGGTCCACAGCCAAGGAGGCATTGTAAGAAAGAAATTTTTAGATAATCTAGTGAGGCATTTGGATTGGTTTTATTCCCTAGGAGGGTTTGCACTCAAGAAATTTCTTTGTCTCATGTTCTTATGTATGCTTGAGTATATTTCTATTCATTTCTTCTTGCTTTATATTGCATAAACAAATCTAGTTTGAAAAA
Source organism: Sequoia sempervirens (assembly GCA_007258455.2). Lineage (NCBI taxonomy): Eukaryota > Viridiplantae > Streptophyta > Pinopsida > Cupressales > Cupressaceae > Sequoia > Sequoia sempervirens. Next base: position 942,380,514 of record VDFB02281492.1, on the reverse strand, counting down.
GTTGATAAAATTTAAAATTTGTATGAACATTGATTCACCCCCTCTCTCAGTATTCATTGTACTCTGATACAACCCACTCTCATTTCATTACTATTACCTCAACCAATATTTCCTAGTGCTCTTCATTCTCCTTTGCATAGTGGACAGGAGTATGTTCTTGTTGAACAACTTAAAATTACTCTTGGTAAGATATCCTATTGGGATCTTATTCAAGCCTCACCTTATTACCCTAGTCTGTTTCAAACATCCTTGCAACAAGTTGTGGTTCCTCTTAGTACAAATAAAAGTGATGTGGTATCCCTTATTCAAGTAATTGATTTGGTTAATAGAGACATTTTTTTCACCAAAGTCATCCAGCTTCCCTAGAAGTGAAAAAACAACATGAAGCTTTCATGATAGTAACTCTCATTAATAGGCTTGGTATAAAGAGAACCCTTGTTAAAAATGGCTCAACCCTTAATGTGTGTAGCATAAACCTCTTGGATAAGCTCAAAATGGATAAGAGAAATATTGAACCTAATTCTTTGTCCATTCATGGGTTTGATAATGTAGGAAAGCAACCGCTCAGTGTGATCACAATACCTATTACAATTGGAAATGCCACATTGCAAACTCCTATCCGTGTTATGCCTCAAGACATTTCATATAATATTCTTTTGGGAAGTCTATGGATTCATGAAATGCATGTGGTTCCTTCAACCCTTCATCGTATCATGAAGTATGTCTACAACAACAAAGTTTATAGAATCAAAGCTGACCCTAAACAAAAGTGTTATTTATAGAATAAGAAAGATAAAGAAAGTACTTTGAGAATATTGATACCAAATTCAAAAGTAGAACTTATGCAATAGGAAGAAAACAAAGAAAAATTTGAGGAAATGATAAGTCTATTTTATCATAATTTGGCTTCTTTATAATATGTTAGGGGTTTATGATAAGTCACCAACTCTCACTCAAAAATAAGAAGCCACTTCTGGTTGGTTTGTACTAAACAAGAAGATGAAGAAAATAATATGAGTAATGTTGACGAAGAAGGAGAACATATCTCTAAAGTTTCAAGAAAAAATGCACTACCTATAGGAGATATAATCAACATACCGATGGACACATCTAATGAATAGGGAGTGATTCAAATAGGAAAGTTTCTTGATGAGGATGAACAAGAAGATCATGCAACATTATTATGTGAATTTCATGAACTCTTTTCTTGGACCTATTCAGACATGCCAAGTATTGATGCTAAGATAGTGACACACAACATAGTCGTTGAACCATATGTTAAACTAGTAAGATAGAAGATACAGAAGATGAATTGTAAGAAAGCTTTATTGGTTAAATTTGAGACTAAAAACCTCCTCGAAGATGGTTTTATTTGTGCTATTGATTATTCTCCATGGATCTCAAACATTGTTGTAGTCATGAAAACTAGTAATCATATTAGGATGAGTACGAATTTTGATGCAGGACCATCCGGTGGTGTAAGGGCAATCTTGCATCACCCAAAAATAGTTAAATTTCAAGTTTCTCAGTTTTTAGATGTTTTTATATTTTTGGATACCCTTTTCATCATAATGAAATTCCCAATTTATGGTTTTTATTTTCTATTACTGGGTTGAAAGATATTGCAGTTTTAGTTTCCTAGATTTACACCTGAAAATCTTCTGAGTTGGATTTGAGGCACTTAAATTTCCCAGAATGGCCCCAAAACTTGCCAAAATTGGCATAGTGGATTTAAATCACATTATTGACTTCGAGAGCTTTCCAATGGTTCAAACGGTTTGCGAATCGGAGTCCCAAATCAAAAGTTATTGCCCCGGGAAGTTGGCACACTTTCTAGAAGATACAATTGCAAATGTTCTTTTGAAATTTGAACTTCAAGTTGTAATTTTTCGGCGCGAAACTGCCTAAACTCAAATTTGAATGTTTTTTTGGCTCCAAACTAAAGGGGAGCTCTATTTATGGGTGGGTTTCTAATTTTTGGGTAACTTTTTGGGGACAAGCTCGCATATTGCGAAAGGGTGATTCTATAGCTTTCTGTAACTTGCATGTGTTGTAGAACTTGGGGATTTGAGATCCTCTACATGTAGAAGCTCCATTTTCTGCTTAAATAATAAATTATTCTCTTGTTTGTGGGTTATTTTTAAGTCTTGGGCTGTACCCTCATCTAGTATGTGAGGCGGGTTTTCTTGGACATGTCAGACCAGTCATGTCAGTGAGGCGGTCCTTACTAGGAGGTGGTTGTGGAGTCAAAGGTCAAGAAAGATGCCTCAAAGAGTGATGCTGGTAGGTGTGGTGGTGCTAGAGGTGGTCAGAGGTAGTAGAAATTCTAGTGGAAGAAGTGCTTGTGACCTCAAAGGCTCTGATTGATGTGTTACAAAGAAGAGTTGAGAAAGAGGGGTTAAGCAGGGAGGAAAGTGAGGATGATGAAGGAGAGAGGAGAAGAAGGTTCAAATGTAGAGAGGAAGAAGAAGCAATTGATCAAGACCAAATCACGACTAATAAGGAGCCATTTAGTCGGGAAAAGACCTAGAGCAAAGTCCCAGTTATTAGAATCTGAACCAGAAAGAAGTTGATTATTTGGATCAACGAGCTAGAAGAATATTTTGAGTATGAAATAGAGGACCAGGACTCGGGTTAAGTTTAGAAATGAAGAGAGAAATTTGAAAGGGCCATGCCAGTATTTGGTGGAAAGAGGTCCAGTTGGAAAGAAATTGAAGAAGAAAAGGAAATATCACCAGATGGCATCGCATGGTAGAGAAACTAAAGAAGTTGTTCATACCAGTGGACTACGAGTTAGATCTGTTGAAGAAATTGCAAGGGTTGAAGCAAGGAAGTAGATCTGTGAAAGAATATACTGAAGATTTTCACAAGATAATCATCAAAGAATTTAGGAGGAGTAAAGCCTAGTCAGAATGACCACCATTGAGGATGTATATCAGTTTGCTTTGAAGGTGGAAGAGAAGCTGAACAAAAGATTTGATGGCAAGTAAAAAGGACGAGGAGGTCGGAGTGGAAGGGGTAGTGGAAGACCTTCAGGATGCTGAAATGATGATGAAAAGAAAAGTGAAGATGTGGGTACTAGCCAAAGCCAAAGGAATGACAACTTCTACTGCCCTCATGATCAAAATAGTGATGAAAATTGCAGAGGATAAGGGGATATGGACAAGGGATCTGGAAGAGGTGGTTTCAAAGGAATGTGTTTCCGGTGTGGTGAATAAAGGACGCTCGAGGAGCCTATGGATGTCCTGACACCAAGGAAGATGGGCTCTGCAAAGGCGGAAAGATTAGAGTGGAAGGTTCTTGGCGTGTAGATGAGGAGGTAATCCCCGAACATTCAGATGATGCTAAAGGAGAAGCCCTACAGTTGGGAGAGCCACGGTGATTGAGGAAAAGGGAACTAGAATAGGGAAAAGAAACTGTTTTTTGCACAAGGTGCAGGTGTGAAGGAAAATATTGTGATGTCATTGTGTGATTAGGAGCACCGATAATGCAGTGTTAGAAGAGGTGGTCACAAAGTTGAAGGATGAAGAGGAAGAGCACTTGCATCCCATATCAGGATTACACAGTTCTGAGAGAAAAGACCACAGAATTTTGGTCAATGGAGCGATACCTAGTAAAGTTCATGATGGGAAGCTACCGCGACGAGGAGTACTCTGTGATATCATCCCAGCGGATGCATGTCACATGTTGTTAAGGGAGCCTTAGTAGTTAGATGAAAGCGAAACTATACATGATGGCCATGCAAACACTTATTCCTTGACAAAGGATGGGGTTTGTCACAAGTTGAAACCCCTGAAGGAGATCGAAGAAAATGTATGCAGTAGTGATAGAATTTGTTATGTAGATGGAAGAAATTTTTTAGAAGGTATGACGCATGAGCGTGTGTGTTATGCATTGATTCCTAGAGTGAGTAAGGAGGATAGTGAGAAAGTTCCAGAAGAAGTTTATGGGATGTTGGATAAGTTTACAGATATTGTTTCTGATAATGTACCTAAGGGTTTTACCACCAATAAGGAAGATCGGGCCATCAAATTGACTTGATTCCTCGGAAGCTTGCCAAATAAGGCAACTCATAGAATGACTCTAGTAGAAAATGAGGAGTTGAATAGACAAGTTCAAGAGTTGTTGAGAAAGGGTTTGATACGGGAGAGTTTGAGTCCATGTGCAGTACCTACAGTACTAGCACCAAAGAAGGATGGGGAGTGGAGGATGTGTATAGATTTCCGAGCCATAAACAAGATAACAATCAAGTACATATTTCCCCTACTAAGGATGGATGACCTGATGGGTTGTTTGAGTGGAGCTTAGTACTTCATAAAGATTGATCTGAAGAGTGGATATCACTAGATCCAGATTCGAGAGGGAGATGAGTGGAAGACTACCTTCAAAACCAAAGAGGGCCTGTACGAGTGGTTAGTCATGCCTTTTGGGCTAACCAATGCACTGAGCACATTCATGCGGCTCATGAACAAGGTACTAAAAGAATTTATGGGAAGTTTTGTTATTGTGTATTTATATGATATTTTGATTTTTAGTAAGACGTTGGATGAGCATCTGATGCATATTTGGAGAGCCTTTGAGAAGTTAAGAGAAAAGAAACTATTGATTAGTCTGAAGAAGTGTAGTTTTGTGAAGAGGGAGTTAGTGTACTTGGGGTTTGTTGTCTCAACAGAAGGTCTCAAGATGGACCCAGAGAAGGTGAAGGCTATTTTGGAATGGCCTACCCCAAGAACTGCTACCGAGGTGAGATCTTTCCATGGTTTGGCTAGTTTTTATAGAAAGTTCATTAGAAACTCTAGGTATTTGTGGACCCTCGATCAAACAATGAGAGGGGATAGAAAAGAATTCAAGTGGATCACTGGAGCGGCAAAGAGTTTTCAACTGTTGAAGTAGAAGGTAACAGAGCAACCTATTCTAGCCCTCCCAGATTTCAACAAGGTGTTTCAAGTGGATTGTGATGCCGGTGGTTGTGCCATTGGAGCAGTGTTGAGCCAAGCATGTGCTCTCCATTGCCCATTATTTCAGTGAAAAATTCTCCTAAATGATGCCAAGAGAAAGTATTCTGATATGATCAGGAATTTTATGCAATAGTTCAAGTATTAAAGAAATGGAGACATTATTTGTTGCTGAAAAATTTGTTCTATATACTGATCATCAGGCTTGTAGTACCTAAATAGTCAGGGAAAATTAAATCAGAGGCATATGAAATGGGTAGAGTTTTTGCAGAGTTATACCTTTGTTTTGAAACATAGGAGTGGGAAGTCAAATAGGGTTACAGATGCCTTAAGTAGGAGGCATACATTGATGGAAAAGATGCAGATTGAAGTGGTTGGGTTCAATGAACTTAAGACACTATACGCAGAAGATCCTGATTTTGTAGAGGCTTGGAAAGCTTGCAAGGAACCTGTTATAGTGGACAAGATAAGGTGGCTGGATTTCATAATCCACGATGGCATGTTATTTAAGGGAAGCCAATTGTGTATCCCGAGGAGTTCCATGAGGGAGAACCTGATAAATGAGAAGCATAGTGGAGGAATGGCAGGACATTTTGTTCGGAATAAGACTATTGCCATTATCAGTGAGCATTATTATTGGCCTCAGTTGTCACAAGATGTGAAGAAGTTTGTACAAAGTTGCAGGGTATGTCAGATGGCTAAAGGAGTGAGCCAGAATACAGGCTTATATCAGCCCTTACCTGTACCAGAGAGGCCATGGGAGGATATATGTATTGACTTGTTCTTGGTTTCCAAGGACACAACGAGGGAATGATTTAGTCTTTGTGGTGGCTTGATAGGTTTTCAAAGATGGCACATTTCATTCCATGCTAGAAGACCCATGATGCAATCCATATTGCTGACTTGTTCTTCAAAGAGGTGGTGAGGCTGCATGGTCTGCCAAAGAGTATTGTTTCAGATCGTGACACCAAATTTGTGGGGTACTTTGGAGGACCTTGTGGAAGAAGCTAAAGACAGAGTTGAAGTTCGCCCTGCACACCATCCAATAAACAGATGGGAAGAAAAAAGGTTGTTAACAGGAGTTTGGGTAACCCATGAGATGTTTGGTAGGAGATAAACCCAAGGGATGGGACTTGATCTTACCCCAGGCAAAATTTTCTTACAACAATTCTGTCAACATAAGCATTGGTAGATCACCATTCCAGATTGTGTATGGAGGAGTCCCAGAATAGCTCCAAAATGAGGAAGATGGACCAAGAGAAAAAAATATGGTCAAGATTTTGCAGAGCACATCAAGATATACATGAGAAGGTAAGAGAACATATTAACAAGAATGAATATGCAGTATAAGGCTAAGGCAGATCAGAAGAGGAGGTATAGGAGTTTGGTGGCGATGAAGTAATGGTCCACTTGAGGAAAGAAAGGTTTCGTGGAACTGTGACAAATTGAAGATGAATAAATTCGGTCCCTGTAAGATTTTGAAGAAGCATGATTCAGGGAATGCATATGAGGTAGAGTTGCCTGATGGAATCAACATTTCCACGTGTTCAACATTTCAGATTTGATAGAGTATCATGAAGGTGGAAAGAGGAAGCACCAACAATAGGGCAGTATGACATTCCAAAACTACTTCAAAAAGGGAGGAGATTGAAGCAATCTTGGATAGTCATGTGGGAAGGAGTACTAGAAATAGGTAGTATGAAGAATATCTGGTGAAATGGAGAGGAAGGTATGTAGAAGATTCATCCTAGCTATCTAAGGCAGCAGTTGACTGGTTGGGTTTTCCTTAACCATCTGAGACATGACAGGTCACTTCTCAAATTACCCTGGGTGTCTGATGCAGGAGCATCCAGTGGTGTAAGGGGAATCTTGCATCACCCAAAAATAGTTAAATTTCAAGTTTCTTGTTTTTTAGATGTTTTTATATTTTTGGATACCCTTTTCGTCATAATGAAATTCCCAATTTATGGTTTTTACTTTCTATTCATGGGTTGAAAGATATTAAAGTTTTAGTTTCCCAGATTTGCACCTGAAAATCTTCTGAGTTGGATTTGAGGCACTTAGAGTTCCCATAACGGCCCTGAAACTTGCCAAAATTGGCATAGTGAATTTTGAGCGTGTTATTGACTTCGAGACCTTTCCAACAGTTCAAACGGTTCGCGAATTGGAGTCCCAGATCAAAAGTTATGGCCCCAGGAAGTTGGCACACTTTCTAGAAGATACAATTGCAAATGTTCTTTTGAATTTTGAACTTCAAGTTGTAATTTTTTGGCGCCAAACCGCCTAAACTCAAATTTAAATGTTGTTTTGGCTCCAAACTAAAGGGGAGCTCTATTTATGGGTGGGTTTCTAATTTTAGGGTAACTTTTTGGGGACAAGCTCACATATTGTGAAAGGGTGATTCTGTAGCTTTCTGTAACTTGCATGTGTTGTGGAACTTGGGGATTTGAGATCCTCTGCATGTAAGAAGCTCCATTTTCTTAATAATAAAATTATTCTCTTGTTTGTGGGTTATTTTCTAAGTCTCGGGCTACGCCCTCATCAAATTTTTCTGACCTTAATAAGGCATCTTTAAAAGATGAATTTCTCCTTCCTAATATTGACATGAAAGTAAATTTGACTGCAGGCCATTCTTTCTTGTCATTCATAGATGGTTTTTCTTAATATAATTAAATCTTTATCAAACCTCGAGATCAATACAAGGCAACATTTACTACAACTTGTGGAACATTCTATTGGGCTGTTATGCCTTTTGGATTAAAGAATGTGGGTGCAACATATCAAAAAGCTATGACATTGATATTTCATGATTATATACATAAGCTTTTAAAAGATTATGTTGATGATATTTGAAAAAAAAAGAAAAATAGGAAAGAGAAAAGGGCTCCTCCTATTTGACTCAAGTTTCTGATCTGTAATTAGAGGTTTACAAATTCAAATGTATTTAAGGGTATGCACAGGATCATCATGGAAAAAACATGCCCTTGAGTGGCAAAAAATTTAGAAAAATTAGAGTTAGGCAACTTGACGTAAAAATTTGAATAAGTTATCTATATTATTTCAAAAATATGTAAAAATAGAATCTATAGCAAATTGAATTTAGTTTCTAAACTTCTAGGTTTATTTTAAGAAAAAATAAATCTATTTGGTGGAAATTTGAAATTTCAATGCATAGTACTTAAATTTACGGGAAAAAAGAAGTAGGTGTTTGTCTGACCACCCTAACCACAATAAAATGATAATATTTTTTTATAATATTTTATAAATAATTAGAGGACTCATGTCCTGGTGTGATGCATATTTTTTTGTAATTTATTTCCAAGTAAATAATTAATTTTGAATTTTTTATTACAAATTTTTAAAAATATAAAAACTCGTATGTCTGACCACCTTAACTTGGTCAAAACTTCATAATTTATTTATTTATTTTTTAATCCTATAGTATACAAAGCATAGAATTTGGCATATGTTTCGAATTCAAAAAATGGGCTACCGTTTGAAAGCTATAGGTGTTTTTCAATTAACCTATCAATCAGGACCTTAGTTGTAATTCAAATAGAAAATGAATAATAATTATTTATTAATTTCAAAGTAAAACATAATTTATATTGGTGGAAAGTTGAGAATATCCTTTAAAAACCTTTTTCGTTTCATCAATTTAGGGTAAGAAAAAAGTCAGCCACATGGGCCATCATATCACTTACATATCACTACTTTTTGGCCCATCACGATCCTACACATAGCCTTAACCTTAATTACAATTATTCCCGATCTAGAGAAAATTGCATGACTATGTTGTTTAATCGTTGAAATTACTGCTTTTACATAAATTAATGAAATTACTAATTACTAAAGTATTGTAATTAGAATTCAAATATTGAATTGAAAAATAAACTGAAATGAAATTAGAGAGAATGTAAGACAAGAGATAGAAGGAGAATGATATTCAAGATAGGAAGATCAGATGCAGGTTGATAATGGAGTTCATCCCTAAAAGGACTACATCTCTGAGTCCACTTCTCAATGTTAGACTACTTTCATTAATATTGCCAAGCACTTGAAAATGCCTTCTTACAATATTCAAGCTTCAAAACCTACACAAAATTCCTCACAATCTCTCTCACTTTTAAAATTTTGGTGTATAATAACATCTTTTAATTCTTCTCCTCTAAAAATTCTCACACTGGAATTATTCCTCAAAGTAAAACTTTCTTCATTCCTAATCGAAAACATCCCCTTTATATACAATTTTATTTGCTAATATGGTCTAAAACCATATTATTTTGCAAATATACCCATATGTCCAATATCTACCATTTACATCCAAAATATTTTAAAATCCCCGTAAAATATCTTTGAAATAATTCCTAATCCATTCAAGTATTCCTAACCACTTTCTAAAAATAGTGGCTTTTATAATTTGAGCCTTACAAGATAATCCTCGAAATATTCTAAACCCCCTTTTAAATCATAAAAATCTTTAACCAATTATTTTAAGCCCCTTAAAATATTATAATTCATTGAAATATGAGGAGGGTGGTTAAAGGGGTTAATTTGTTGAAATATAATTTTATGGGATTTATTTCTCTCCTTGTTTTATGGGCAAGGCAAGAGGATTTTAAGGGATAAAATCCCAACAAGTCCTCTCCTTTTTCTTAATTTTTAAACCATATGTTTTTTCTTTAACAAAAATGGTTTAGTCCATATTTTTTTCCACTTATTTAGTCCATGTCAGTTCCAACTCACTAGTCCTACCATGTCATCTTCCATGTGTCTTTCCAAGTGTCAAGTTTTTGTGATGCCATGTCACCACTTTAACCAAGTTTGACCGCAACTTTGACTGGTCATAACTTCAACATACAAACCCAGATTTGGTCCATTCAAAATGTGTCAGAAAGATATCAACAAGATCTACATGATGGAACTTGTATATAAATTTTCCATGATCATTATTTTTTATGGTTGACCAGCTTTGACCTAATGTTGACCAAACTTTGACCAAGCATACCCCGGGCATATGATCTCCTTTTGACGTGATTCAAGTTGCGTCAGTACCATGTAGGTGAGCCCTATGTGATGGTGTTGGTCCCATAAGATTTAGATACTATGCAATTTTTAGGTTTTTTGGATCCACCTCGATTAGTTTCACTCAAGGAAACCCCAAAGATCTCAATCCAAGGATGTAAAGGGGTAAGACATATGCAATAGGAATGTCCTAGTGTCTTATTAGAAACTAAACAGAGGTTCACCACCAAGCTAGGGCTTAGAAAGACTAATGAAATACAAGACCTAATTTTTATACTTAATGTAATGTAAAACTTCACTAAATGACGTAAAAATGCATGTAAATCAGTAAAAAAAGGTAAAGAATCAGAGGTGTGCACCTGTGAATCTGAAGAGGTTTGAATGAAGACTTGAAATGATAAAAAACACTAAAATTAATGTTTGTTGGGACTCATATGCTAGTTTGCGTGATTTAGTCCCACATGAGTGTTTTTGGGCCCACAAACAAAAAATTGACAGACATATGTCTAAAACTCCTAAAAATTGCAAATTTCATTATACTCAGACTCATACACTAGAAGTGGCATATAAGTCTAGTTAGGATTTTCTAGAAATTCAAAGTCTGAATCTTCTCTTTAATCTTTTCTCTGTCTTCTCCACTTGATTTCTAAGTTTGAATCTCTGATTGACAAGTTGTAGATGTCTTTCAATGAGCTCTAATGCAAGGTGACAAATTTGACAACTTTGAACACATTGAAAACTTTCTCCAAACTCCCTCTTCTATATGTATTCAACCTAGATTTGTAAATAACACACTAAAGAGAGGGGAAAATGTTGTTTTGTTAGTGGAAAGTGGTTTGCCTTAGTCAAACCTTGTTTTTGTAATCAAACCTTGTAATGAAATGAAATGAAAATGGAGGAATGAAGTATTAATAACATACAATATCACAACTAACCAAACCCTAGCAATAAAGTGCTGCAAACTTGTATGAAGTGGCTTCAATAGATGTAGATCTTGACTCTTTCTTGAATGTGATAGAACTTGACTTGAATGGTACCTTGAATCATGAAACCCTACATCACAATTGTTAGCTCAAAACCAAACATGATGCATGATGACTTTGACATGATGCTTGATATTTGAATTATGCTCCAAAATACTTGATAATCAACTCTTGAAGACTCTTGAATGCTCTTGTAAACACTTGAATGCTCCTGTGAACTCAATTTTAATATATAAGGATGTTTATTAAACTTGCTAGGTCACTTGATTGCTTGTTAGATTAAAAATGAGTGAAATAACCTTGTCTTTATACTTGTTTAAGCCAAATTTCTTGAAATTACAATAGTACAAGCCAACATTAGAAATAGGAGGATAAAATCCTGCCAAAATTTAGAATTAAATTTGTTTTTGGACCACATAGGACTCATATGCCAAAAGTGGTGTATGAGTCCCATTAGGCATTGTCGACACAAAAAAAGTATCCATGTTTCTTTGCTTGAAATGGGAGTAATTGATCATAAATTGGAATTAATAAGGCCTTTATTTAGTGTTGTCAAGTGTCTTACAAATCCACATTAGGTCTTGGAGACTTGCAAATTGAATAAAATGCATTTAATGATGTCTTGTAAAGGTGTTGTAAAGTGTTGTAAAAGACTTTCACACTTTTCTAGACTTAGTGGACCTATTCTTCCCCCCAAGTCAATGTTATAAAATGTATTTAATTGCATTATTGTATGAACCATAACTTTTTTGGGTTCCTATGTACTTCTCTAGCTCTTCTAGAGTTTTCCACCTAAAAGGAGAGAGATAGGGCCCAAAAATGCTAAGGGTTCATTCAAATTATGTTATGTATGATGTTATATAAACTAAATGAGATTATCTAAATGCAGTCATATGAACTAATTGATTGATTATGAATGAAAAATATAAGAATTATGATATCTTTGAAAACACATTGTGTAATACAAAATACCTAAAAATGAATGGAAAACTGCAACAGCAATGAATCAGATTGAAAGTGTGCACCTAAAACCTTGAAGTAGACTAGAAATTGCTTCTGAAACACTACTGATGCTAATTTTTAGGCCTGGAGGGACTTATTCACCATTCTAGGTGAATCAATCCTAGTTCTGGTAAACTGAGTCAAAATCTATTTTTATCAAAAGGGTGTCAAAAAATGCATAAAACACAAAATTGGCCCTAAAATGGAACTCATTTTCCACCCATGGTGAATGTTTCCACTTTTGAATTTATGTATTTTTAAAAGTGGATTTTGGAGCTTTTGATCTACACTTTAACTTCCTATAGGTGTCTACTTCTGAAACTCTAATTCATAGGTTTGAAAATAAGATTTTTTTTATTCTTTGACTTGTTGAATGAAGAGAGGAATTTAAAAACTTGTGCCATAGAATAAAGTACCCTTTGCTTGATATGGGAATAATTCATGATTAAATGGACTTAATGAAGTCTTGATCTAGGTGTTGTGAGGAATTTTATTCATCCACACTACGTCTTGGACCTCTACAAACTAAATAAAATACATTCAATGACATCTTGTGAAGCTATTGTAAAGTGTTGTAAGACATTTCTACATTCTTATATACTTTATTTAATGTAATTTACCTAAATATCACCTTATCACTAATCAACAAGTCTTATTATTAAGTGTTGCAAAGTATTGTAACTAGCTTTCACACTCTTCTAGGCATACTTTCACTATTTATACCCTTCTTATACTTTATTTGGTCTCTTTATGCCCTCATAAGTTGTAATTAAGTGTAGTTTTGAATGTTATCCTGACAAATAACATTAAATACAACATATTTCTGAACACATGTTTTTAGGTTATATGTGGGACCCATTCACCATGGGTGGTGAATGAGTCTTGCTTGGCCCCAAATTAAAAATATTCCAAATTTCCTTTCAGGATTTCATTCAAAATCACTTGATGTCACCCTGTGATGAGGTATGAATGGATACTAAGGCACAATAATTGTATAAATATGTGTTTTTCACCCGATCTTCATATCATGTCCATCTCTAATCAATTCATTCATCCATTCTTCATCATTCATCATCTATCTTCTCAAACAAGCTAGGGTTTTCACATTGCAAGTCATTCATTGAGCTTCCTTAGGCATTCGAGGAATGAATCTTCATGTTATGTTGCAGAACTTCAAGATCAATCATCATGAAAAGGTAATCTATTCCATTATTGCATGTTTCATTCTATTATTTCATCATTTTGGTTTAATTACTTAAACGGGGTTTGACTAAGGCAAACCCCCATTCCCTAACATTCAACATCTCTCTATCTTGTCTCATATATTTGGAGATTTAGATCTCTTGGAAGCTTGGGAATCATTAAAAGATCAAATTGGAAGGTTGTTAAATCTGTCTCTTCATTCAAAAAGTCAAAAAATCAACAAAAAGTCATTTTTAGACCCAAATCTAATAGTTTTAGAAGCATACATCTATAGGAAGTGGAAGTGCATATCTAGCTCCACAATATATACTCTTGAATTTTCATATTCCTATAGGTGGAACGATTCACCACCCATGGCCAATGAGTCCCACCTATAGACCTAAAAAGTTGATTTTGTTAAATTTCATCTTTTGGCAGTTAGAAACCTATTCTCAAAAGTTTTCGTTAGAAGGAGGACCAATTCACCATCCATGGTGAATTAGTCCCAGTGGCCATCAATAGTTATTTTTGAGACATCCCAAAATATTCTAGTAACATCAGTCTATCTCCAGGTGCACTTTGTTCGGTTTCATCAAATTTTGTTTTCATTTATTTTAGTTTTTAGTTCATATTTGCAATCAACATTGTGTTTTCTAGCATCTTGCATTAGATTAGATTAAATTCACTTATTTTTATTTGTAATCATTTAAACACGTGCAAACACACTTCACATTAATTTCCAACCCATTCATACATTAATCTTTAATGAAACATCATGCATTTTGAACCCTATTCCTTCTCTTTTAGGTGAAAAACCCTAGAAGGGTAAGTGTCAAATAAGGTACCAAAATATTTCATTTCATTTTGGTGATCCTATTGTTATAATCCCTTCTTTCCTAATTTTGGAGTCCATTAATCTTCCTAGATTTGATTGCATTGCATTTTGCATCTGTTAGCTTGCATTATAGGGTTTCATTTTTTTTGCATGGGTAAAAGTTCATTATAGGTTGCATTTTGCATTTTTCATCATTAAATAGTTTTTCATTTAGACCCGCATCGTAGCATTCCAAAAACATAAAAATTATTCACAAATTCCTAAAAGTTCTTAAAAAAAGTCTATATTGGGACTCATTCGTCACCCTAGGTGAATAATTCCCTTTTCACCTCTGAAACAACATTTTAGAGAATTCATAACATTGTTTTTGGGCTTTTGTTTAGTGCCATTTGATACCTATATCAGTTAGTTGCATTTCTATAGCATGCATTTCATCAAATTTATCCTTAATTAGCTCATTTCATGCATCATTTCATTTCACTTTTTTCACTCACCAAATTTTATTAAATTAGATTATTGCATTATGTAAACAAAAACATAATATACCTCTAATCTGAAAATTGCATTACATAGCACTTTCCTTTATTTCAATATGTTTTCCTTCAAAAGATGTGCTCTAGAATTCATTAAATATGGATTGTACAATCATACTATCCCCTCTTCTGAGTGTGCTTTTATGAAACATAAACAATTCATCAATCTAATCCTTAATCCTACACTGCCCATTGGTGAGAATGGAAATGTCGATAATCATCACACACATACTTGTTCTTCTTCCAATACCTCTCCTATTAGTGATGAAGGTATCTCAATGAAGAAAGTTACAAGCCTTGCAAGTCTTGATTGTCCATCTCCTTATTCCCCTTTGGATGACTTTACACAAGAAGAACATGAGATAATAAACACATTCCTCAACATCACCTTACCAAATCTTCATAATCATGACAATCAATTTTTTCTATCCCTTAATATCTTTCCTTGATGTCTAGAAGATAGGTTGGTACTATAAGACACTCCTACTAAGAATCATGACACCCTTGATCTTCCCTTCCCCTATGTCCCTATCTTACGGGAAGATCTCTTTGCAAATCATAATGGTCATTCTCTTGATGCCTCCTCCACTTGTGAAGAAGACACTTCCCAAACCTCAAACTTGGAAGAACATATTACAAGCTCTCCTTGTAGGGTAGATAATATGGACCAAGAGAATCAAACATTAATGACAATAGACATTCTGATAATATCCTCTCCTCCTAATACCATCCTTGCTCATTCCACTATTGGAAAAGAAGTTGTTATGCAAGAACCAAGCCCTCTTTGTCAACCACATATGACTTGTTGTTCTCCTCACAACTCTCCTCCTAGTGAGAATATCATGGCCTTGGAATATGAAAAACATGTTGTTCTTGATTGTCCTTACATAGAGATATATCATGACAAGTCTATTGAGGATATGAATCCACTAGTGTTTATTCGATCCCCTTTGATCATTGAACCTCATGCATATCCTATAGAACATCTTACCAACTCTCTGATCCTCTACCCATCTTCATTCAATTTCACACTGGACATCCTCCTCAATCACCCCTGCTACATAATGGCTATGAATTTCATCCTTCTCACAACATTGAACCTGTCATCTCGCAACATGCTCTGAATTTGAATTTGTTAGATTTTGTACCCTATTATAGTGAATGGTATAACATCTCACAATCTAAAGAGTCTTGCATAAGTATGGCATCCACTACTATGCAGGATGAATCTTTTACATCCACCATCGAAAAAAATTCTACCATTGATCAAGAGAGTATTTTATCTAGCCTTCTCCAAAATAATTTAATCACCCTCCCTCCACGAACTCGAAAGAAATGTTATGACAAGACTTTATTTTATTCCTATCATGGAATTTATAGTCACTCTACTAATGAATGTCATGCTTTGAGTCATAAAATAAAACATTTTTAGGATTTTGGTATGCTTCCCTATGTGGGGGCATCTAATTCCTTTAATTTCTCTTGGTTTTTACTCTAGCATACATTTCATCAATCCTTTCAGCTCACTCTTGTCCTACACTAAGTGGGGGAAAGGGGTTAGACAACCTTGTCCTTGTATGCCATTTGTGGTTTCCTCCTTTGGCTAGTTGTTAACCTTTAATGAATGTATAAGACCAAGCTTGGGATGTAGATGGCATGCCTTCAGTTGGCTCGCATATGACATACTTCTCTCTTTCATGACGTAGCTTCTCAGAAACATATGACTTGGCATAGGGTTGTTCGAGATGGATCTCATATCCTAATTTTCTTCTACTTTAAAGCAATTGTGTATAGTACGTGTGCTCACAACTACTTTAAAGTGGGGGCATACATCACCACTCACATTTCATTGTGTGATTTTCTTGCGATGTTCTCTCTTGGATGTGTTAGGTACAATTGTGTTCAAGATGAGACCTTGCACTTATCCTCTCTTAGAAAAAATATGAGATCATTTGCACTTATCTCTCTTGGAGACATTCAACATAGTGTTCTCTAAGGCAAGCCATTGCACAAAAAAAATCCCTTTGAACAATCCTTACATTATTTTTCATTTAACAATCCTTATAAGTTTCAAATCATTTCATTTTATTTTGTGGTGTCTTGTGAAAGTTATCAACATGTATAACTTTGATATGGTTGACCGGGAATCCAACCTAGTGGCATGAGTATTCCCATATCCAGTTTTGTGTTTGTGACTACATACCAAATAGCATATGTATCTTACCTTTTTGGGCTTTCTCACCCCACAGAAAGCTAGTTCTGTGGCCCCAGAGTGAGTATACCTTTTGGCCTTTCTCACTCGACAGATAACCATTGGCCCAAAATGAGTACACCATATTATCTTTGGATCTGTCTTCACATGATTTTGTATCTTCGAGGCTTGACCTATATGTGGATTTCTCTTGAATGCCTACTTTAGTGTGAGTTTGAAACAAGTTCATCCTCTCATTGAAGTGGGGGTTAAATGTGTCATAGAAAAAAGTACCCTTTCCTTGATATGGCAATAATTCATGATTAAATGGACTTAATGAAGTTTTGATCTAGGTGTTGTGAGGCATTTTATGCATCCACACTAGGTCTTGGACCTTTGCAAAATAAATAAAATACATTTAACAACATCTTGTGAAGGTGTTGTGAAGTGTTGTAAGACATTTCTACATTCTTCTAAACTTGATTTAATGCAATTTACCTAAATATCACCTTTTAACTCATCAACAAGTCCTATTTTGAAGTGTTGTAAATTCTTGTAACAAGCTTTCATGCTCCTCTATGCATATTTTCACTATTTATACCCTTCTCATGCATTATTTAGTCTCTTTATGCTCTCATATGTTGTAATTAAGTGTATATTTGAATGTTATCCTAACAAATAACATTAAATACAACATATTTCCTAACACATGTTTTTAGGTCCTAGGTGGGACCCATTCACCATGGGTGGCGAATGAGTCCCCCTTGGCCCCAAATTCAAAATATTTCAAATTTCCTTTAGGGATTTTATTCAAAATAACTTGATGTCAGCCTGTGATGAGGTATGAATAGATACTAAGGTACAAGAATTGTATAAATATGTTTTTTTCACCTCATCATCATATCCTCTCCATCTCTAATTAATTCATTCATCCATTCTTCATCATTCATCATCCATCTCAAAAAAGCTAAGGTTTTCACATTGCAAGTCATTCATTGAGCTTCTTAAGGAATTCAAAGGTTGAATCGTCATGTTATGTTGCTTACTTTCAAGATCAATCATCATGACAAAGTAATCTATTCCATTAT
Organism: Sequoia sempervirens; assembly: GCA_007258455.2. Taxonomy (NCBI): domain Eukaryota; kingdom Viridiplantae; phylum Streptophyta; class Pinopsida; order Cupressales; family Cupressaceae; genus Sequoia; species Sequoia sempervirens. Next base: position 942,362,720 of record VDFB02281492.1, on the reverse strand, counting down.
TGCATGTTTCATTCTATTATTTCATCATTTTGGTATAATTACCTAAATGGGTTTTGACCAAGGCAAACCCCCATGCCCTAACATTCAACATCTCTCTCTTGTGTCATATATTTTCTGATTTAGATCTCTTGGAAGCTTGGGAATCATTAAAAGATAAAATTACAAGGTTGTTAAAGCTCTCTCTTCATTCCAAAATTCAAAGAATCAACAAAAAGTCATTTTCAGACCTGACTCTGATAGTTTCAGAAGTAGACATTTATAGGAAGTGGAAGTGCAGATCTAGCTCCAAAAAATTTACTATTGAATTTGTAAATTCTTGTAGGTGGACCAATTCGCCACCCATGGCCAGTGAGTCCTACTTGTAGACTTGAAAAGTTGATTTTGTTAGATTTAATCTTCTAGCAGTTAGAAACCTATTCTCAGAAGTTTTCATCAGAAGGAGGACTAATTCGCCATGCATGGAAAATCAGTCCCAATGGCCATAAATAGTGATTTATGAGACATCCCAAAATCTTCCAGTAACATCATTCTATCTCCAGGTGCACTATGTTTGGTTTCATCAAATTCTATTTTCGTTTATTTAGATTTCTAGTTCATATTTGTAATCAAGACTGTGTTTTCCAGCATCTTGTATTAGATTAGTATAAATTCACTTATTTTCATTTCTAAGCATTCAAACGCATCCAAACACACTTCACATCCATTTCCCACCCATGCATACATTAATATTGAATGAAACATTGTGCATTTTGAACCCTATTCCTTCTATTTTATGTGAAAAACCCTAGAAGGGTAAGTGTCCAATAGGGTACCAAAATCTTTTGTTTCACAACCACGCAACTTGATCTTAAATTATTTCAAAGCTTCCAAGGGACCTAAATCTACAAAAACAAAAAGAAAGAAAGAGAAATGATGATTGTTAGGGCATTGGGGTTTGCCTTGGTGAAACCCGATTTAGATAATTAAACCAAAATGATGAAAGAATAGAATGAAACATGCAATAGTGGAATAGATTTACCTTACCATGATGATTGATCTTGAAAGTCTACAAAAAAACATGTAGAATCAGCCCTTGTATGTCTTAGGAAGCTAAATTGATGATTTACAAATTGAAAACCCTAGCTTTCTTGACTTGAAATAGAAGAATGGTGAATAAATAATGAAGAATATATCTATGTGAATGAAGGATGAATGAATTGAATGAGAGATGTAAAATAAAACACTTATTTATATAATATTGTGCCTTAGTTACCTGTTCATACCTCATCACAGGTCGACATCCATTGTTTTTGAATAAAAAACCAAAAGGAAATTTAAAATATTTTGAATTTGGAGTCAAGTGGGACTCATTCACCACCCATGGTGAATGGGTCCCACCTAGGACCTGAAAATGGGTGTCAAGAATTATCTTGTATTTAATGTTGTTTGTCGAGCTAACATTCAAAAATACACTTAATTAAGCCTTATAAGGGCATAAAGGGGCCAAATAAAGTATAAGAAAGGGATAAATAGTGAAATTATGCCTAAAAAGCGTAAAATCCTATTACAAGACTTTACAACACTTCAAAATAGGACTTGTTTAGTGATGAAAAGGTGATTTTTAGGTAAATTCTAATGAATAGAGTCTAGAAGAATGTAGAAATGTCTTACAACACTTCACAATGCCTTCACAAGATTTCATTAAAAGCATTTTATTCAATTTTCAAGGGTCCAAGACCTAGTGTGGATGCATAAAATTCCTCACAACACCTAAATCAAGGCGTTATTAAGTCCAATTAATCTCATGTCAAGCAAAGGGTCTTTTTTTCTATGAAAAATTTGGTCCCCACTTTAGTGAGAGGATGAACTTGCTTCAAACTCACACTAAAGTAGATATTCAAGAGAGATCCTCATGTATAGATTTAGATGAAAAAGAATGAAAAAGATCAAAGGAGGTGGCCAAGGCCCCAGGATTGAAGATCCTAAGTGAAACCATCAAGATACAAAATCATGCAATGGCAAGAGCTAAAGTAAAGAAGGACAGGGTGAAAAGGATGTACTCACTTTGGGGAAACAGAACTTTAGGTCATCTCTAGGGTGAGAATTCCACAACATACTCACTTTGGGGCCATGAAGCTTCTAATTATCCACAGGGTGAGAAATCCCAAAAGGTGAGGAACATACGCTAGTTGGTATGTACTCAGAAACACATAGGTGACTATGAGGAAATTCATGTTGCTAGATGGGATTCCCATTAAACCATATCAAAGTTATACCTCCTGATAAATTTAATAAGACACAACAAAGGAAACTGGTTTTTGAGCTCTATGAGTTAAGAAAAACATCATCTACTTGACACTCATAGACATTGTTAATGCAAAACAGTGTAAGGATTGTTCAAAGGTATTTTGATTTGTTTGTGCAATGTCTCATCTTAGGTAACATCATGATTAATTTCTGTAAGAGAGGATAAATACAAACGATCTCATCTTGTTTCCAAGAGAGAAGAAGTGCAAGGTCTCATCTTGGGGAACATTGTCTCAAATGCTTCCAAGAGAGGGAATCACATGAAAAAGAAAATCGCACAATGAAATGCTAGTAGTGATGTATACCCCAACTTTAAAGTAATTGCAAGCATCTGTACTATGAGAAATTTCTTTAAAGTAGAAGAGAAAGAAGAAGACATGAGAGCTTACTCAAAAATCCATATTCCAAGTCATATGTTTATGATAAGCTACATCATGAAAGAGAGAGGTATATGATATGTGATCCAACCTAAGGAATGCTAGCCACATCCCAAGCTTGCTCTTATGTATTCATTAGAGGTTAACGACTAGCCCAAAGGAGGCAACCAAAAGTCACATACAAGGACAAGGCTATAGATCCCTTTTCCCCCATTGAGTCTAGGACAAAGGTGAGCCAAAATCATTAATGAAATGCATGCTAGAGTGAAAATAAATAGAAATTAGAGGAATGAGGTGCCCCCACATAGGGAATCATACAAAACTCTTGAAAATGTTAGATTTTATGACTGAAAGCCTAACATTCATTAGTGGAGTGACCATGAACTCAATGATATGCACAAAAGGAAGTCTTGGAATAGCATTTCTTGTGAGTTCGAGGAGGGAGGGTGATCAAGTAATCTTGAAGAAGTCTCAACAAGATACCCACTTGATCAAGGGTAGAAGGTAGTGATATGGTGGGCATCAAAGATACAACTTGCTTGGATGTCATACCTATGCAAGACTATATAGATTGTGAGATTTTTCTCTCTTCATTGTAGGAGGATAAAAAATCTAATGAATTCAAATCATGAGTATTTTGTGAGATGACAGCTTGAATGTTTTGGGAAGGATGATGTTCAAGGCCATTCATTATGAAGGAGGAATTAGGGGTGTGTTGTGTGAGATTAAATGAAGGTGGGTAAAGGATGAGAGGGTTGTTACGATTTCCTACAAGATATGTATGTGGTCCATTGAGCAAAGGGGATCTAAGGGGAACTTGTGAATTCATGTCCTCAGCAGTCTTGTGTTGATGTATCTCTAAGTGAGGGAAATCAAGAACCACTTATTGAGATAATGAAGATACATTATAATTTTTGTCATAGTCTAGTATCATGATATTCTCCCTAGGAGGAGAGTTTGTAGGAGGACAACAAGCCACATGTTCTTGATAGGTAAGGCAAGGTTCTTCCAAAATGACTTCATTGCTAATAGGGGAATGATCAATGAGGGTAGTATGAAGGGGGGTGATTATGAGAAGGTGTTAGGTGAATGTCCATTGCCATTAAGGTATCATTCTCTTGTTCTATATTAACTACCCTACTAAGAGAGCTTGTAATATGTTCATCCAAGTTTGAGGTTTGTAAAGTAGCTTCATCACAAGTGGAGGAGGTATCAAGAGAAGAACCACTATGGTTTGCAAATAGATCTTCCCATAGGATAGAGGCATTAGGGAAGGGAGGATCAAGAGTGTCATGATTTTTAATAGGAATTTCTTCTAACACCATCCTATGCTCGTTACTTCAAGGATGGATATTAAGAGATGAACAAGTGTGATTGTCATGAGCATGGAGACCTAGCAAGGTGATGTTGAGGAATGTGTCTATGATCATATGTTCTTGTTGTGTAAGGTCATCCAAAGGGGAATAAGGAGAGGGAAAATCAAGAACTTCAAGGATTGTAACTACTTGCACCAAAATACCTTTGTCACTAATAGGAGAGGTATTGGAAGAAGAACAAGTATGTGTGCTATGATTGTCAACACTACCATACTCACCAATGGGCAATGTAAGATTAACGATTGTATTAATGGATTGTTTCTTAAAGTCCTTATTATGGTAGTCAAAAGAAAACTCATAAAAGCTGATATTATGCTTATAAAATCCATGTTTAATCAAAGAAAGAGTATATCTTTCAAAAGAAAACATCTTAAAATGAAAGAAATCACAGTGCAATGCAATTTGCAATTTTTAATTTTCTGTTTACAGAATGCAATTGTCTGAAAATGATATGTTGTGAATATAAAAGTGAAATTAAACAATGCATGAAATGAGCTATTCTAAGTGAAATGTATGTTAGGGAAATTCAGCCAAGTGATATAGATAACTGATGGATGCAATCAAAAGCCTAAAACCAGTTTGTTTAGTTCTGTACAAGACTATTTTAGTGGACAAGAGGGACTGATTAGCCGAAGGTGGCAAATGCGTCCCAGTATGGAAATTTTTCAAAACTTTTAGAAAAATTTCACTAATTTTTATGAATTTTGAGTGTTATGATGTAAAGCTAAATGAAAAATTCAAAAATCAAGAAAAGTTATAGGAAATTAAAGGACAAAAATGCAATCTAAATGCACTTTCTATGATGCAAAATTTGAAACCTATAATGCAAAGGAATTCATGCAAATACTAATGCAAGATAGATGTATGATGAAGGACTCCAATGCAAACAAGAGAGTATTCAAAAAAGCAAGTTCACCAAAATGGACTGTAGATTTTTGGGTTCCTATGTACTTCTCTAGCTCTTCTAAGGCTTTTCACCTAAAAGGAGAGAGATAGGGCCCAAAAATGCTAAGGGTTCATTCAAATTATGTTATGTATGGTGTTATATATGCTAAATGAGATGATATAAATGCATTCATATGAACTAATTGGTTGATTATGAATGCAAAATCTAGGAATTATGTTATGTTTGAAAACACATTGTGTAATACAAAATCACCTAAAACGAACATAAAACTGCAATAGAAATGAATCAGATTGAAATTGTTCACCTGAAACCTTGAAGGAGAATGTAAATTTCTTTCGAAACATTTTTGATGTTGATTTTTAGGCCTGGAGGGACTCATTCACCATTCTGGGTGAATCAGTCCCAATTTTGGTAAACTGTGTTAGAAAATGCAAAAAACACAAAACTGACTTGCAAATGGAGCTCATTTTCCACCCATGGTGAATATGTCCACTTTTGAATTTTTTGGATTTTCAAAATTGAATTTTGGGGCTTCTAATCTACACTTTGACTTCCTATAGGTGTCCACTTCTGAAACTCTGATTCATAGGTCTGAAAATAAGATTTTGTTGATTCTTTGACTTGTCGAATGAAGAGAGGACTTTAAGAACCGTGCAACTTGATCTTCAATGATTTCCAAGCTTCCAAGGGACCTAAATCTGCAAACACATAAATAAAGAAAGAGAAATGTTGATTGTTAGGGAATGGGGGTTTGTCTTGGTCAAACCTCGCTTAGGTAATTAAAATAAAATGATGAAATAATAGATTTAAACATGAAATAATGGAATAGATTACCTTACCATGATGATTTATCTTGAAATTATACAACAAAACTTGTAGAATCAACCCTTGTATGTCTTAGGAAGCTAAATTTATGATTTCCAATGTGAAAGCCCTAGCTTGCTTGACTTGAAATAGAAGAATAGTGAAGGATGAATGGATTGAATGAGAGATGTAAAATGAGAAGAAAAATAATTATTTATACAATCTAGTGCTTTAGTTACCCATTCATATCTCATCATAGGACGACATCAAATGTTTTTGAATAATAACCTGAAAAGAAATTTAAAATATTTTGAATTTGGAGCCAAGGTGGACTTATTTTCCACCCATGGCGAATGGGTCTCACCTAGGACCTGAAAATGGGTGTCGGGAATTATCTTGTATTTATTATTGTTTATCAGGCTAACATTCAAAAATGCACTCAATTAAGCCTTATAAGGGCATAAAGGGGCCAAATAAAGCATAAGAAAGGGATAAATATTGAAATTATGCCTAAAAAAGTGTGAAATATTATTAAAAGACTTTACAACACTTCAAAATAGGACTTATTTAGTGATGAAAAGGTGATTTTTAGGTAAATTGTAATGAATAAAGTCTAGAAGAATGTAGAAATGTCTTACAACACTACACAACACCTTCACAAGACATCATTAAAAGCATTTTATTCAATTTGCAAGGATCCAAGGCCTAGTGTGGATACATAAAATGCCTCACAACACCTAAATCAAGGCCTCATTAAGTCCAATTAATCCCATGTCAAGAAAAGGGTACTTTTTTATATGGAACATTAGATGTTGTGCATTTCTAGGCTATGTGGACCCCATTTTAATGTTGTAAAGTGTATTTAATCACACTTTCACATTGAAATTTGTGTCCCTAGACCTAATTTCCCTTCACATCATCATTAATAGGCCCCTATGGCCCCATATTATGCATCTTGAGGCCTAATTTGATCAAAGACTTGATGAAATCAACATAAAAATTAAAATTATTCATTCCCTGACAATCCAACTAGCAAAAGAGCCCCTGCGGGACCAAGTTTCCCATCTAGGTGAATTATTTCAATCTAGGTGGGACTAAGTCACCCATCCTAGTGACGTAGTCCCATTTGGGCTATTTTCAAGGTTTGAGTGGGAAAAAATGGATTTCAAGTTTATTTTTCCTTCATGTCGGCCTTAGGGATCAAATTAAGAGGAAAATTAGGTGGATTTCCTATAAATACAAGCCATTAAACCATAATTCATAACCTCATCATTTTTTCATTCATCATTCATCTTCTATTTCAAGTCAACAAAGCTAAGGTTTTAGCATTCTAACTCATCCAGATAGCTTTTTCAGACATTCAAGGGAAGATTGTTCATATTTTGCTACAGAAAATCAAGATCAATCATCATGGTATGTCTCTAATTCCATTATTTAATGCTTCATTAGATTATTTCTTTGTTTTAGTTTAATTACCTAAAAAGGGGTTTGACCAAGGCAAACCCCCATGCCCTAACATTCAACATTTCTCTTTCTCTCTTTGTGTGTTTGCAAATTTAGGTACTTTGAAGGCTTGGAAATCATTAAAGATCAAGTGGAATTTTTTTTGAAGAAATATCCTTGTTTAATAGGTTAACATATCAACAAAAAGTCACTTACAGTGTAGAAAAATAGAGTTTTAGAACCAGACACTTGGGGGAAGAGAAAGTGCAGATCAAGAGATTTTGTTTCCACTTTTGGATTTCCAAAAAGGCCAAAGTGAACTAAGTCACCATCAATGGTGACTTAGTCCCACTACACATGATTTTCAAAGTTTTCTATAGATTTGGATACCCATTTACCTAAAATGGGCTTCAGTGCAGTTTTCCAGATCTGGGACTAAGTCGCCCAGAATGGTGTAAGTGTCCCAATAGGCCAAAATTTTAGGATCAACATCATTTCTAGTCTCCATTCTACTCTAAAACTCATTTTCCATGTTCATTCTTTCTATTTTTCTTTTTTTTATGCTTTGATTGCATTTCTATTCATCTTTCTAGGTGTTTTTGCATACAACACTGTGTTTTCAGAAAACATGCATTTTTGAGTTTTTCCATTAATAATTCGTTTCCTTTATCAATTTATTGCATTGATACATTTCATTTAGGCATATTTCATCCATAATTGCATATTTTTGATTGGGTATATTTCCCATTTTGGCCCATCTCTCTCCTTTCAAGTGAAAAACCCTAGAAGTGCAAGGGAGTATTAGGGTGCCTAATCTTTGTCCACATTTTGGTGAACCTAACTTTTAGAATAATTTAATATTTTATTTGGATTCCATCATTATCCTATAATTCACATTGCATTGCATTTAATATTAGTCAAATTTCATTTTAGGGTTTCAAATTTTGCATTAGTGAAAGTGCATATAGGTTGCATTTTTTCATTTTAAATCATTGAAAATTTATGAATTTTTTTTTTTTTTTATCTTAGTTCTACATCATATAGGACAAAAAACATACAAAACAACCAAAAAAATCTGAAAATTCTTAAATAAATCTCTATTGGGAATAATATGGCACCTTGGGTGACTTAGTCCTTTTTCACCCCTAAAATTGCCTTTTACAGAACTAAAAACACTATTTTTAAGCTTATGTTTGCTATCATTACCTATCTGTATCAATTGGTTGAGTTTTTGTAACATGCATTTCGCTAAATCTAGCTTAATTTGGCTCATTCCATGCATTTCTTAATTTCAATTTTATATTCAAAATATTTCATTTTTTAGATCATTGCTTCATGAAACCAACAAATTATCTTGCTTGAAAACTAAAAATTGCATTTCATTTTACATTCTTACATTGCATTTCAAGTTTCCATAGATTACTTTTTCCAAATGTTTGTTTCAATATTCTCCAAGTTTGCAAAGAAAATTGAGTAAATAAACATGATAATCATTCATTCAATACATTCCCTAGTTATGAGAGTCTCTTAGTGGAAGAGAGTGAAAATGATAATACTTTCCTTAAACTTTCACCCCCTCCTATCTCTCCTACTTGTGTGGATGATGTGATAGAAGAGCATGCAAACATAGATAACCATGATGATTGTATTTTTTCTTCTCACGAAACCTCTTCTTTTAATGATGAAGGTCTCTTGGTGAAAGAAGATACAATCATTGAGATTCATGAGGATCTTGTTTCTCCTTCTGCTCATCCCCTTTGAGAAGATATTTTAGCACAAGAGAATGAAATAACAGACACACTCCTAAACATCACCTTACCTAATTTCCATTCTCGTTTGGCTTGTGAGAGTGATTTTGTGGAAGGTGAGATTACACATGATGAGGATATGTTGGTCTATAACAACCCTCTTTATGATCCTTTCGCTACCTCTCCTATTTTGGAAGACATTAAGGTACGAAGGAAAGAAGTTGTACATGATTGTGATAATTATACTTGTTCTTCTCCTAGTATCTCCCCTATTTGTACGGAAGATGATTTGATGTTAGAAAACACAACCAATGAGAGTCATTAGAATCTTTGTTGTCCCTTTTCACCTAAGGAAACCCTTATTGAGAAAGACAATTCTACCATTGATCATTCTCCTACTTGTGATGAAGTCATTTTAGAAGAACCAATACATGAATGTCATGAACATTTGATTTGTAGTTCTCCTAAAAAATCTCCTCCTAGGGATAATATCATGGTGTTAGAAAATGGAAACAATAGTAATGTGTCTTCCTTCAATAACAATAAAAAGGTGATTCTTGGTTTCCCTTTATTAGAGATACATCAAACCAAGACTATCAAGGTTATGAATGCACAAGTGGCCATTTGATTCCTCTTGATTAATGGACCTCATACTTATCCCATGGGACATCCGAAGAATCCTATAATTCTTTACCCACCTTCACATAAACAAAAAACTAAAAAAAAACCCTAACTTATCCTTTACCCACCTAAGAATAATGTGTCACAACAACTACATCATAATATCGTTGCTCATAGATATAACACTAGAAATAATCTGCAACCAATTCAACCAACCTTGACCTCCTTAGCTTTTCCCAATTATTTACTGCCAAGTGTTCCTCGATTAAGGGAGTATGATCTTTTTGAGAAACTTAAGAGAACTCCTACAAAAATATCCCTTTGGGGCATTCTTTAGAATTCACCTAACTATCACACTATGCTTCAAACAAACTTACAACAAATTCCTATCCCTTCTAATGCACAACTGAATGACATAACAACCCTAATTCAAGGATTGAATGTTGAAATTGTTTTCCACCAAAGTGAACTCCCCCCGTTGGAAGTGCAAAAATAGAATGAAGCTTTCATCATGATATCTCAATATAAAAGAATCAGGATAAAGTGAATCCTTGTAGACAATGGCTCAGCCCTTAATGTGTGTAGTATAAATATTTTGGATAGGTTGCATGTGGATCAATCATAAATTCAACCTGATTCCTTGTCTATCCATGGCTTTGAAAATGTAGGAAAACAATCGCTTGGTGTGATCACTTTGCCTCTTACAATTGGGGAGGTTACATTGGCTACACCAATCTGTGTTATGCCTAACAATATTTCATATAATATCATTTTAAGCAGACCATGGATTCATGCAATGAATGGTGTGCCTTCTACTCTTCATTGTAAAATGAAATACATTTACAACAAATCAATACACATACTTGAAGCTAACCCTCATTCAAATAGTTGTTTAAACATTGACAAAATAAAGAAAATCATTTAAACACAATGTCACCAACTACACAAGTGGAGCTTGTACAAAAAAAAACACAAATCACAACACATTGTGGAAGTTATGAAGCTATTAGGCAATGATTGGGGTTCCTTATACTTCACACTAACATTCATGGGTGAGTACAAGATCATAAACATAGATTCAACCAAGGAAAAAGAAACAACGGTCATGACAACACAAAATTCAAACAACCCTTCACAAGCATCCAACTCAACCACTTTAGAACATAAGACAATAGATTACACAATGAACTTCAACGAACTCAAAAACCAACAACCACTCGATTCAAAAGAAATGCAAAAGCTTTATGGAAAAGGTTATGAGATTATGAAACAACTTGGATATAGTGGAAAAGGATGTGGTGCTAGAGAACAAGGTATCTATGTCCCCATCAATCCTAACACACAAGAAACAACTCATGTTCTTGGTTATTGTCCTTTGATCAAAATCACCAAGCCTTCACATAACATCAACACTATCTCACAAGATTCCTCTAAGCCAACCTAAACAATAATGCATCTTGAACTCATCAACACCAATGGCCTTTATCCTTTGTAAGAAACAAAAAAAAACATAGACATCTTCACTTAATGTCAATGAAATCTTGCAAAATACTAATTATTTTAATTCGTTAGATTTTACACACTCCTACAAAGGAGAGAACAAAATATTGCAATTTAAAGAGTCTTCGGTAGGTATGACAATTTCTACTAAGAAAGAGGTATCTTTGTCACAAACTATGGGAACACCTTCTACCATTGATCAAGAGGGTATCTTGTCGAGACTCCTCCAAGATCACTTGATAACCCTTCCTCCAAGAACTTGAAAGAAATTCTATTACAAAACTTCATTTTGTGCATATCATCGAGTTCACTATCATGCTACTAATGAATGTAAGGCTTTGAGTAGTAAAATCCAACATCTTAATGAGTTTGGTTCTCTCTCTTATGTGGGGGCACCTAATTCCTCTAATTGATAATTATTTTCACTCTAGCATGCATCTTATCAATCATTTAGGCTCATCCTTTTCCTACACTAAGTGGGGGCAAGGGGTTTAGTAGCCTTATCCCCATATGTCACTTGTCATTGCTTTTTTTTGCTAATTCGTTAACCTTTCATGAACATATAAGAGCAAGCTTGGGATGTGGACAATATCCCTTAAGTTGGATCACATGTGACATACTATTTTTTTTTAATGACATAGCATATAAGAAACATATGACTTGGCATAGGGCTTTCCTAGTTAGCTCTCATGTCTTCTTCTTCTACTTTAAATCAATTGCTCATAGTAATGGTGTTAGCAACCACTTTAAAGTTAGTTCATACATCAACACTCATATTTCATTGTGTGATTTTCTATTTCTTGTGATTTCTACTCTTGGAAACATTAGGTGCAATGTTGCTCAGGATGATACATTGCACTTGTCCTCTCTTGGAAAAAAGATGAGACCATCTGCACCTTTCCTCTCTTGGAGACATTAGGCATGATGTTCCCTAAGATGATACCTCACACAAACTAATAAAAATAACTTTGAAAAAATCTTACACTAGTTTTCATTTATAATGTCTATGAGTGTCAAGCATGCGAAGTTGTTCTTACCTCATAGAGCTTGAAGACCATTTCCTTTGTGGAGCCTTATTAATGTTATCAGGAGGTATAACTATGGTATGGTTGAGCAGGAAGCCCATTATGAGGCATGAATTTCTGCATAGCCACTTGTGTGTGTGTGTGAGCACATATCGACCATATGTGTCTCACTTCTTAAGACTTCTCCCTCAACAAATAGCGAAGAGTCCCATCACCTAAGAGTGAGTATGTATTTTTTGGAAAAACAACCTAGATCTAATCCACATGTTGAACAAACAGTCAAAGCTTGATCCACATTTTTATTTTCTCTTTTCTCTTCCTTGTAGTTATTTCCATTGCATAATCATGTATCTTGTTTTGTTGCAAATAATACACCTTGTGCGTGTCCTTTTGTGCTTATGTTGGTTTGACTTAGGGTATTGGATCCTGGGGGCTTGTGCAACCTTCTTTGATCTTTTACATCCTATACCATCTACATTGGTACAATTGAACCCTTCTTAAATTTCTACTTTAGTGTGAGTTTTAAAAAGCAAGTTCATCTTCTCACTAAAGTGGGGGCTAACTGTGGACATGGAAAAAGTATCCATTTTTCTTTGCTTGATATGGGAGTACTTGATGATAAATTGGAATTAATGAGGTCTTGATTTAGTTTTGTGAGGTGTTTTACACATCCACATTAGGTTTTGGACCCTTGCAAACTAAATAAAATGCATTTAACGATGTCTTGTAAAGGTGTTGTATAGTGTTGTAAAAGACTTTACACTTCTCTACACTTAATGGACCTATTATTCCCCGAGTTCAATGTTATAAAATGTATTTAATTGAATTATCATACTAATCTATAAGCATTGTAAATTAAACCTAATTCTAATCTAGTGTTTTAATATGTTTTACACATTCACATTGAATATTGTTCCTTTCTAGGCTATGTGGACCTCGTTTTAATGTTGAAAGTCTATTTAATCAAACTTCCACATTGAAATTTGTGACCCTATCCCTAATTGTTGGTAAGAGAAATTGCACAAGTTATTTGGTGTTGTCATTGATGGAAACCCTAGTCAATTACCCTATCCATACTTCATCATTCACTCGTACTGGAAGTTAAATTGAAGTTTTTTGATTAACTATCAAGTTAGAACAAAGAATCTAAAAAAGTTTTGTTCATTGATTCATATGAAATGTTCTATTATTATTTTGAGTTGTGGATCTCAGGGAAGGTCGCTTGGTGTATTGACTATGTTATCCTTGAATCATAGAGCCTTGTATTGATTGGTGTGAAAGTTAGAAGATCTAGCTGATTGATTTTTTGTTTAATAGTGCAAGAAGGCTAACTAAATGAATGTAGCATGTTGCAAATATTTGAGGAATAATTATTTGAAGATTTTTTTGTTTGAGAATGTTGATTTGGTTCCTCACTATGTTTTGGTTGACATTGGATGGTGTGCATTGATAGTTATTTATATTTGGAGCTGATAGTTTGTAAGTATTTTATATTTTGTAAAAGACAACATGTGTTTGATTAAATATTTAGTTGTGGATATATATAGGTGATTTCTCATATCATTTTAAGATGCAATTAAGTTTTTTGCAATGTGATGCAAAATTTAGAAGGATTGTAAACAAATTATGCACAATTTCACTTGTGCAGAAAAGGATTTATGATCTGAATTAAAGCAGGCAGAGCAAAAGAGTAGAAGAGAAGAATCCGATAGAATTTCAAGAATTTGATTGATGTGCTTAATCAAAACTATAATTAGGCATTATCAGATTCTATTATCTCAATTCAAATCTCTTGGATATAATCAAAATCTTTTTGTAAGATAGTGAGTCTTCCTTTTTGTATTTGAGTAGTGAGCTCTAGGTAGTTTTCCTAAATGCATGTGCATTCCTCTTTTGTAAACACTTATATTTGAGTATACTCATATTGTGGATTGACCTCCATCATGGATTTTCCCCTAATAGGGTTTCCACTTAAAAAAATCGTTGTGTTATGGTGTTGTGGTTGATTTCTTTGTGTTCTTGCATCTTTCTTTTGGTTCAATGTTATAAGTGGCTTAAATTACAAGTTAACAAAGTTAATTTTTTTCAAAACACTAATTCACTGCCCCCTCTCGATGTTCCTTGAATCCAACAATTGGTATCAGAGCTTATTTCCTCAAAAGAAGTTTACAAGCTTGGGAAAGATTTAGGAAGGTGATTCAATGGATTCTAGTAGTCTTCAACAACAAATTTTGGTGGCATTTGATGATCTTGATTAGTTCAAATCTAAAGTCTAGGAATTGCATGCAAGCCTGATGAATGTTGAGAAATTCATTCAATCATTGAAAGATAAAATCGATGAGTCTATGGAAAAGAGAAAGGATCTCTATGATCAACTTAAGAAGAAATAAAGTAAGAGCAAGGAAGATGAACATTTGCATCAAGCCCTATCGGAAAAGATAGAAGAATGAAAAGCTCATTAGAGATAATTTTTTCTTAAAGCATGAGATGGAATCTATTGTGATGAGGATGACCGTGGAGATTGAAGACAGGAAGAAGAATGAAGAGAATCTTGCTCAGTACTTGAAATAAAAATATGAAGAATGTAGTTGAATTATTGATGGATTCAATTAGTTGGAGCTAGAATTGGGACAATCAAGAAATAATGAAGAATAGCTTGAAAGAAAAATTGTTACTCTCAGAGATGAACTTGCTATTGCAAATGAAAACAAGGCAAAGTTCAAGATTAGCTCAACCAAGCTTGATGAATTGATTCAAAGTTAGAGGACTGGAAGTGACAAGTGAGGTCTTGGATATGAGAAATGAGAAAGCTTCAGATATTTTCAAAGGAAGTTTAGGCAAGGAAATTAGATGAAAAAAGCTAAAAGGTATCCGGTAAGACAACCTAATGCTCAAAATTTCAATGGATATTGTTTTGTTTACAATAAATTTGGTCATATTTTTTCTCAATGTAGAAGTAGAATTAATTCAGGTGGTCCATCATTCTCTGGTCAATGTTACAATTGCAATAAGTATGGTCATAAGTTAATTGAATGCAAAAATATGCCAAACAACTTTTTCAATAGAAATGCCAGATGTTATACATGTTATAGATTTGGCCATATTGCTAACCAGTTTAGATCAAGAGAAAATCAATGGAATAACTAATCTAGACAAATAAATGTGGTGTGCTACAATTGCAACAAATTCGGTCACATTGCTAGATTTTGTAGAAGCAGGAACGGTCCAGTAAATCAAGGGAAAAACATGTAGAAGGATGAAAAGGGAAAAGGAAAAGTTACTACGGATGACATTAGGAAGCAAATGAAGAAGACATGGGTGAAGAAGAGTTCTTTTGTTACAGGAAATGAGTCAGCACCAGAATCTGGTTCTGGAAATTCCTCCAGGAATTAGTTTAAGTCTTGTGCCATTGCAAATTGGCCCCTTTGCTTGACATGAGATTAATTGGATGTAATGAGGCCCCAATCTAGTGTTGTGAGGCAGTTTAAGTGTCCAAACTAGGTCTTGGACCCTTTCAAATCAAATAACATGCTTTTAATGGTGTCTTGTAAAGGTATTGTAAAGTCTTGTAAGCTGCTTTCACACTTTTCTAGACTTAAGTAACTTACTTCTCCCTAATTCAACATTATTAAATATATTTAATTATATTATTATATCAATCGAGAAGATTCTTAATGTGAACTTAATGACAAACTAGTGTTGTAATGTGTTTTACACATTCACATGGGTTCTTGTGCATTTCTAGGCTATGTGGATCTAACCTTAGTGTTGTAAAGTGCATTTAATTACACTTTCACATTGATTTATTTGTCCCAATCCCTATTCAATATTTACATCATCAATAGCATCTCCTATTTTACCTATATTGTTTATCCCGAGGCTTTAAATGATCAAACACCCAACAAGATAGGAATCTAAACCTTATTTCCTATCTCCTAAGCTTCATAGGTGTTGGAATGGCCCTTTTGGGACCCATTCACCATGCTTGGAGAATGAGTATCATCCAGGTGGGACCCATTTTCCATGCTTGGAAAATGAGTCCTATTTGGCCCCCCTTTTGACCCTTGAGTGGGAAAAGGTGAAATTAAAAGTTTATATTTACTTCATGTTCACCTCTGATGTAGTATGAACGGGTACTAAGGCACAATTTACTATAAATAAGTATTTTTACCTTCATTTTCACATCTTCCTTCTATCTTATCTAATTATTATACCTCTCATCATCAATTCATCATTCATTTTCTATTACAAGTTAAGCAAGTTGACGTTTTCTTCAATAGAAGTCTTCAAGTTATTATTCTAAAGCATTCAAGGGTTGAGTTTACATGTATTGTAGAAGACATCCAAGATCAATCATCATTTCAAGGTAATCTACTCTATTTTTTCATGTCTTATTCACTTATTTTGTCATTTTGGTTTAATTACCTAAACAAGGTTTGACCAAGGCAAACCCCCATGCCCTAACAATCAACAATCTCTCTTTTTGTCTTGTTTATATGTAGATTTAGGTCCTTTGAAAGCTTGAGGATCATTGAATATTTCATTTCAAATTCATCCAAGCCTTGTTCCTATCATTCAAGTCAAATCATTAACAAAAAGGAACTTTCAGACCCGAATTCGACAGTTTCAGATCCAGACACCTGAAGGTGTAGATTGAGCAATTTGAAAGCCACATATTCCATTTTTGAGTTTTTAGAAAGTCCAAAGTGGACTCATTCACCACTGTTGGTGAATGAGTCCCACCCTAAGGTCAAATTTTAGAATTTTATATTTCTGAGTACCCTTTTGTCAGAAACAGGCTTCGATACAATTACCCAGAACTGGGACTGATTCGCCATACTTGGTGAATGAGTCCCACAAAGCTTAAATTTCAGTATCAATAGCCTCTAAAAATTATTTTCCAGCCCCCATCAATATCCAAGGTGCACACTTTCAGTTTGATTCATTTATGTTAAGTTTTGCATTCTTTTCTAGTTCATTCCTGCATATCATAATGCGTTTTCAAAAAAGTCATAATTCTTACATTTTGCATGCATGTTTGATCAATTTCATAGTTTATCAGAATTTATATCATCTCATCTAACATTAATAACATCATATACATCCTTATTTGAGTGTTACATAAGCATTTTGGACCCAAATCTCTCTCTTTCTAGGTGAAAAATCTTGGGAAGAGAGCAAGTATTTAGGGTCCCAAAATCTATGCTTCATTTTGGTGAACCTGATTCTTCAAATACTTCTATTTTCTAATTTGGTGTCTTTCATTATAGATTTGGCTTGCATTAGGATTTTCATTTTCATGCTAGGTGTTAAATTTTTCCTTCATAAAAAGTGCATTTAGGTTGCATTTGTTGCATCTAAATTCATTTAGATTCATTAAAATTATCCTTGTTTCATTTAGGTCTGTGTATTGGCTCTTAGAATTCATAAAATTTAGTCTGAAATTTCTAAAAATCTTGAAAAAGGTTTATACTACGACTCAGTTGCCACCTTGGGTGAATTGGTCCCTTATGGCACCTAAAACAACATTTTCCAGATCTCAGACATTGGCTTCTGATTGGTACGTTAACCTATATATATTAGTTAGTTTCATTTCTGTAGCATGCATTTCCCTAGATTTCATTTCAAATAGCTCATTTCATGCATTATTTCATTTCACTTTTTATACTCATTTTGTTTACTTTTTTGCATACAATTTCCTTAAAAAAATCTCTGACATTCTGCATCTCCATCTTAGGTCTGCACCTTACAACCTTACACATATCACAAACCATTCATAATTTTTGAGAATTTTGTAAAACACCCCTACTGGGACTCATTCACCATCTATGGCGAGTTAGTCCCTGTATAGATTTTTAGCTAACTAAAAAAACACCTAAAATCTAATTTTTATGCTTCCGAATGCTCCTAGTATCATATAGTATAATTCTAGAAGGTTTATGGAGCATTTCTTTTATGCATTTATCTCAAAAACATCAAATTAAGATAGTCATTTTTCAAATGACTTCAATTCCAAGCATCCTTACATTTGAAAATGCTTTCATTTTTGCAATTTTGCATAAAATTGATAAAAGTACTTTTCACTTTTGCATATACACTGTTTCTCTTCCTAAAACTTTGCACAAGTTTGTTAAAAGCGCTTTTCATTCTTCCATGTACATTGTTTGAATTCTTCAAATCTTGCATATATTAGATAAGATTTTTTTGTACCTTTGCATATACATTGTTCGTATTGTTGAAACATTGCATGAAATGGTTACATTTGCTTTTCATTATTATTCAAACAATGCTTGCACCTTTCATATGTAAACATGTTCAGAAACAATTCATATCCCCTCCCTATGAGAGTGTTCTAGTGAAAGAGAATACAACTTTAGCCATTCCTTATGATCATATTTTTTCTTCTCCCAATATCTCTCCTATTGGAAAAGAAGATGTTTTGGTGATAGAAGAACTAATCAATGCAAGTGTTGAGAATCTAAGTTGTTTCTCTCCTTTTATCTCTCTTACTGGACAAAACATTAATCAACAAGAAAAATTAAACATAACTAATCATGACAATAACATTTTCCCTTCTCCTAGTGTCTCTCATAGTTATGGAGTAGATACTTTGTTTCCAAAAGATTATGAATATTTTAGTTGTCCCCCTTCTCCTAGGGAAACCCTTATGGTGCACAATCATTCACCCATTACTCATTCCCCTACTAGCAATGAATTTATTTTAAAAGAACCAAAATTTGAATGTCAAAAAAAATTGTCTTGTAGTTCTTCTAACAACTCTTCTCCTAGGGAGAATATCATCATGCAAAACAATATGACCTTGGGCACACATCCTTCAACCACTAACCTTTCCTTAGGAGATGATAATCAAGTGGCATTAGAATCCCCTTCACCAACATATCATGCAAATCAAGAGAAAATTTTTGAGGTTATGATGGCACAAGTGGGATCTCTTTTAATTAGTGAGATTCCTAGGTCACCTTCCATTAATGAAAAACCAAAAAAATTCAGAACTATCTTGAAATCCATCATGCAATCTACTCATAACAATGTTTTGCAGCCACTAAGTTGTAACTTAGTGACTCAAACATCTAGGGGACATCACAACACTCCTATATCCTTACATTTCCCTCACAAAGTGCCTCGTGTTGAAGATCTTAAAAAGAATATTGCTAATATATCTATATGGGAGCTTATTCAACTTTCACAAACAATCAAAGTTCTCTTTCATGAAATGATAGCAATACAGAAGGAAGTCATAAAATCTTATCATCCAGGTGGATCTCTTGAATCTAAAAATTGAATGGTTCCCATTTCTCCCAGAAGTAGTGCCATAGCATAGAGCTCAAAATCCTGAATCTGGCGCAACTTGAATGGGCCAAAAAGGATTCCATTTGCTCAAGTTATGCACAGTCAAAGTTTGGTCAACCCTTGGACTAGGAGGCCATCAGAAGGAAAAAACTTGATGGACTCATAATTGGTTAGAAGATATGTCACTTCGAAGGGTTCGATGACACAAACCCAATGATGTTCATTTCATCGAAATTCGAGTATGTATGTGTGAGATATCACTGGTCAAACATTGGTCAAAGGTCGGTCAACTTAGTGACTAGGGATGAGAAAAAGGATGAAATTTTGTCATCATCCAAAATGATCAAAATCAACGTCATCGTGAAGGTCTCATTGTCACGATTCCAATGACATTCATTCTACACAAATCAGAGCTCGTATGCACTAGTTATAGTCGGTCAAAGTCTCAGTTGACTAGGGTACCCTCTAGGCAGTTGCTGACATCAACATGACATCATTAGGCTAACTTGGTGGTTGAGTCATTGTATGGGTATGAAGTGGACCAACCATAACTTGACATGTGGTAGTCCATACCGATGACATGGCAAGTGACGTCAGCGAGTCTGAGTTGACACGTGTCTTCCAGGTGATGTGGCATGATGATCGGACATCGATGTGTTGGGTGAAATGTCAGATGACGTAGCTGGTAATGTGGATGCTGACTGGGATTCTTTGGAGAATCACTTGCTGGCATGTGGTATCCTCGAGCGGGACATGTCGCAACTGGCACCTCCTCTGTCCTCGCGGTTTGTCATTATTTGATGCTTTATCTAAAGCAAAATAATATGATGGGACTCGAACCAAGTATTTTGCTCATGTAAACACATAGATCACCCATTGTACCATGCATAGTGTCTCTGACTATGAATAGGTGACAGATTTTCTTCTTGTGATTAAGGAGTTGAATTACATTTAAAATTAGCCGACGAGTTTTGAACCCGTGACCTCCGGGTTTGTAAAAGGGTCAACAACTGATAGCCCACCAACATGTACACACATTTTTTTGGGCTCGGTTTCTTTTGATGGTTGTTAGGCCCGAATGCCTAAACCAAAATAACCAACTATTGGTTATTTGTTTTAAATCAAAACAACCCCTAACCTCAAAAGCCTGAGAATATGAATATGTTAAGGGCTTAAAAAAAAGTTTAATTATTTTATTAAGGGGGGTTATTGTTTTTATTATGTAAATGGGGAAATTGGTTTTTTATTTTTCCATTTAAGGGGAAAATTCCAAAATTGTTGGTTTTAACCAAATAGGCCCAACTTCAAGTATAAAAGGGAGACTAGGAGAGTCTTCCTCACTCATCCAACTTAATTCAACTCAATCATCACATTTGGAGTTGATCACTCTCCATCCCATTCTCTTAGTCTTTGAGAGGATTTTTGTGAGAATTTCTAGAAGGAATTAGGAATATTTGAGTTGTGATGGAATGATGTTCTAATCTTGTAGTAGATCCTTTAGGTAGAGTCAATTTCCTTACTCTTTGTTAATCATCCCTAGCCTAGAGAGCTTTTGAGAGGGGTGTGAGTGAGAGGCTTTTTGTATGACTTTGTGGATATGCTATAGATATTGTAAAGCAGTGTTTGCAAGAGGCTCTAGTGGAGATTGTACTGCCATTTTTGAACATTTCAATAGATTGCTCACTTGATTGAGCTCGACTCGGAGATGTAGTCATGTTTGTAGCGAACTCCGTAATCAAACTGGTGTCTTCTTATCTCTCTATTGGTTCTACATTTTGAATTCTCTCTGATTAATGTTCCTACTACTTCATTGTTGATGTCTTTATGCCTTTGTTCATAATCACTTAGCAACATTTGTCATAGATCCCTTCCACTTTACGGATCATCTTACATCAAATAGAATCATGTTACATCCTCCTCTTGTCCCATGCAACCCACTCAATCAGAAATCACATTCCCTAAACATGAATTACCCTCACTTCCCATTCAAAACAAAAATGATCCCTTAATGATAAAGGTGATCATTAATGAAACTCTAGTTAGGAACACTCTCATTGACAATGGATCAAAGATTAATGTTTTTAGCATGGATCTCCTACACAAACTTGGCATGGAAAAAAATCTCATTCAACTTAATGATGTTCATATTCATGGCTTTGACATTATTGATAGGAAACTACTTGGGATGATAACGTTACCTAGTCAGGTTGGACCTATAGTGTTGCCTGCCTCTATTCATATCATCCAAGAACCCCTTCCATACAATCTTATCCTTGGGAGACCATGGATTCATGCTATGAAAGGAATCCCATCTACCCTTCACCGTGTCATGAAGTTTGAATTCAACAACAAGATATGCATGGTTGATGCAGATGAGCAAAGCTATGTGTCAACTCATCACAACACTTCCAACACCCTTAATCCTTCCATTCCTCAATCAAAAATTGAACCTATACACATTGATGCTAATTTTACACCTACAAAAAACCTCTTTTGTGATAATTGGGGGTCGTTAGATTCTACCCCTTCTTCCCATAATATTTCCAAAATCTCACCCTCATGGTCCAAAGAGTCATATACAAACAATTTATTTTCAGACAAAAGCCCTAGTAGTGATTAGAGTTTCACACCTACGTTTAAGGGAGGGTGTGCAATATCCCACTCTCAATCCCAACAACCTTGCATTCCTTTTGCTCAACTTAGTTCTACCAAGTCACCTCATGGTGGTGATGGGGGCAATCATACTTCTATCCCTTATGAAGCAATGACACCTCATATTAAAAAGGATTTGTTTCCTTGCAAATAAACCAATCCTTCTCACAAACACACACCCCCTTCATCTAACTTGGAATATTTTTATGGTATCGGTTACAACTTTCCTCCTACACATTGATTCAATGAACACACGAACAAACCTGACATATCATACTCTTTCATGACAGATCTAGGGGTGTCTCCCTTCTCTTCACTTTAATCAAATACTTTTCACAACAATAACATTCAAATTCTCAAGGATTGTGGTGCTCTTCCTTGTGTGGAAACACCTCATTCTTCTACCTGATATTTCCTATCGTCCATGCTAGTCTCACCTTTTTCTTGCACTAAGTGGGGGTAAAGGGCTTGATAGCCTTATCCCTTGCATGTCACTTTTCATTGTCTCTTTTTACTACTCATCAACATTTCATGAATAGATAATAGAAATCTTGAGATGTGAATGACATGTCTTAAGATTGACTCGCACATGACATAAAACCCTTCTTTAATTTTCAATTTCCTTGACATTACATAGCCTAACTTTGAAACATATGACTTGGCATAGGGCTTTCCAAGTTGGATCTCATGTCTTGTTTTCTTTTTTTGCATTTTCTTTTCTTCTCTACTTTCAAGTAATTGCTCACAAAACGATGTGTAGTAATTCCTTTAAAGTGGGGGCATACATTACCATTATTTCATCTACACTCTTAGCGAAGCCTTGTCATTTACATGATGTGTTTGTCACTTTGTGGATGACATTGGGTGTGATTTCCTTCATAAATCTGACCTATCTCAGCATATTGCATTCCTCTTTATGGTTTGATGTGACGCACTATATCCCCTAAGTTGCAAATATAATATTCTTTGATTGGTCCTCTTTTGGAGACATTAGACACAATGTTCCCTAAGTGACTGACCTTGCATACACTGAACAAGACTCTTTTGAACATATTACATATAATATTTTTATACATTCTCATTCAACCACCTTTCATAACACAACTTGCATGCCTGTGGTGCCATCCTATTTTGCTTATCTTATAAAACTTAAACCAACATTTTCATTTTCTTTGGCTTTGTGGCACCTTGTTAAAGTTATCAAATAGGTATAACTTTGGCATGGTTGAGCAGGAAGCCCAACTAACTGCATGAATTTTCTCCATAGGCACTTTTGTGTTTGTGAGTGCATACCAACTAGCATATGTTTCTCACTTTTTTCTTTTTGGGCTTTCTCACACCCCAGAGTGAGTACATATTCTCTTTTATCCTAGATCTTATCCATAACTAGTTGGATTAGTGGTTGAAGCTTGATCAAACATTTTCATCCTTTCTATCCTATCATTGTATGATTTCGTATCTTGATGGTTTGGCTTAGGATCTTGGATCCTAGAGGCTTGTACAACCTCTTTGATCTTTGTCATTATTTTTCATCTACATTTGTGCATCAAGACCTCTCTTGAATGGCTACTTTAGTGTGAAGAAGCAAGTTCCTCTCACTAAAGTGGGGGCTAAATGTGTTGTCAAAAATTGGCCCCTTTGCTTGACATGAGATTAATTGGACTTAATGAGGCCCTAATCTAGTGTTGTGATCCATTTTAATTGTCCACACTAGTTCTTGGACCCTTGCAAATCAAATAACCTTCTTTTAATGATGTCTTGTAAAGGTTTTGTAAAGTCTTGTAAGATGATTTCACACTTTTCTAGAATTAATTAACTTACTTCTCCCTAATTCAACATTATAAAAAATATTTAATTACATTATTACATCAATCTAGAAGATTCTTAATGTGAACATAATGAAAAAGTAGTGTTGTAATGTGTTTTGCACATTCACATGGGTTATTGTGCATTTCTAGGCTATGTGGACCTAATCTTAGTGTTGTAAAGTGCATTTAATTACACTTTCACATTGATTTATGTGTCCCAAGCCCTCTTCAATATTTACATAATCAATAACATGTCCTATTTTACCCATATTGTTCATCCTGGGGCTTTAAATGATCAAACAGCCGACAAGATAGCAATCTAAACCTTATTTCCTATCTCCTAAGCTTCATAGGTTGTAGAATGGCCCCTGTGGGACCCATTCTCCATGCTTGGTGAATGAGTCCCATATAGGTGGGACCCATTCACCATGTGCTTAGCGAATGAGTCCTATCTGGCCCCCATTTTGACCCTTGAGCAAAAAAAGGTGAAATTAAAAGTTTATTTTTGCTTCATGTCAGCTTGTGATGGAGTATGAATGGGTACTAAGGAAAAATTGACTATAAATAAGTATTTTTAACCTCATTTTGACATATTCTATCCACCTTATCTCATTATTATACCTCTCATCATCGATTCATCATGCATCTTCTATTACAAGTCAAGCAAGTTGAGGTTTTCTTCAATAGGAGTCTTCAAGTTAGCATTCTAAAGCATACAAGGGATGAGTTTACATGTATTGCAGAAGATATCCAAGATAAATCATCATTTCAAGGTAATCTACTCCATTCTTTCATGTCTTATTCACTTATTTCATCATTTTGGTTTAATTACATAAACAGGGTTTGAGAGGCAAACCCTCATGCCCTAACAATGAACAATATATCTTCTTGTCTTGTTTATATGCAAATTTAGGTCCTTTGAAAGCTTGAGGATCATTGAATATTTCATTTCAAAGTCATCCAAGCCTTCTTCCTATCATTCAAGTCAAATCATCAACAAAAAGTCACTTTCAGACCTGAACTCGATAGTTTCAAATCTAGACACTTGGAGGTGTAGATTGAGCAATCAAAAGGCCACTGATTCCATTTTTGAGTTTTTAGAAAGTCCAAAGTGGATTCATTCACCACCGTTAGTGAATGAGTCCCACCCCAAGGTCACATTTTGGATTTTTACATTTTTTAGTACCCTTTTGTTAGAAATAGGGTCGGGTACAGTTACCTAGAACTGGGACTAATTCGCCATGCTTGGTGAATGAGTTCCACAAGGCTTAACTTTCAGTATCAACAACCTCTCATTAGTATTTTCCACTCTCCATCAATGGCCCAGGTGAACACTTTCAGTTTGATTCATTTCTGTTAAATTTTGCATTCTTTTCTAGTTCATTCTTGCATATCACAATGTGTTTTCAAACAAGTCATATTTCTTAGATTTTGCATGCATGTTATATCAATTTCATAGTTTAGCAGAATTTAGATCTTATCATTTAACATTAATAACATCATACACATCCTTATTTGAGTGTTACCTAAGAATTTTTGGATCTAATCTCTCTCCTTTTAGGTGAAAAACCCCATAAGAGTTAGAGAGTCTATTGGGTCCTAAAATCTATGTTTCATGTCCTTTGCCATAGGAGGATTTCTCAAGAAAATATTTTAACCCCCTATTGATAGTTGGTACTAGAATGTGGTAGATTGGAACCATTGCATTGATGATCTACAAATGTTTTTGGATCTCTTGTGGAGGAAACTTATGCAATATTGGAGGTCTACAGAAGAATATTATTTCATAGTCTATGTAAATAGGGTATCCAAATGATCTAGGGATATAGAATTTATTGAAAGAAAAAGTTGGGTGCATGAATGATTAAAGGTTTCTTCTATCCCTCATTTGTCACATTGCATTTTGAGAAGAATAAGCTTGGAGATCTTTGCAATGAACTTTGGTGAAGATACAAATCTGAAGGTGATTTGGTGATCAAACCCTAATCTAGTGAAAGGTATTTATCTATAAACTTGTGAATTTAAAACTTCTAGAAATGGACACTTTGTTGGTTGTGGATATTAAGGATAAACCCCATCTGAAATTCAAATGGCACCCATTCAAATGCATCAAGACAAAACCATTAGGTGCATTTTCTTCCATTTTGTATGGTGTTTTGCATATTGAAGATATTAGGGCATACATTCATGTGAATGTTGAAGAATTAGGAACCACCTGGAGTTGTTAAATTTGTATAAAAATCACATTGATGGAGAAGATGTCGGTGTAAAACCTGAATTCAAAACTTTGGAGGAGAAGAAGTTCACTCAAATTGTGAAATTTCTTGTGTTTGATGAAAATGAATAGGTTTGGTACATATTGAGTTGAGTACATACTGAGTTTAAGTGGTTATTCCATCCTTTCAAGATCACAAAGGAAGTTATAGGGATTGTTATTGGTCTAAA
The DNA here is from genome assembly GCA_007258455.2 of Sequoia sempervirens. NCBI lineage: Eukaryota > Viridiplantae > Streptophyta > Pinopsida > Cupressales > Cupressaceae > Sequoia > Sequoia sempervirens. The sequence continues at coordinate 942,336,417 of VDFB02281492.1, read as the reverse complement.
TTCATCTGGTGGGTTGCCGACATTAAAATTTCTAAAGAACTAAATAGTTATTGAGGCAATCAGTAAAGTTTTTGACAAGAGATCCATGACAATCAATGACATCATTGAAGTGCATGTGAGATTTTTTTCTATGGTTATCAGATATAAAATTTATCACTGTAGTTGGGATAACTCTATATCCGATACTGTAATCTATCAGATGGTCAAGGAAAATGCTAAATATGATCTATGTGAGTTACTCCAGAGCCAACTAATTGAGAATCTTTGGAAAATCAAGAAGGATAAGAAGAATTCTTTCAAGGATGGTAATTTGTTGCTATGTCTTTTTTTCTATTTCATGAATGAAATTCTAGGAGTTCGAAAAGTGCAATGGAAAGGTTATAAGTGTATAGCTATTCAAATTAGAGATATCTTGTATGGAATTGGTGATAGCAAAGCAAGGAAAACTTCTATCTGGGGTTACTTCAAAAAAATTCAGAGTGAAATGCAAGCTAGGGAAATGATTGCTACATCTATTGTGGAAAAATACAAGGATACAATTTGCTTCATGATTGAAATTGATCAATGCTTGATGGAAGTTGCAAAACCTAGAATAGTTTGGATAATTCCTATGGGTTATGAGGTTGAAGAAGACATTTTTTGAGCTATATGCTCAAACTTGTTGAGTAAACCATGAGATGCAACAGAAGAAAAGTTTGGTACCTTTAAAGAGAAGGATATGCAAGTGCATGAACAATTGAAGAATCCTATGATAATCTGAAAGGTAAGAAAGGAAGTTGAAGCTTTTGTAGAAAGCATGGACCATATATCAACTAAGGTAGTGAGGGAAGCTAGGAGGAAAAGAGAACAAGCTGAAGAAGAAGAGCCTACTAGAACTGAGTCTACTAGTCTGGCAACATCCTCTACCAGAACTAGATATACAAGGAGCTATGCACTCTCATTCGGTCCTACAAAGAAATCAATCCTTGTGAAAGTTCAAGTCAAGACATCTAGGAGAGAAGGAAAAAGAAAGAAGGATAAAATTACAAAATTTTATGTTATTGTAGAAGAGGATGAAGAAACTGAATTTGATGAAGAGGCAAGAGAAATTAAGCAAAAAGGCACAAAAACATCAAAATTCTCTAAGGAAAATCCCTCTGGTGAAGAGAAAGCAAAGAAAAAGATGAAAATTGATAGATCAGGTATTCCTGTAGAAGAAGTGGAAAAAGCTTTGATTAAGGATAGTATTAATCTCAAACCTCTTTCTGAATGGTATGACACCTTTGATAGTGTTGGTCAAATAACTCTTGAAGAAGCTACAATAAAATATTTGAATAATTTAAATATGACTCTCATAGAAATAGTGTATGTGTTTCCTAAAGGGCTTTATGAAGTGTTGGACATGAGGAGAGTAAATACAAGAACTGAGGAAGAGAAAATGAGAGAATGGATACTTGTTGATCTATGCCTGATGATATAATAGAAGAAATGAAGAAGATTCTAAATGATGCCAAAAGGGATTTTAATAGCAAGACAAGGGTAAACAATCTGATGATTGGGAAAATTGAAGAAGTTGCAAAAGACATTAAGAAAATTCTCAAGGCAGTTTTGTTGAAGAACATATATAATGTTATATCTGAAGAATCTCATAGTTAAGATGTTCCATCTGGTTCAGAAATTGAAGGAAAGGAAGATACAATTGAGGATGCTCTAAATCCTCTAGACATGCAAGATGCTAAAATTCCTATGGAGACTGAAGCTCTTAAAGATGTATTAGTTGATGAAATTGAGATTCCTAAAGCCAAGGGAGAATCAATGATTAAAGAAAAGAAGGTTGAAGTAAAGGAAGTTGTCGTGGAAGCATGAGACACTGCAAAGGCAGTAAAGGATTTTTTAGAAGAACAAAAGGAGTTTGAACCTGAATTGATTAAAGGTCCTATCAACTTGGCCACTCTGTCTCCCATTGCGAAGTTGAAGGTAGCATCATTTGCTCAGGCTAAGGCAAGGGAGGAGATATTGAAAAATCACATTATGGATAGTGAGTTGTTAAGTCTTGCATCCAGTATCTTGAAGAAGATCATTCCTACTTATGTCAAGGATTTATTTTATTCTCCATCTGGTCAACTGAAGAAAATTTTCAACTCTGTAAGTACTCACTTTGAGTCTCTTGAAAAGTCAGCTAAGGATAAGGTTCAAAAATAATTTGGTGCAAATAGGTTTGGTATATTGAAAGATATGATTGCAAATGATAAATATTTGTTATCTAACTATTTAAAAAACATTCAAGGTGCTTTACCTAAAGGTGGAAATGTTTACAAGTCATTCTTATCATAGTCTAAATTTATTGAGGACACTAAAAAGAAAATGAAGGAATATGAGAAACCGTTAGCAAAAATTTCTCAAGCCTTTGATCCTCTAACCATTTCTATTGGTAAGCAAGAAGGTCAAATCATATCCCTAATTAAAAAAATCAAAAGCTTGAAGCATGAAGAAGGAAGAATTGTTGAAAGGGTATGTGAACTTAGAGGATTGATTGGTCCTAATATGGAGACAGTGCTTAGTGCATTTAAGGAAGCATAGGATGCTATGGTTGTCAATGATCTAGAAAATTTGAGTTAGAAAAGATGTGATCCTACTTGTTTTTTGGTCACATGACTATTTTGGAGAGTCTAAAAAGGAGTTGGGACACTAGTTTGAGCCTATTGAAGAACAATTTTGTAGACTTATTCATGTCCATGTAAGTTAGAGAGGCATGGTTCTACATATGCAGTTTGTTTATAGCAATTTTGTATATTTTTGGTATGCAGATTCCCGCCTTTGCCATTGATGTCAAAGGGGGAGTGTGGGATAGTGAAAAATGTCATATTCATCTTAGGGGCAGTTGTGTTTTGAAATTTTGAAGGTTGGCAATGTATTCATGTTGGTACTGATCTAACACTTAGTCATTTTTCACTAAGTGATGCCATCAATGCTAATGGGGGAGATTGTTGGCAAGAGACACTACACAAGTTATTTGATGTTGTAATTGATGGCAACCCTAGTCAGTTATCCTATCTACACTTCAATATTTTCTCATACTGAAAGTTGGATTGAATTTTTGTGATTAACTGTCAAATTAGAACAAAGCATCTGATAGAGTTGTCTTCATGGATTCATATGCAATTTTTTATTATCATTTTGAGTTGTGGATCTTAGGGAAGGCAGCTTGGTGTATAATCATATTGTCCATTCCCCTTTTGTAAACACTTATGTTTGAGTATAATCATATTGTGGATTGACCTTCACCGTGGTTTTTCCGCTAATAGGGTTTCCACATAAAAAAATCCTTGTGTTATGGTGTTGTGGTTGATTGCTTTATGTTCTTGCATCTTTCCTTTGGTTCAATGCTATAAGTGGTTTAAACAAGTTAAGAAATTTAAATTTTTTAGAAGATTGATTTACCCCCACTCTCAATGTTTCTTGTTTCCAACACTAATTACCCTTTCCATCATCATTAATAGGCCCTTATGGGCCCATATTATGCATCTCGGGGCTTAATTTGATCAAAGACCTGATGAAATCAACATAAACACTAAAAAAATTCATTCCTTGACAATCGAGTTGGCAAAAGAGCCCTTGTGGGACCAAGTCACCCATTTGGCTGAATTAGTCCCATCGAAGTGGGACTAATTCACCTAACCTAGCAACTTAGTCCCATTTGGGATATTTTTGAGGTTCAAATAGGAAAAAAAAGATAACAAGTTTATTTTTCCTTCATGTCAGCCTTGGGGATCAAATTAATGGAAAAATTAAGTGAATTTCTTATCAATACAAGCCTTTAAACCCTAATTCATAACCTAATCATTTTTTTCATTAATCATTCATCTTCCATTTGAAGTCAAGCAAGATAGGGTTTTAACATTCTAAGTCATCGAGATAGCTTTTTCAGACATTCAAGGGAAAATTCTTCATCTTTTGTTGTAGAAAATCAAGAGAAATCATTATTGGGTGATCTCACAATAGTGGTTTACAATTTTTGGCCAAATTATATATTGAAATATATTTTTTAACTAAATATTCACTGTCGAGCACCTATAGTGGCTAAACCCAGGGGAATTTGAAGATGATGTAAACTAGAGTTTTGTGAAATTTTGTCTGTAGATTCTAATATATATTTTTAAAGAATTTTGGAATCATATTGCACTTCTTTTTCCATTTCCCTTGAAAATTAGTTTTTTTCAGAAAACAACATTTTAAAAAAGTGACAGTCACCGTATAATGCATAACTTTTTTCCCATGAAGGATAAAATTCTAATTCTTTCAAATTTAGATTTGTAACTCCAATATCTAGTGCTTCTAATTGGTTCAATAGTTTTTTATTGAATATTTGTTCTTTAATCAAGTTTCGAAGTAAAACTAATTACAATTCAGACATAGCACGACCATATAATGTATAAATTTTGTATGTATCAAAATTCAATTTTTTTTTGGATCATGGACTTCAATATCTAGTGCACTCGTATTTTTCAAAAAAAAATTGACAATCTTTTATTTTTCCATGTGTGCATAATAGAGAGTTTTATTTTTGGTGAAAAACCTACATTCATAAGAAATAAAATATAAATATAATAATAAAATCAAATTTATTTAAAATTATACTTTTTGGAAAGCTTATAATAAGGACTAAATACTTACAATTTTTTTTTTAAATGAATTCATTTGATCCCCCAAAAGGTAAATAAAAAGTTGGTTTTTATCAACATTTTTATAGGTGTAAAGGAGACATTGTTATAAGTATGGTTTAAAACTAGCAGGGTTTGATCTAAGGTAGTTTGATCAAACCCTCTTCAATTAGAATTCTTTAAATGAAACTTTTAAAGGCTTAAATCATTATATTTTCTAAAAATATGTGATTTCAACAAAAATAAGAATCTCCCAAAAATTATAAACCAGTTTTGTGGGATCACCCTATGGTAAGTCTCTAATCCCATTATTTCATGCTTAATTACATTATTTCTTCATTTTGGTTTAATTACCTAAAAAGGGGTTTGACCAAGGAAAACCCTCATGCACTAACATTCAACATTTCTCTTTCTCTCCTTGTGTGTTTGTAGATTTAGCCACTTTGAAGGCTTGGAAATCATTAAAGATCAAATGGAAATTTTTTTGAAGACATCTTGTTTTCTAGGTCAAAATATCAACAAACAATCACTTACAGTGCAAAAAAATAGAGTTTTAGAAGTGGGCACTTGGAGGAAGAGAAAGTGCGGATTGAGGGCTCTCGTTTCCACTTTTAGATTTTTAGAAGAGCCAAATTGGACTATCAGTATTAGTGGCGACTTAGTCCCACTACATATTTTTTCAATTTTTTTTGTAGATTTGGATACACATTTGGCTAAAACGGGCTTCAGTGCAGTTTTCCAAATCTAGGACTAAGTTACCCAGAATGGTGTAACTTTCCCAGTAGGCCAAAATTTTATGATCAACAACATTTCCAATCTCCATTATATTCTACAACTCATTTTCTAGGTGCATACTTTCTATTTTTCTTTTTGGTTCCCCTTTGATTGCAATTTTATTCATCTTTCTAATTGTTTTTGCATACAACACTGTGTTTTCAAGCAATGTGTATTTCTTAGGTTTTTCATTAATAATTCATTTCCTTTATATTTTTATTGCATTAACACATTTCATTTAGGCATATTTCATCCATACTTGCATATTTTTGAGTGGGGACATTGGCCATTTGGGCCCATCTATCTCGTTTTGGGTGAAAAACCCTAGAAGTGCAAGGGAGCATTAGGTTGCCAAAATATTTATCCATAGGTATTAATTATTGGACACATTTTCAAAATTGCTTAGATTAATGTGAAATTAGGAGTGGGGCCTTGAAACCTAGGTAGGAACCATATGCCCAAGGTGGCGTGTGAGTCCCAAATCACTAAATCTAGGCCACATAACCTAAAAAGACATGAATTATGATTGGATACTAGTTTATGTTAGAAATATCCTCAGAAAGATGCATTAATAAAGTCTTGTGGATGCAAAATTAGGCCAATTAAGGCATAAAGAATCCCAATTAATTATAAAAACCCTAGATAAGTGTTAAAATATGGAACACTTTACAACACCCTAAATAAGGTACAATTAAGTTTACTTAGCTCACAAGGGCCCAAGACCTAATGTGAATGTGTCAAACACATTACAACACCAAATCAAGGCAACATTAAGCTTAATTTAGAAAGAAGGGACCAAACAAGCAAGGAAAAGTAGAGGAATACTTTCTTCATTGCCACAATATTCTAGCCAAATCTTTAACCCATCAAGAAAATGTTAACATAATTCAAATGTTTTTGAAATAATGTGTAAGTATAACATGAGACTAAATCGAAAAATATGTGTCTTTGGTGTGGATAGTGGAAAAAATTTAGGTTTTATACTATCTCAAAAAGGCATTGACATGGACATAATGAAAATTGATGCAATCAATAACATGCCACATCCTAAAAATATTTCTTAGCTACATACTTTACAAGGAAGAATTTAAGCCATCCATCATTTTCAAGCATCCTTGGTGGATTAGACATTACCCTTTACACAATCCTTAAGAAGGAAGCTAAATTTAGTTGGAATAAGGATTGTAAACATTTCTTTGAAAGTTTGAAAGTCTACCTCACTAATCCCCTATTTTACAACCCACTATAGGGTATGTGTAGGATCATCAGGGAAAAAATAGGCCCTTAAGTGGCAATTTTTTTTAGAAAAATCAAAGTTAGGCAACTTGACATAAATTTTTTAATAAGTTATCTATATTATTTCAAAAATATGTAAGAATAGAATCTGTAGCAAATTGAATTTAGTTTCTAAACTACTACCTGTTTGTTTAAAAAAAAAAATCTATTTGGTGAAAATTTGAAATTTCAATGCAGTGGTACTTTAATTTTAGGGAAAAAATAAGAAGTAGGTGTCTATCTGACCACTCTAAGCACAATAAAATGATAAAAAAAAATTATAATATTTTAGATATAAGTAGAGGACTCATGCCCTAATGTGATGCATATTTTTTTGTAATTTTTTTCCAAGTAAATAATTAATTATAATTTTTTTATTAAAACATTTTTAAAAATATAAAAACTCGTATGTCTAACCACCTTAACTTGGTCAAAACTTCATGAAATTCCATTTTTCTTATTTTAATCCTATGGTGTACAAAGCATAGAATGTGACACATGTTTTGGATTCAAAAAATGTGATACTTTTTGAAAGCTATAAATGTTTTTCAATCATCCTATCAATCAGGACTTTAGTTGTAATTTGAATAGAAAATGGATAATAATTACTTATTAAATTCAAAGTAAATAATAATTTATATTTGTGGAAATATGAGAATCTCCTTTAAAAACCCTTTTCGTTTCATCAATTTGGGGTAAAAATATAGTCATCAATCACATACCCATCATATTGCCACTTTTTGGCCCATCATGATCTTGCACATACCCTATACAAGAAAGACCACTTATCATTTATACACTAGAATCAGCCCATGATTTAGCAACATTTTTGGATCAACAAGATGATAATGGTAGAGAACATCCTATTTATTACATTATCTAAACTCTAAATGACTACCAAACTTGATATACAATGATAGAAAAAAATGGTTGTCTCTTGTCTTTGCTACTAAAAAATTGAGGCATTACTTATCAATTGTGTAAATTCATGTGATGACAAAGTTTGATCCTTTAAAACATATTTTTTCTAAAACTGATTAATTAGGATGCTTAGCTAAATGGGTTATGTTGTTAACCGAGTTTGATCTTAATTTTGTCTCTCAAAAGGAAATCAAAGGATAAGCCTTAACCAACCATTTATTTGATGCTCCTTCTTCATTAGTGTTACCTAATATGTGCTCTTTTTTTTATTCAACTATTTTGAACATTTGTCCCACATGTTGTGGATTAGTTCTAGGTTTTTTTTTTCCAAAAATGCATTCTCAATATGAGGCAAGCAAACTCTAAGTTGTCAATTGGGTGAGTATCTGAAGAGGTGAGACACATACACACATAGTCAATATGTGCTCACACATGTATGTGAGTGGCTATGGGAACATCATGCCTTATATTGGCTTCCCATCCAACTAAACCAAATTTATACTTCCTAATAACTTTGAAAAGGTGCTATGCAACAATGAACTTCGAGCTTCATGAGGCAAGCAAAGCTTCATATGCTTGAAACTCATGAACAAACAAGATGGATCGACAAACATGCAAAGTGTATTATGCAAGTTGGCCATATAATAAAAAAAAATTAAATGAAAAATATGGAATTTTCAAAGGAGTCTTGGCTATGTGCAGGATCATCATGGAAAAAATAGGCCCTTAAGTGGCAAAAAATTCAGAAAAATCAGAGTTAGGCAACTTGACGTAAAAATTTGAATAAGTTAACTATATTATTTCAAAAATATGTAAGAATAGAATCTGTAGAAAATTGAAATTAGTTTCTAAACTACTAAGTTTTTTCTATTTTCTTAAAATCTATTTGGTGAAAATTTGAAATTTCAATGCAATAGTACTTAAATTTTAGAGAAAAAATAAGTAGGTGTCTGTCTGACCACCCTAACCTCAAAAAAATGATAGTATTTTTTAAAAAGATTTTAGATATAAGTAGAGGACTCATGTCCCGATGTGACATATTTTTTTTTGTAATTTGTTTCCAAGTAAATAATTAATTATGATTTTTTTATTACAACTTTTAAAAAATATAAAAACTCGTATGTCTAACCACCTTAACTTGGTCAAAACTTCATGAAATTCATTTCTCTTTTTTTTAATCCTATAGTATGTGAAGCATAGAATGTGATGCATGTTTCGAATTCAAAAAATGTGATAACGTTTGAAAGCTATAGATGTTTTTCAATCAGCCTATCAATCAGGACTTTAGTTGTAATTCAAATAGAAAATGAATAATAATTATTAATTAAATTCAAAGTAAAGCATAATTTATATTGTTGGAAAGCTGAGAATCTCCTTTAAAAACAATTTTCATTTCATGAATTTTGGGTAAAAAAAAATTGTTAGCCATATACCCTATAAATACCTATCATATTACCACTTTTTGGCCCATCATGATCCTGCACATACCCTCTTTCTTAGTTCATGTAAGGTCTTAGCTTAAGGAAATTGTACCTAATGTCTCCAAGAGTGTACCAATCAAAGAATTTAAAATTCACAATCTACGAGATGTATGTCACATCAAGCCACTAAGAGGAATATAATATGCTAAGAGAGATCACACTCTTGAGGGACATCACACCCAATGTCACCACAAAGTGAAAGATTCAACACATAAAGTATGAAGACTATACCATGAAACATGAAATGCAAAATAATAATGCCAATGTATGCCCCCACTTAAAATAAATTTCTAAACACCATATTGTGAGCAATTACTTTAAAGTAACAAATGATAAATGCTAATAACAAAGAAGACACGAGAGCTAACTGGGAAAGACCTATGCCAAGTCTTACGCTCCAAATAAAACTACGTCATGAAATAGGAGGGGTTGCCCCAAAAATGAAGCTCCCAACACATGAGGGATCTATGGATTCAAGGTCAGTATGTTCAGATTGCTACAATGTTTTTATAGAGAGCTTAGAACTGTCATCATTCCCCAAATACTCATAGAACTAGAAGAATTCCACAAAGAGAGTGAAAACAAAGAAAAAACTTTTAGGTCAACATGGAAGAGACAAATAAAGAAAAAACAAGACAAATAAAGAAAAATGGAAAAGATTTCTAACATAGAGAAGAATATAGGTAGAAATAGCGGAATGTCACAAAGAGAGAGAACATCAAACAAAATAGCACATGGGATCACACTATGCACATGCAATCACACCAAAGAAAAGGAAACAATGCAAAATACTAGTAAGGAACATCTGAGTCAAACTATTAGCATGTTTTCTACATCCCAATCATGTTTATCATATATAGAGGGTAGAAAACTATCCAAAGGGACAATAACAAGCACCAAACTAGGGTGATCAACAAGTTCAACACTCTACTTAGGAGAACTATCACATAGGCTCATAGAATTGAAAAAATATATATTCAATTCATTATGCACCTCTTCATCAATTTTAGTAATATCCTCATCATCATCTAAGTTAATCACAACAAGAGGACAAATGATAATGTCCAAAGAGGGCTTTATCTCTTGTTGCAATAGCACTATAGGATCTTTTTGTTGCAATGAGGAAGAATCATCGTGTATTGCTTCAATCAAGTTTGGATCTTGATTTTCTTTGTTTGTTTCTTCATTTAACCTTCGAGCAATGGCATGGTGTCTATGCCTATGCTCTCTAGCACTTTTGTTTCTTTTACTATTAATTTAAAGTTGATTTTGTGTAGGATCAATATTATCAATCATAGGTTTCTTTTCTCCTCTGAGAGGAGGAACGAAAGGAACCATGGGAGGTTATTCAACTACTTTTTATTTAATCTTGTAAACATTTTTTTATCCTAGGAGTTTTGGTAGGGATATTTACTAATCTCTTGGTTATTTGTAGGAAATAGGCAAAGGATCTATCTTACATATGTCTTGGTTTTTTGGAATGTCCTTAGGTTTGATCATGGTTTCGTCAAGGGGTGAAGCCACAATAGTGGTTTACAATTTAAGTGAGGAAGGAAAACTCAAAGAAAATGAATGCATGGAAAAAAAATTGAGTTTAGGGCTTCGTACGAACCTATTGGTTCAACCAAACCCATTAGGGGTTTGCTAGAACATAGGTTCGGTCAAACCCTCCTAATACTTTCCCACCAAAAAATACATAAAAATCCCTTATAGAAGGGGGGTTTGAATGAACCAGGGTTCGAATGAACCCTGGTTCGAGTGAACCCCTATGGGTTCGTTTGAACCCCCTTTATTCCTCCTCCCCTCCCTGAGACATTAAAAAACCATGAATTTTGTCACTTTGAAGCTTGTGTTGAGGATGAAAATGGAGGAATCTTCACAAACCCAACTTCAATAAGATATTCCTCAGAACAAGGTATCCAACGAATATAATTTTAATATGTTTTGGTTCTATTATCTATTTGTTTTTTAGTTTTATTAAACATAGGTTTTTCATCAAAAATGAAGGTCTCTTTTCTACACGTGTGGAAAAATAGTAGATTATGAAAAAAAAAATTTAAAATATGAGTGCACCAGATATTGAATTCCTTGATCGAACAAAAAAAATAGAATTGAATTTCAATATATACAAAAAAAGTTATGCATTATACAGTCGTGCTATGTATGAATTGTAATTGGTTTGACTTCGAAACTTGATTAAAGAAAAATATTCCATAAAAAACTATCTAACCAAGTGGAAGCACAAGATACCAGAGTTACAAATCTAAATTCAAAAGAATTAGAATATTATCCTTCATGGAAAAAAAGTTATGGGTTATACGGTGTGCTTTACTTTTTAAAAATGTTGTTTTTAGAAAAAAAATAGTTTTCGTGGGAGATGGAAAAAGAAGTGCAATCTAATTCCAAAAAAAATGAAAAAAATATTTTTAGAATCTACAGACAAAATATGATGAGACTCTAGTTTTCATCATCTTGAAACTCTTCATGGTTTAGCCGCTATAGGTGCCCGAATGTCAAGATTTAGTTTTAAAAAATAATTTCAATGTCCAGTTTGGCCAAAACTTGTAAACCACTATTGTGGGATCACCCCAAGTATGGTGGGCTCGGTCATGGGTTGATTCATGTTTTGGAGGGATATTTTTTCTATGAATTTTTCCTTGAAAATTTGGTAGGATTTGAAAAAGAGTTCTTCTCGAGGTTTTATAGGTTCCATAGGCTTGGGCCAAAAGGAATCTAATGAAAAGTTTCCATGGGAAGGCAAAGGGTTAAAGCCACTATGATGCCTGGTGAAAATTTCATTTCCAAAGGGAAACTTTAAGCATTTATGCATGATCGATGAGACAACTTCCATGGAGCGTAGCCATGGGTAACCAAGCTTCACACGGAATTGGTCTGATGTTGAGATGATGAAGAATGATACATCTAATGTTTTTGGTCCTATTTGTAAAGGAAGAGTAATCTATCCCATCGTAGGGAAAGAAAAACCATTATGCATTTGTATCCATGTTTTCAGTTTATCATATATTTCTTAATAGATCTCATGCATGAGAAGGAATTCTTCAGTGATCACATTCTATCCACATATAGGATAAATTAATATCCCATTAGTGGGCTTATCATAGATTCAACCAGCTATGTAGAGAGGACCATTGGGTGCATTTTGAATAATATCCTTAGATGAGAAAGCAATGTCTAAATGCTTTTTATTTTAGTCATTACAAAGTTGAGTTTTGTTCAACGTAATAAATCCCTTTTCAATAGTATCCATAGGACCTTTTTCAATAGTATCCACATGACTTTCTTGAATGGTAACCATGTTTTCATCATCTGCATCAATATTCATAACATCATGCTTTGTAGTTTCACTAGCTTTAACAAACAAAATATTATGTTTTGGCATAGGGTTGGTAAATATTTGCAAATTTTGGTTAGGAGGGGCAACAAACTTATTTCCTTTATCTTTTACACCTGCAACTAAGAGATGATCGAAATCAACGAGGTCTTGCACAAGATGTTTAAGGTGCTTGCAATGTTTCGTATTGTTTCCATTTTGTCGATGATAATGACAATAAGCATTTGATCTAAAGCTAAAAGGTAAAGGTTTATTAGGATTGAGAGCTTTAGAGGGAGGCAAGGTAATCATTTTTTGTGCTAAGAGTTATGAAATTGTGTTATTAAGGGTATCAACTAGGGGAGTGAATTTCCTTTTTGAGTCCCATAGTTAAAGGGCATCGTTGCTTTTAGAGGAGCTTCTTGGGTATCAACATGTTGAGTTGCTTGTTGAGGTGGATTTATTTGAAGGAAACCTTTATTTTGTTTCCTAAAAGGTTGGTAATTGTTTTGATTTGTAGACTCAGACTTCTCAGTTTAGCTAGAGGTGGATTTTGTATCATGACTACTAACCAAGTTTTGATAAACACGGAGGGTAGTACATAAGTGCTTGGAGGGGAAATTCATCATGGTAAGCTAATATTTTATCTCAATTTATAATTTTTTTATGAACATCTCTTGAAGGTGAGGGCCAAGAACCTTTACATTGATTTGGGAATGTGGCAATGAAAAAAGTATCCCTCTACTTTTCCTTTCCTTTTTGGGCTCTCCTTGTTAAATTGAGCATAATGTTGCCTTGATTTAGTGTTGTAATGTATTTGACACATTCAAATTAGGTCTTGGGCCCTTGTGAGATAAATGAACTTAATTATACCTCATTTAAAGTGTTGTAAAGTGTTGTTCCACACTTTCACACTTTTCTAAGATTTTCATAAATAACTAGGCTTCTTTATGCCTTATTTGGCCTTATTTTACATCCACAAGCCTTAATTAATGCATATTTTTGAAAATAATCCCAAAAAAAATCAACATCCAATCATAATTTAGGTTTTTTTAGCTTGTGTGGCCAAAATTTAGTGATCTAGGACTCATACGCCACCTCAAGGGTGTATGAGTCCCTTTTAGTTCTTAGGATCTTGATCTGGATTTTGCATCATTCTAAGAATTTTTGAGAATGTGTCCCATAGTTAAACATAATGGGAATCATATTCCGACTCTACCGTATGACTCATGTGTGGCCCAAAATTAAATTTAATTCAAATTCTTGGTAGGATTTTATCCTTCTAAATATTATTTTAGCTTGTTATGTTGTAATTTTAGGAAATTAGGCATAAACAAGTATAAATATAAGTTTTTTTCACTCATTTTTACCCCAAGCTTTCAAATATTCATGCATTATAGAAAATTAATGATCAAGGAAGCATTCAGGAGTCTTCAAGGGCTGATTATCAAGTGTTTTAGAGCATAATTCAAGTATCAATATCATGTCAATGTCATCATGCATCTTGTTTGTTTTTGAGCTAACAATTGTGATGTATGGTTTCATGATTCAAGCTAGTATTCAATTCAAGATGTATCACATTCAAGCAAGATCCAAGATATACATCCATTGGATCCATTTCATATATTTTTGTAGCACTTTATTGATAGGGTTTGGTGAGTTGCAACATTACATTTTGTTCATTCATCATTCCTTCATTTTATTTCATTTCAAGGTTTGATTACCAAAATAGGGTTTGACTAAGGAAAACCCATTTCTAGTAAAAAAACAATATTTTCCCCTCTCTTTAGTGTGTGATTTATAGATCTAGGTTGAAGAAACATTAAGTAAAAATTTTGGAGAAATTTGGCAAGTGTTGAAAGTTGTCAAAGTTGCCATCTTGCATTGGAAATCATTGGAAGACATCTACATGTTGCAAATCAGAGTTTCAGATCTAAAAATTAGGTGGAAAGGAGAGAGTAGACATTGAAGAGAAGAATTAGACTTTGAATTTCCAAAAAACCATAACTGGACTGCTATTCCACTTTTGGTGTATGAGTCCCTGTATAGGGAAATTTTTAGATAATTAGGAGTTTCAAACATCTCTTTGCTAGATTTTTGTTTGTGCCCAAAAATCTTAGTTTGGGACTAAATCACCTAGACTAGAATATGAGTCTTAGAAGGCATTAATTTAGTGTTTTCAGCATTTCAAGTCTTCATCCAGTCCTCTTTAGGTTTCTAGGTGCACACCTTTCATCTCTTAGCTTTCTATTTTGATTTACATGCTTTTCTATGTCATTTAGTGAAATCTTGCATGGCATTAGGTTTAAGCATTAGGCCTTGCATTTCATTAGTCTTTCCAAACCCTAGCTTGGTGGTGAACCCATCTTTAGTTTATAATCAGACCCTAGGATAACCCTATTGCAAGATATATTTCCCCTTTGCATACCTAAGATTGGGATGTTTAGGGAATGAGAGTGAAGAAGATTGTTATTCTATCTCCCAACCATAGAAGAAAACAATTTTTAAGCTTTTAGCTAGAAAAAAGTGGTTTATATCATGATATAAATTCAATAATCTTTTTCTCTTCTTTATTCTTGCATCTCATCAAATCGGCCAAGGTCATTTTAGGAGTCATATGTACTTGAAAATGGTTGATAAATGCCTCAACAAGTTCATTGAATGAATGAATTGAGTTGTTTGCTAATGAAGAAAACCATTCGAAGGCAATATCCTTCAAGGATCAAGGGAAAAGTTTTGCCAAGAGTTTATCGTCAAGAATAAAGTCACTACATAAGGTAGTATAAGCAAAAACATGGTTAGAAGGATCCTCCTTCCCTCCATATTTCTTGAATCTAGCCACCTTTAGATCTTGTCGCATCAGTGTTTGTAATATCTCCATGGAAAAGGGACTTATTTTGACATAATATGTAGGTGGGCCATTTTGATTTTGATTGATATTAGAAACTTTCTTTTGAAGGGATGAAATAGTTTACAAAAGTTGGTTTATGAGAGGGTCATTGTTTGTATTGTGAGATGAAGTTGAATATGGTAGAGGTGTGTATGTGTTTGAAGGAAAAGTGAATGTAATGCTTATAGGTGGTAAGGTGGTATGAGATATGACATTTGATGCCACATAGGTACTATGGATGCTAGTGGAAATACCCAAGGAATGAATCAAATTAATAGTTAGTTGCAGTGTTATTGTAACTTGAGTGTTGTTATAGGTAGGAATAGATGCAATTTTTGTGATAGGGGGAATTTGAATTCCTCCTTGGCTTGTGGAATTATTTAGTGTTAAGGCACAATCCAAAGATCTTAACTATATTATGCACAAGGTTAACTACATCTGCACTTTTAGTCATCTGATGAATGTTATCTATGTTAGGGATAGCGATACTTGAAATGCTCTTAGTACTTATTTCATTTTGAAGGTTTTCTAGGTCTTCATGGATTTGGATTATGTTTTCTTGCAGAATAATAGCAACCATTGTTTCAACATGTGTCACACTACTTGAAGGCAAGGAGTTGTTAAGGGTATGGTCCATACCTAGTGGACTAACTAGTGTCAGCACTAGTAGTGAAATAGCTAGATAACCCAAGATCCATGATGTTTGTACTATTGTGAGATGACTTGAGTCTCAAACTTTGTCTCACTATAGTATTAGCAATAGGAAACAAAGTAGAAAATCTCATGCAAGGGATACTAAATGCAAGATGGATGCAAATGGAGTATAAATAAAATTAAGCTAAATGCAATTAAACAAAACTCTATAAATTGTAATTGAAAGTTATCAATAACAAAGAAGAGCACAACAATAGAATTTTGAATTATGGAAAATGCAATTTAAAATCTACACTAGGACTAAATCACCTAGGGTGGCATATGAGTTCCATTGAGGGATTTTTTAACAAATTTAAGAAAATTTTAAGTGATTTTTATGCTTTTTGGTTTGGATGATCTATAGACTAAATACAAATGTAGATTTTAGATTATTTTCAATGATGTAAGATGCAAAAATGCAACCTATCTTCACTTTCACTAATACAATAATTAGAAACCCTAGAATTCCAATTAACTAATTCAAATTCAATGTTAATGCAAGCTAAATCTTGGATGATAATGCACTCCAAATCAGAATTAAGATGTTCTAAATTCAAGTTCACCAAAATGAAAAAAAAAAAGGGAAAGAGAGAGGGCTCCTTCTATTTTGCTCAAGTTTCACTCAAAGAAACCCTAGAGATCACAATCCAAGGATGTAAAGGGGAAAGATATATACAATAGGAATGTCCTAAGGTCTGATTAGAAACTAAACAAGTGTTCACCACCAAGCTAGGGCTTGGAAAGACTAATGAAATACAAGACCTAATGTTTAAACCTAACACAATGCAAATCTTCAATAAATGACCTAAAAATGCATGTAATTCAAAACAAAATGCCAAGGAATCAGAGGTGTGCACATAGGAATATGAAGAGTTTTTGATGAAGACTTGGGGTATGTGTAGGATCACGATGGGCCAAAAAGTGGTGATATGATGGGTATGTGTAGGGTATGTGGCTGATGACTTCTTTTACCCAACATTAATGAAACAAAATAGGTTTTTAAAGGATATTATTAGCTTCCCACCAATATAAATTATGTTTTACTTTGAATTTAATAAATAATTATTATTCATTTTCTATTTGAATTATGACTAAAGTCCTGATCGATAGGTTGATTGAAAAACATCTATAGCTTTCAAACAGTATCACAAGTTTTGAATTCGAAACATGCATCACATTCTATGCTTCACATACTATAGGATTTAAGAAAAAAATGAATTTCATGAAGTTTTGACCAAGTTAAGGTGGTTAGACATACAATTTTTTATATTTTTTAAAAGTTGTAATAAAAAAATCATAATTAATTATTTACTTGGTAAAAAATTACAAAAATTTATGCATCACATCAAGACATGAGTCCTCTACTCATATCTCAAATATTATAAAAAAATATTATCATTTTATTGTGGTTAGGGTGGTCAGGTAGATACCTACTTCTTATTTTTTTCCTGAAATTTAAGTACTACTACATTGAAATTTCAAATTTTCACCAAATAGATTTTTTTGTAAAATAAACCAAGTATTTTAGAAACTACATTAAACTTTCTACAAATTCTATTCTTACATATTTTTGAAATAATATTGATAACTTATTCAAATTTTTACATCACGCTGCCTAACTTTGATTTTTATGATTTTTTTGCCATTTAAGGGCCCATTTTTTACATGATGATCATGCACATACCCCTTGAAATGTTGAAAACACTAAAATTAATGTCTACTAGGACTCATACGCTAGTTTGGGTAGGAACAAAAATCTAGCAGAGATATGTTCAAAACTCTTGAAAATTGTAAATTTCACTATATTATGACTCATATACCAGAATTGATGTATTAGTCAAGTTTGGATTTTCTGGATATTCAAAGTCTCAGTCTACTCTTCAATCTCTTCTCTATCTTCTCCACTTGATTTATGTGTCTGAATCTCTTATTTACAACCTATAGATGTCTTTCAATGATCTCCAATGCAAGGTGACAACTTTGACAACTTTGAACACTTTGAAATATTTCTCCAAACTTTATATTCAATATGTCTTCAACTTAGATATGCAAATCACACACTAAAGAGGGGGGGAATTTTTTTTTGTTAGTGGAAAGGGGTTTACTTTAGTCAAATCCTATTTTGGTAATCAAACCTTGTAATAAAATGAAATTAAATGATGGAATTATGAATGAACAATATGCAATGTTACAACATACTAAACCATAGCAATAAAGTGTTGAAAACATGTATGAAGTGGCTCCAATGGATGTAGATCTTGAATCTTGGTTGAATGTGATAGATCTTGACTTGAATGCTAGCTTGAATCATGAAACCCTACATCACAATTGTTAGATCAAAATCAAACATGGTGCATGATGACTTTGACATGATGCTTGATACTTGAATTAGGCTTCTAAAGACTTGATAATTAGCTCTTGAAGACTCTTGAATGCTCTTGTAAACACTTGAATGACCTTGTGAAATAAAAATTTATATAAGGATGCTTATTCAACTTTGTAGGTCACTTGATTGCTTTTTAGGTTAAAATGAGTGAAATAACCTTGTATTTATACTTGTTTATACAAAATTTTATGAAATTACAACACTGCAAGCCAACATCAAATCTAGGAGGATAAAATCCCACCAATAATTTAAATTAAATTTTATTTTGGACTACATGGGACTCATATGCTAGAAGTGGTGTATGAGTCCCATTAGGCATTAATTATGGGACACATTTTCAAAATTGCTTAGATTCATTTTAAATCAAGATCGGGGCCCTAAAACCTAAGTGAAACCTAAAAAGACGTGAATTATGATTGGATGCTAGTTTATGTCAGGATTATCCAAGGAAAAATGCATTAATTAAGGCTTTTGGATGTAAAATTAGGCTAATTAAGGCATAAAAAATCCCAATTAATTATAAAACCCGTAGATAAGTGTGAAAATGTGGAAAAACACTTCACAACACCCTAAGTAAGGTACAATTAAGTTCACTTAGCTCACAAGGGCCCAAGACCTAATGTGAATGTTTCAAGCATAATATAACACTAAATCAAGGCAACATTAAGCTTAATTTAACAAGGAGGCCCCAAAAAAGCAAGAAAAATTAGAGGAATACTTGTTCCATTGCCATAATATTCTAGTCAAATCTTTAACTTGTCAATAAAATGTTAACATCCTTCAATTTTTTTGAAAGAATGAGTAAGTATAAAATAAGACCGAATCTAAAAATATGTATTTTTTGTGGATAGTGGAAACATTTTAGGGTTTATAGTATCCCACAAAGGAATTAAGGTGAAATAAATGAAAATTGATGCTATCCCCAACATTCCACATCCTAAAAACATCTATTAGTTGTGTACTTTACAAGGAAGAATTCCAGCCATCCATCATTTTGTAACATCCTTGGCAAATCGGACATTACCCTTTACACAAATTCTTAAGAAGGAAGCTAAATTTAGGTGGAATGAGGATTGTAAATAGGTCTTTGAAATTTTGAAATACTACCTCACTACTCCCCCTATTTTAAAACCCACTATACAAGAAAGACTACGTGTACTTCTTTCTAAGTGAAAGTACAATTTTACACTTATTCTGGACCTATTTTAATTACCTTGCATTTATGAATTTGTAAACATCATTAATGGGCCCCTAATACCCTTTATAATACATCCAAAGGCCTATTTTATTTATTTCTCAACACTATAACTCACATTGAATAATTATATTAATCAACTCAATGCCCCAAGATAAATTAGGTCCTAAGCTTTAAGGTAATGACCCATTCACCCATGGGTGAATGGATCCCATTTAAGTTCACAAAATTTAATTTAAACATGTTTTTGGCAGCATTTCAACGTCCTAAATTCAAATTCTAAGTGTTGGCTTTTAGGATCTAATAAATAGGAAATTAGAAAGGAACCCTATAAAGCTAATTCTTTCAATCATTTTTCACTAGACAAGAAAGAGATTCACATATGATCACAAGGTTTTACATTCAAGAGAAAGGAAAAATTAATAGAGAATTCACAGTTAAAGTCTTTGAGCAACATTCTATTTGTTTTTGTAGGTCTTAAAGCTCATTTTGTCAACAAGACCAAAAATTGTAAAAGATTCATGATACATGCCTATGGAGGATCATGAGGGATTCTAGGTTTTAGGAGATGCATCAAGAAATTAAACCATGCCTAATGAATTGTTTCCTAAGTGGTTCAATCTTCTTTATCATTCTACC
This sequence comes from Sequoia sempervirens, assembly GCA_007258455.2. Classification (NCBI taxonomy): domain Eukaryota; kingdom Viridiplantae; phylum Streptophyta; class Pinopsida; order Cupressales; family Cupressaceae; genus Sequoia; species Sequoia sempervirens. The sequence goes on along the minus strand of VDFB02281492.1, from coordinate 942,316,192 downwards.
TTCTACCTAAAGGAAGGCATATTCAGATTTGCTATCTATTAGTTTGATTTGATATCTCCCAAAGTAGGTCTTTGTCACTTTTCATTGTTTCATTTAGGGATCCTATTTTAACACATTTTGGTAGGGTTTTTTGCATTTAAGCTCTTGTAATTTTAGACACACTTAATAATAAGGCTTAAATGCAAAGTTTCATGTTTTAGATATGTACTTTTCATCAAGGTTTAATTACAAAGTTAGGGGTTTGAATGAGACAAACCCCCATCCACCACCAAAAAAAAGTATTGTTTTGTAGATTTTTCAGAGATTCAAATTTGGGAGTGAGAGTTTAGAGGTATAGGAGAGAAGTGCATATCCAAGGCTTAAATCTCAAATTCGGATTTTTCTAAAAAAAGATACCTAGACCCATTCACCCATGGGCAAATAAATGCTTGACAAACTTGTAGAAACAACATTTTATGACATGTACACAATGTTATCCTTTCTCAGATCTGCTAGAAACTTTGTTGTTTCTCTTAATTTTATGTTTAATATACAAGATCCAAGTGATATCTTGCATTTTGGAGTTTTTTTTCTATTTTTATTTTTTCTCCCAAAGTGTTGTTTGACCTTGATCCTCGTCCTTCAAGCATAAAGAAATATATATATTCTCACATTGGGTTGATTCACCTAAGGGTTGTTAATTAATTCATTGTGGAGATCTCATTTCCTAGTTAATGTAGGAAGATAGGGTTTATTTCCACCCTTTATACTTACCTTTCAATTTTGGGAAAACCTTATTTGTCTTCATTTCATGTCCACAGATGACTTTTTTTTTTGCCAAAGCTATTGATGATATGTGCCACAAAATTTAGTTGTGCCATGTACTATATTTTTTCCTCTTTCAAATCTATTAGGATTTTCCACAGGCAAATTACTTGACATACTATTAAATTTTCTAATATATATTTAGCTTTATTTGTGGAAAGGCAAAAAAAATTTTGTTTCCTGAAGTCCCATGAAATGAATCCTAAACCTAGTTAGAACACATATCTTGATGTTCAATTTCTATCATCTACACTTCTTCCCCAATCATTGTTAGTGTATCCAACCTGTGTAAAGGAATTTCTTGTAATATAAAAAATACTATATCCTTTGATGTTGTACATGTGTAGAATCATGATAAGCCAAAAGTGGAAATACTAAAAAAACATGTAAAATTTAATTCTAGTTTGGTAATACCAAACCAAAATGGATATCCATTATCTTAGCCTTAACTTAAAAGTAACTATAGGTTGGATGCCAAAGTTCAGGATACTTTTTAGTTTTTCATTGGCTCTATACCCCCCAAACTCTTCATAAAGTGGGTATTAGGTCTATCAAACTTTGGTAACATGGTTATTAGTCCTCTGGTGGATCAAATTAATCTATGGTGATAACTTTAGTCCTCTATTGGGACCTTGCATTGTAAATTCTAGAGTATTTGGTCTACCATTGTGAAAACTAAATCATCCCTCTATTTTTCATGCATTTTATATTTTCTTTCTTTTGGTATCCATCTTTCTAATAGAAAAAAATGTTTTCACTTAACCCATTTTGTTCGGTATGTGCCTATTATTGGAGATCCACCTTATCTACCACACAATTTTCCTTGGAATGATAGAAAATAGTTCATTTTCCATATTTTTTCTAATTATACATATTATTATTTATATACCAAAGTAATGATATGCGTTAATGTGATTATGTAGATCTAAGTGTAAACTTGTAAAATTGCACTTATGGTTTCTCATCTATTTGAGTTACTAGATCACTAGATAATTCCCCTTAGATTGCTTTCATATTCTCAACTAACCCTCCCTCTCTTATACATGGGATCATATGTGGGTCTAGCTATCCTTCAAGATGTAATTTTAACAATCCTAACAATAACTTTCAATATGTTGTTTTTCAGGGGCCTACCTACCAAATCCTAGGAATACCTCTCCTTCTATTCACTAGGAATACATGTCCTATATATCTTCTATTAGGAGAGGAGGTGGTTCTAGGTTTCCTTCTTAGGAAATCTAACTTGGGTGGTTTTAGCTATCTTTTCTTTCCATGTACTCAAAAACCTATAGAAAACCCTCTTGATCAAGAAGCAAACACACTAACTATCTTGGGGTTGAATGACGATGTTGGCCCTACTAATATCTAAGGAAAAAGATAACAAATATTCCCCACCTTTTTTATTTTTACTAGCTTCTTATATTTTTTTTGGGCATAACCCTTTCTTATATCATTTTTTTATATTTATCCAATTAGTTTGTATGGATATGCCTCTCTACAAAGCTCCTTTTTTCTTTGAATAGTATATTATTTTTATCTCAGTAAAGCTAAACAAGTAATATTCATTATAACAATGCTTGAGCCCTTTGAAAAGAAACTTTCATTCAAAATTTTAATTAAATTATAATTATTAGAATATATTTTTGAACTATTGATTTTTGGCTCTTAGGACTTCTCTAACTCTTCTAGGGTTTTTCACCAAAAAGGAGAGAATTAGGCCAAAAATGTAAACTAGGTCATTCAATTTAATGTTATGTGTGATGTTTTCTAACCTAAATGAAGTTAACCAAATGCAATTGATTAATCTAAATGGATGAAAATGAATGCAAAAGTGAAATTAATGCTATGTTTGAAAACACACTGTGATATGCAAATAATGAAGTAAATGAAGAAATTATGTAGAACATAAAGGCTATGTGCAGGATCATCATGGAAAAAGTAGGCCCTTAAGTGGTGAAAAATTTAGAAAAAATCAGAGTTAGACAACTTGACGTAAAATTTTGAATAAGTTATCTATATTATTTCAAAAATATGTAACAATAGAATCTCTAGCAAATTTAATGTAGTTTCTAAACTACTAGGTTTTAAAAAAAAAATCTATTTGGTGAATATTTAAAATTTCAATGTAGTAGTACTTAAATTTCAGGGAAAAAATAAGAAGTAGATGTATGTCTGACCACCCTAACCACAATAAAATGATAATATTTTTTTATAAGATTTTAGATATAAGTAGAGGACTCATGTCCGGATGTGATACATATTTTTTTGTAATTTTTTTCCAAGTAAATAATTAATTATGAATGTTTTATTATAGATTTTTAAAAATATAAAAACTCATATGTCTAACCACCTTAACTTGGTCAAAACTTCATGAAATTCTTTTTTTTTAATTCTATAGTATGCAAAGCATAGAATGTGACGCATGTTTTAGATTTGAAAAATGTGATACCATTTGAAAGCTATAGATGTTTTTCAATCATCCTATCAATCAATACTTTAGTCGTAATTCAAATAGAAACTGAATAATAATAATTTATTAAATTAAAAGTAGAGCATAATTTATATTGGTGGGAATCTGAGAATCTCCTTTAAAAACCCTTTTCGTTTCATCAGTTTTGGGTTAAGAAAAAGTAATCAACTACATACCCTACACATACCCATCATATCATCATTTTTTGGTCCATCATGATTTTGTACATACCCTAAAGGAATAAGATGAATTTGAGTGCACCTGGATAAAGTGTGATGAATCTAGAGTGTTTTGGATACGAGTTGAAATTACTGATTTTTCACAGTGGGACTCATTCACCCAGGGTGGCGAATTAGTCCTCCTCATGAAAAATTGTCAAAAGAAAGTTTTTGTCTATCAGGATCCAGAATCTAACAAAATTTACATTTTTAGTCCTAAGGTGGGACTTATTCACCATAGGTGGTGAATAAGTCCTCTCCTAAATTTCTAAAAAATTAAGAGAAAACTTTACAACACTAGACATGGAAATCACTGCTTGTTGGGTTGCCAAAGTCAATTTTGCAGAAAACAAATAGAAAACCTTCGCCAAGCTTGAAATAGAGTTGAGTTGACTTGAAGCTCCTCGTTGACTTGTAAACCAATCTTCAACACCAAAAAAGATTATCAAATCTACATACCTAGGTTTTCAAACACACATGCAATAGGGGAAAATGGTTTAAGGTTAGTGAATAGGGGTTTCCCTTGGTCAAACCCCACTTTTGGTAATCAAACCTTCAATAAAATAATAAAATGCAAAGGATTGATAAACTAGCAACATGGAATTCCTATCAACATACCAGACCCTTGATGATGTAAATCTAAAGTAATGTTAATGGTTGCTTCAAAGTACTTGAATAGTGCTTCAAAAGATGTAAAATGCTTGAATGCTTGAGTGAATAGCTGGATAAGTGAACTTAATGAATGGGGGTTGAAATGAGGTGAAAATCACATATTTATACACACTTGTGCCTTAATTACCTATTCATACCTCATCACAAGCTAAGACCAGGTGTTTTTGAATAAAATATCAAAAGGAAGTTTAAAATATTTTGAATTTGGGGCCAAGGGGGACTCATTCGTCACCCATGGTGAATGGGTCCCACCTAGGACCTAAAAAAAAGTGTTTGGAAATATGTTGTATTTAATGTTGTTTGTTGGGATAATACTCAAAAATACACTTAATTAAGCATATGAGAGCGCAAAGAGTCCAAATAAAGCATGAGGAAGGGATAAATAGTGAAGATGTGCCTAGAAAAGTGTGAAAGCTAGTTATGAGACTTTACAACACTTCAAAATAGGACTTGTTGATGAATAAAAAGGTGATTTTTAGGTGAATTATAATTAATAGAGTCTGGAAGAATGTAGAAATGTCTTACAACACTTCACAACACCTTCACAAGATGTTGTTCTTTGAATTTTTTTACCTAAATAAGCATGTTCAAGCCATGTTACAACATAAAATCAGAGCAACATAGTTCCAACACCATGAAAGAAGACCTAAAAGGATATGAAAATGATAAGGGGCCATTTTTCTATGGTAAATTTAGCCCCCACTTTAGTGAGAGCATGAGCTTGCTTTAAACTCACACTAAAGTAGCCATGAATATCGAGAAGAGGGTTCAAATGCACTTATGCTAGCAAGATGGAATACAGTGACCAAGAGGGATGATCAAGCCCCCAGGATGAGGATCTGATGGAAAACTAAGCATAAGAATAAAGGAACACACAAGTGTTGAAATGAATTGGATGAAGCTTCAATCATCAATCCAACTAGTTATGGATTAGATCTAGGCTAATTCTTTGAAAGAGAGAACATGTACTGACTCTGAGATGACATAACACATGACGATCTGTCGGTTGAGAAGGCCCAAATGTACTCACTCTGGGGCCACAAAACTAGTTTTCCATAGGGTGAGAAAGCCCGAAAAGGTAAGATACATAGGCTAGTTGGTATTTAATCACAAACTAATAGAAAAGTGGCTATGGGGAAAAGTCATGCCACTAGGTGGGCTTCCTACTCAACCATATTAAAGTTATACCCGTTGATAAATTTAACAAGGTGCCACAAAGAAAAATTTTATGAACAAAAAGAAAAAGTACCACAATCATGCAAGATAGAAAAAAAGGTTAAAATGTAAAAATGAAAAAATATAAAATGTAAAGGAAGTTCAAAGGAGTCTTGTTTAGTTCACACAAGGTCAGTCACTTAGCGAACATTGTGTCTAATGTTTCCAAAAGAGGACCAATCAAAGAATATTATATTCACAACTTAGGGGATGCAATGTGTCACATCAAACCACCAAGAGGAATGTAATATGCTAAGATAGATCACAATTATGAAGGACATCATACCCAATGTCTTCCACAAAGTGACAAATGCATCGTATGAAATGACAAGGCTGCACTAAGAACTGAAAATGCAAATGAAATATGGTAATGTATACCCCCCACTTTAAAGGAATTGCTACACGTCATTTTGTGAGCAATTACTTTAAAGTAGTGAAGGAAAGAAGATTTAAAAAGAAAAAAGACATGAGAGCCAACTAAGAAATCCCTATGCCAAGTCATATGTTTCAAAGTTAGGCTACGTCATGTCAAAGAAATTGAAAAGCAAAGAAAAGGGAGTTGCCCCCAGAAAAGAAAACACACCAAACACATAAGGGATCTATGGATTTGGGGTCAGTATGTTTGTTGTTGCAATGTATTTTTATGAAAGAGCACAAAACTATCATCATTCCCCAAAGCACATAGAACTGGAAGAATGACACAAAGAGAGCAAAAGAAAAAGGGAAAAAGAAAGTCTATTTTGGGTAAACATGGAAGAGACAATGTTGTCTCGATGCCTTCCATCATCCACAAAAGGAAAACACAAGCGAAACAAAAGAAAACGAAAAAGACAAAAGAAAATGAAAAATAATTTGGGTCAACATGAAGGAGACATTTCGGTCTCAATGCCTTGCATCATCTCCAAAAGGAAAACACAAGACAAAAAGCAAAAAAGATAAAGACCTTGTGGGTGAACAACTGATGAGACATCTTTCATTGAGTGAAGCCAAGGGTGGCCTAGCTACAAACAAGATTGGTTAGATTTTGGAATAATTGAAAATGTTACCTCCAAAGTTTTAGGTCCTATCTGTAATGGTAGCACGATCGATCCAATCGTAGGGCATGCAAAACAAGTAATTGTATTAATCCATGTAGTTGGTTTATTATATTCATCTTGATATAGCTCATGTAATACTAGGAACTCCTTTATGATCACGTTCACGACACAAGTGGGATCTATTAATATCCCATTAGTGGGCTTACTATAGATTCGGCCAACTAAGTAAAGAGGACCATCAAAAAGTTTTTGTAATATGTCTTTAGCAGAAAAAGCGATATCAAGAGACTTAGTGGTTTGGCCCTTACAAGGGATAATGTCTATCATATCTATGAGCTCATCCACAAGACTTTCTGTAGTAACAAGGGGAGGTGTATCATGTTGTTCATTGTTTTTATCAACAGTCATTACATCAGTAGTTGAAGGTTTGCTAGCCTTGACAAATGGCGTAGTATGTTTAGGCATGTGATTAGTGAAAATTTGCAGATCTTAGTTAGGGGGTGCAACAAAGTTATTGCCTTGATCATTGACACCCATAATTGACAGATGGCCTAAATCAATGAGGTCTTGAACTAAAAGTTTGAGACACTTGCAATTTTCAGTGTCATGTCCATTTTGGTGATGAAAATGATAATAAGCACTAGGTTTGAAGTTGAGTGGTAAAGGTTGGTTTTGATCAAGTGGTTGGATGGTTGGAAAAGTTAGCAAACATTATTGAATTAATTGGTTCATTGTATTATGGAGGGTGTCAAGTAGGGGAGTAAATTGTCTCTTCGAGTCCCCATAGGTATAAGGCACCACTGCTTTAGTAGTTACCACTTGATTTGGAATGGATTGGGTTGGTTGCAGTTGAGGTTGAGGAGGCTGATTAAACTGAAAAATACCTCTATTTGGTTTGTGGAAGTTTTGTTGGTTATTTTGGTGTTGATTGTTGTGTCCAGGTTTGTCTTCTCTGTTAGAAGTGGATTTTGAATCATGACTTGAAACCGAATTATGGTATTCACACAAGGTTGTGCATAAATGCATAAATGACAAGAATTTAATCATTGTTAATTTATCCTAAAGGTGTGTGTGCAAGTTTATGATAAAAATATTTTTTCAGATGTGCATCAGGAATCTTGACATCATTTTGAGCATACACAAATTGGTATCATGAGATAAAATACATTACTTTTTCATCTGTGTTTTGTCTACATTGCATAAGGTTAGCCATTGACTTTTTAGGTTTCATGTGAATTTCAAAGTGACTTATGAAAGCATCCATGAATTCATTGAATGAATGGATGGAATGATGAAGAAAGTTGGAAAACCATTCTAAGGAAGTGTCTTTCAAGCTCCTTGGAAACAACTTGGCTAATAGTTTATCATCAACGATGAAGTCACTACATAAAGTTGTATAGGAATTAACATGGATGACATGGTCTCCTTTTCCCCCATATTTCTCAAATTGAGGCATTTATATACCTTGTGGCATCAAGGTACATAAAATTTCTAAGGATACGGGGCTACTACAAACATGATATGTAAGTGGAGTGGATTGACCTTGGCTAATGGTGGAAAATTGATGTTGCATAGATGAAACAGTGGTAAGGAGTTGTGTAAGAAGGTGATTAGGGTATGTGGGTTGAGGTGGAAGGGAAAATGGTGATGGAGTGTAGGTGATATGAGGTGAATTGAAAGGAATACTATGAGGTGTGAAGGTGGTGGAAGGGACTTGCGATGCCACAAGAGAAGTAGGAGTGCTAGTGGAAATTGGGAAAGAAGTAGCCTGATGTAGAGTTGTATGGACTTGCGGATTAGAATAAGTTGGTATGGAAGTTATGGTTGAAGGGGGAGGAACTTGAGGTCCTCCTTTGCTTAAAGGAATGGTTGTAGATTGGGTATTAGAAGTGGCATGTTTATTGTAAATCTCAGCATTCTTCTTCACCACTTGCAAGCCATCATCACTTTCAATCAAACGATGAAGATTATCAATGGTAGGTATGGTAGTTTGGGAAATGCTTTCATGTGACAAGTCTTGTTGTAAATGTGCAAATTCTTCATGAATACTAATGACCTTGTCTTATGGGAGGGAGTTGTTTTGGTTGTCAACATGCATTGGATGGAAAGGTGAAGGCATAGAAGTGGTATTGTTAGGGCCTAATGCACTAGTTTTCATACTAGGAGTGAGAGCTCATGAGATCCCAAGGTCCACAATGAAAGTGCTATCGTGGGAAGTCGTGAGTCTAAAACTTCTTCTCACTAAAGTATTATCAACGGGGAACCAAACACTCATGCAAGTACCACAAAGGAGGGGTGGATGCAAATGAAAACTAATCTAAGAGTTTGAAATGAAAATAATAGAAATACTGCTAATTGTAGCTGATATCTAACTACGAAAAACAAAAATGTAGACAAATTCCAAAAAAGTGCAAAATATATTTTTTAACGAGTACAAGGGGACTGAATCGCCCTGGGTGGGAAATGAGTCCCAGTATAATTTTTTTTTGTATTTTTTAGAAGTTTTAAGATGATTTTAATGTCCTACAGAATGCAAACAATGATGCAAAATGCATATTTTTACTTTTTTTAATGAGATGCACGAAAAAAAGAAATCTAAATGAAGTTTTCACTAATGCAAGATAAAATGTCCTAAAATGCAAAAACAAAACAATGCACTAATTGAATGTTAATGCAAATTAAAACTAGGATGTAATATGTAAATGAAATCAAAAATTCAAAGTGCTCAAAAGTTGGGTTCACCAAAATGAACTGTTGATTTTTGGCTCTAACGACTTCTCTAACTCTTCTAAGGTTTTTCACCTAAAAGTTCATTCAATTTAATGTTATGTGTGATTTTATATAACCTAAATGAAGTCAAATAAATGAAATTGACTAGTCTAAATCGATGAAAATTAAAGAAAATGTGAAATTAAAGCTATGTTTGAAAACACACTGTAATATGCAAATAATGAAGTAAATGAAGAAATTATGCAGAACATTAAGGAACATGATGAATCTGAGCATGCCTAGATGAAGTGTAATGAATATGGAATGTTCTAGATGTTGGTTGAAATTATTAATTTTTCACAGTGGGACTCATTCACCATATATGGCGAAGAATTCCTCTTCCAAATTTCTAAAAAATTAGGAGACAAATCTGTAACACCAGATCTGAAAATTACTGCTTGTTGGGTTGTCGAAGTCAATTCTGTAGAAAACAAACAAAAAACCTTCTCCAAGCTTGAAATAGACTTGAGTTGACTTGAAGCACCTATTTGACTTGTAAACCAATCTTCAACACCAAAAAATCTTGTCAAATTTGCATACCTAGGTCTACAAACAAACATGCAATAGGAAAAAATGGTTTAAGGTTAGTGAATATGGGTTTGCCTTGGTCAAAACCCACTTTTGGTAATCAAACCTTCAGTAAAATAATGAAATTCAAAGGAGTTATAAACTAACAACATGCAATTGCTATCAACTTACCAAACCCTTTATGATGTAAATTTTAAGTAATGTCAATGGCTCCTTCAAAGAACTCGAATAGTGCTTGAAAAGATGTTGTAAAATGCTTGAATGCTTGAGTGAATAGGTGGATAAGTGAACTTGATGAATGGGGGTTGAAATGAGGTGAAAATAACTTATTTACACATACTTGTTCCTTAGTTACACTTTCATACCTCATCATAGGCTGACATCAAGTGTTTTTGAATAAAATCCTGAAAGGATTTTTTTTTTATTTGGGGCCAAGGGGGACTCATTTGTCGCCCATGGAAAATGGGTCCCACCTAGGACCTAAAAACAAGTGCTAGGAAATATGTTGTATTTAATGTTGTTTGTCATGATAATACTCAAAAATACACTTAATTAAGCATATGAGAGCATAAATGGGCCAACTAAAGCATGAGAAAGGGATAAATAGTGAAGATGTGCCTAGAAAAGCATGAAAGCTTGTTACAAGACTTTACAACACTTCAAAATAGGACTTGATGAATACAAAGGTGATTTTTAGGTGAATTATAATTAATAGAGTCTAGAAGAATGTAGAAATGTCTTACAACACTTCACAATGCCTTCACAATATGCCATTCTTTGAATTTTAGTACCTAAATAAGCATGTTCAAGCCATGTTACAACATAAAATTATAGCAACATAGTTCCACCACCATGAAAGAAGACCTAAAAGGCTATGAAAATTACAAGGGGGCATTTTTCTATGGCATAGTTTTAATTATGTTAAAATTATATTAACTAAAATATGTTGTTTTTTTATAAAATATTTCTTATGCATCGAAAAACAATTTGGCCCCTTGATAATAGATTTTTATTCAAATTTTTAATTAAATTATAATTATAGGAATATGTATTAAGTATGTTAAATATATATTAATTAAAATATGTTGGTTTTTTATGAAATATGTCTTATAAAAGAGATTTGATGTTTAATTATGGGATGAATTAAATATCAATTTTAGGGTTTATGATTTAGGGTTTTGGGTTTTAGGTTTAGGTTTTATGGTTTATGGTTTATGGTTTAGGGTTTTATGTTTAGGTTTTGTGGTTTAGAGTTTAGGGTCAATGGTTTTAGTTTTTAGGTCTATGTTTTGTGGAGTTCATAGGGTTTAGGTTTTTGGTTTCTAATTATAGGTTTTTTGGTTTGTGTTGTTTAGGGATTTAGTTAAATTAGGTATATATTTTGTGGTTTTTGGTTTATGATGATGATTTTGTTTCCAAATACAATTTAAAAACTATAAAATGAAAAAAATAATTAAAATGAAATAAACAAAGCCTAAACTATAATTACAAAAAAGAATGCAAGATATAAAGCCAAAATATGTAGAATTTAACCAACTTGGAGGTCGTTGAGGTCATTTGCTTTGACAAGAAGAGATGGAACCTAAATTTTGGGGTGGCACAAGTCCTTGAAACACATACACATTGCTTTGAGTCACTCTCATTTGCCTCTAAATTTATAGGGAGAAAATGAGGTGATAGTGTTTTATTTACAAAAATAAATACTTTTCTAAATGGGTAGTCATTTAATAACACATACCCATTATAATGGGTATCCATTTCTTAGTGGGTACTCGAAGCATAAGGGTAATGCATTTGAATTTAGGTTCAAGTGCTTGTTCCTAAGCAGGTACCCATTTTTTTAAAAACGCGTACATGATTCTTGTGGCTTTTTTTTGGCCAAAATATCCCCTCTTCGTGGACCCAATTTCCTTCTTTTACCCAATGCCATATTTTCTAATTTCCCATGTGGAGGTTGAGTACATACAAAATAGGAAGCTCATTGGTGGCATGTAGTGTTTGCTTAGTCAATGTTTTTCTATTTTCTCTCTGTAGATCAACATCTTAAGAGTCCATGTGGAGGGTGCATTGACTCCATGCACCATTCGCAAGGAAAGAAGGAATTAATATTGTTTTTTTCTCAAATACTTCCTCACATAATCTTTTTTCACCATTAGATGCATGAATAATATCCATAATTACCTTCTCTCCAAGCCTCTACTCCATAGAATAGTCTCACATATCCATAATCTCTTTTGACTCATATGAAAGGTCCTACATAGACCCTTTTGGGGATTCCTTCAAAACAATGCCAAATCACCATGCCATTAGGAGAAGCAAAATATGATTTTGTTTACTTTCACATCACATGTTTTTTTTAAAATTGTTGTCTCTTGGTAGCTAACAACTTCTAGTCATAGTGAAATCATTACATTTAGTCTTGTTATCAGTTGTTAAGATCTTGTAAGTGGGAGGAGAATTTTTCCATAGTAGATAAGTGTTGTACAAATATTTTTTTCCTTAGTCAAAATTTTGTACAAGAGTAGTCATTTTTTTCTCTTTTGCAATAAATTTGGCAAAGGGAATGTGATAGAGAGAGTTGTAACTTTTATCTTAGTTAAAAAATTTGTAAAAGTTTATCTTGCAATGAATTTGGCTAAAGGGATGTCATCATAATTGGGGATTAAAATTTTATGTCTTTTTTTATTTTTTTGAGCTTTGCAAGACATAACATAATCTATATCTTCTTAATCAAATTCGTGAAAATAAACTTGTAGAATTCAAATAGCAAATAAAGGTTGTAAATGCACTCTTATAAAGTACCAAAAAACTAAATGTGAAGGGAATTTTGGAAGTTGTTGTACTTACACTAAATTATAAAATGTAATGGTGGGTTGTACCATCACAATAATGGATCCACAAGATTATCACCTCATATGAGTTTTCCTTGGAGCACATCCTTTCTCAATTTATTGTACATCTCTGCATTGCTTGTGCACTCTCAATCTCACTTAATCTAATTATTTCTCTTAGCATTAAGGTGGGACTATGATGTGTTATGCTAATTTTCATCTTTCAATTAAGTAGTAGATGAACCTTGTTTTTTTGAGGCCTAATGAACCTTCTATCTTGATTACTATGATGTGATGCTAATGCTTCTTTCAATGAAGCAATTGATGAATCTTCTTTTTGGGAGAACTCATTAACCTTCTATCTTGATCTCTCGAATGGGGGATTATTGTAGTGGATCATATTTTGATATTCTAGTACTCCTTATCACATTTATATTTTCTTTATAGACTTCATAGAGTTTGATAAACAAAATTGTACATTGTTTGAGTAGTATTCATCAATTCACTCATGTAGTGTTTTTTTATCTCACATCTTGATCCACATTATTTGACAATTTGTTTATTCCAATAGAAACATTTCATCATCATTAAAGTTCAAAACTTACACATACTTTAGGAGTTGTTCATCATCATGTTCCTATCATTAAGGGATATATTTTCAAAAAGGTCTTAAATCCTTCTTATTCATTTTCTTGGAGAGATGTTTTATTCCAACTAGATTTTATCCCTTTTCTCCAATTGTAAGAGATTGCCTTGTAAATGCATACCTTACCAAGCCTTGTTTTTAAGACTCACCTTTTTAGTGTTTTTCTTACTCCCTAAGTATCACTTAAGAGGGGGTGTTAGTGTGAATAGAGGTATTGTAAAACTAGTTAGGTCTTTGTCTACTTAGTTGATTCCTATTTACACTACACTTAAGCTCACTTAGAGGAATTTTATAGGTATGTATCACCTTGTGTGGTTCAGACAAGTGTTCCCACTTTGTGAGACACCTTTACACCTCTTACATGATCACTTTCCACTCACTGAACACATGTAATATGAGTTATAGAGTGTTCAATCTTAGAAGGGTTACTCAATTATTGTGTTTCACATGACTACCTTCATCTCCTTGCCTATATAGGAAAGCTCATAATGTAATCAATTTAATTCTAATAAAATATTACACATATTATTTTCAAGTTTATCTTTGTGGAAGCACAAGGTGTATGTTGTCGTGATAATTGATGAAAATCTCAATATGAGAGAATTATTCTTATCTTTAGAAACCAAAGAAGGAATATGGTTTAAAATTAATCATCTCCCCAGGCTTCACAACACTAAGGACATTTTCCTCAAATAAAGAAAAGAAATACATGACAAATTCCTTATAAGTATCCTAAAAGGAAGAAATATGAGTACTATGAGAAGATGTGATGGCTAAACTAACATCATCAATTTCCTTGATTTGATGGAATTATTGAAAAGATAATATTCTTATCTCTCTCCTACAACTAACCAATACAAGATTCCTCAACAAGTCTCTCTAAACTCATAACAATTTTTTTAATTTGAAAAGTACTAAAATATAGTTTTCCTAAACTTAGTCTTTTTTCCAAAAGATATTTCAAAAATAACATTCATTCCATTTCTTAATCCTCGAATAAACATGCTACATGGTCTCTTCAATAAAGAAATAATAATAGTTCCAATTAAAATCCTACCCTACAAATATTGTATTCTTACTCTAATATTGTTAGTTCACAATTGAAGAATAAGGATTTGGTTGGTAAGAATCCTATAAACAAGTCGACCCTCTAAGAAAACCTAAATCACCAATACACTAAAAATGACTTCCTTTTGAAAGCACTCATATCCTCCACTAAGATCTTAGTTTTCTAAGAAAAATAGCATTAAGCTCTTATTCCCAAATAAGACCTCGATTTGCCTTTTGTTGTGGGGTGTTGTTGAGACCCTTACAATTCTATGAAATTACTATTGTTTTTGGATATTACAGAAATGAGAATCCCACATTCCACTAAAGATTCCTCTATCATCTTTTATTTCTCTTGGTCTCTTTTCCTCCCCACTAATTTTTCTTCTAAAACAACTTTTTTTTAGTTAATATGCTATATTAAACCAAACACTTATTATATAAAAAAAATTATTAAAAATAAACTACTATGTTTAATGTAAAAACACATAATAATACACATAAAAAATATTTTTAGATTAATTAAAAAATATATAAAATTCATTTTTTTTTCCTCTATCCAATACTTTACATCTATTTTAAATAATAATTTTATACGAAATAAATATACTTCCAATAAATTTTAAATCTTTTTTTATATCTAAATAGCTTTAGTTAAAAACATTTATTAATTTGAAATTAAATTTAAAATATATTATATTATTAAATATTTTAAAAATATAAAAATATATTATATTGTAAAATATCTATGTAGATGAAGTATATATTAGTTCTTATGGATAGGAAGATTACTATTGCAATCATTCAATGTGCATTTGATATGTTCGGCTAGCCAATCATATCCTATAATTTAAATATATTTCTTTGTATTTCTATAGTTAATTTAAGAACATATTTTTAATGTCTAAAAATTATTATTTATCTCTTTTCTATTGCTAAGAATAGCTATATTATTCATTTTTCTATAAGAAAATTAGAAAAATAAGACGACATGGATGAATTTATTTTAGCATTAAATACAAATTGTGAGTGTTTTGTTGGAGGCCTGGCTGGTACAAAATCACTGAATGCATAGTTAATGTACTAAATGTCACCGCACTCACACTCAAAGAAGCCCCTGAAAACTTAGGTTTCTTGTGTGCTCATTCTCTTGATAAATGCAAAATATAGGAATGTAAATCCTTTCTCTGTTTCTTGCTCTGCCTTGTCTTACTATCTCAAATATTTTTGTCCCTCTGAGTTTTTCAAATGCACTGCAACCTGCTACCACTCAAGGGATACTGCATCAACTTTAACTCCCACAGCCACCAATAGTTTTTGGTCTATGATTTGATGCCTAATGGCAGCCTGGCGGATTGAAAGAAAAGGGTAAGGGTTGTCACACAACAGGATCGAATCTGACAGCTACGTATAATCATCTCCTTTTGTTCTAGGGTTGGTCTAAGGTTGCTGCCTCTTTCTCAGATCTTAATGCATTTCTTTATTTCTTGTAGCGAATTCGTCTCTAATTCTTCATCTGGGTATAATTAAACTTCAATGAAATTTGTGGAAAAATTATTGTTATTTTTTATTTTTTGTTTCTTTTTATCAGTCACGCCCTAAAAATACAATCCATGTTTTATTAGGCAACCTCTACTTGTAAATTTAGAAAACAAATTGTGGTATGGAACAGTTCAATTTTATAAAGAATGTGGTGAATATAGGTGCGGTTTTTATAAGCTTTCAAATGCCCAAAGCCATATTTCTCGCTTTTAGGGACATATTTACAAGGGGTTTTGAATGTGCCTAACGCTTTTTCCTGTTCAAGGAATTTTTGGGCACTTGAAGTTGATTCCTGTGTTTTCCATTACAGTACAACACAACACAACACACCCTAGCGAATAATTTCCATTTTTGTGCATCAAGTTTGTTGGATACATGCCATTCATATGTAACTTATTTTTTTTTTGCTATTCATATGAGGTGGACTCTTCACTGTGTCACATCCTTCTTAAGACAATCTAAAAACAATTCGTTTGTTCTGAGGGTCATTTTTTCAATTGCATTCGTCAACCCAATCCACTTGAATTTGATTTTTTTTAGGTGCGTTTTTCAATATCATTTGCATATTTCTTACTGAGATGACTTGTTGACATGCTTTAGGCCAAAATGTTATATTCATAGCGCTCATCAAAGTGTGTACTTGGTCAGAGCATTGTTTAGTTAAGATTCGTTGGATAGTCTTGATTTAAAATTTAATGTGCCAAGAAACTGTTACAAAATATATCAGTAAGTTTGGAGATTGGGCATATTGTATGCAATGATGCATTTGTACATACCCAATAGCTAAATCTTTGAATTCTACATATTAAGCGTAATCTTTGAATTTGTACATATCCATTAGCTCTATCTTTGAATTTATGCATACCTAAAAGCTCAATCTCTGAATTTAAGCTTGCCCAGAATTCTCTTTGTGTTTTATTATCTTCATTCATGATTCCTATACTAGATTATGGTTCTAAATATCTGTATAATTGTGTATATTTGATATGCTATTTATTATGATGAATTTTTGCATACCCAAAACTTCACATCTCATAAATCTCTCAGTTTTTAAAAAAATTTCCTATCCAGGATAACCTTAATTTTTAGGGTTATTTGACAAAACTATTGATATAATTTATGTCATTTAGTAGGAAGGTTCATTTTTTTCAAAATTCCCATCTGAGGTGAGGGTATGTGTAGGATCATCATGGAAAAACAGGCCCTTAAGTGGCAAAAAAATCAGAAATATCAGAGTTAGGCAACTTGACGTAAAAATTTGAATAAGTTATCTATATTATTTCAAAAATATGTAAGAATAAAATTTAGCAAATTGAATGTAGTTTCTAAAATACTAGGTTTTTTTTTTTTTTAAATCTATTTAGTGAAAACTTGAAATTTCAATGTGGTAGTACTTAAATTTTAGGGAAAAAATAAGACGTAGGTGTATGTCTGACTACCCTAACCACAATAAAATGATAATGTTATTTTATAATATTTTATATACAAGTAGATGACTCATGTCCCAATGTGATGCATATTTTTTTGTAATTTTTTTCCAAGTAAATAATTAATTATAAATTTTTTATTACAACTTTCAAAAAATATAAAAAACTCGTATGTCTGACCACCTTAACTTGGTCAAAACTTCATGAAATTCAATTTTTCTTTTTTTAATCCTATAGTATGCGAAGCATAGAATGTGACGCGTATTTTGGATTCAAAAAATATGATACCAATTGAAAGCTATAGATGTTTTTCAATCAACCTATTAATCAGGACTTTAGTCATAATTTGAATTGAAAATGAATAATAATTACTTATTAAATTCAAAGTAAAGCATGATATATATTGGTGGAAATCTAAGAATCTCCTTTAAAAACCCTTTTCGTTTCATTAGTTTTGGAAAAAAAAGTCGTCAGCCACATACCTATCATATTTCCACTTTTTGGCCCATCATGATTTTGCACATACCTTTGAACTTTGTTTTTTGATACAAAGATTTAGATAACTTATTGTATTATGTGTCTAAACTAGCCTCTATTTTTAAATTCTTGTATTCTCTTATCCTATTATTTTAATATGTGCTGAAATCATGTTTATTTACTTATAACCTAAAGTAAAAGGTCTTAGTTGAAATCTGAGTTCTTGTTAATCTTTTAGGCAAGTTGTTGAAATTTTTATTTCATAGGCATACTAAATTGACTTGAATTGAAAAGTCTATTCTCTTGTATCTTTTACTTCATAGTGTCACTTCCCATTTTTCTATCTTGTAGCTACATTGACTCAATGTTTGTTTTATGTACATTCAAGTACCTTTATAAGAAAATATTACTCTATTTATAAATTTGGAGATTATCCTTATGGTCATACTAAGAAAAGCAGGGCTTCTTGTAAGATTACAACACATAGGCTTCAAATTTTCCTCTCAAAATCTATACTTTATTTCTAAAGCATGATAACTTACATGTCACTATTACTAACAATAGTTCTAGCCTTGGTTGTTTGATACTTCATCTCTAGACTTTAATATGCATATACGTGGTTTAGAATTCTAAATTTTCCCTTCATTCTCCTCATCAGTTCATAAGATCTTATTCAGTTAGCTTTTTTTATTCAAGGGGTAAATGCTTTTGAATAGGAGCTATGAACTAGAATACAACCATTCAACAATACCACTTAAATGGGGTTTGAACCTTGGTGGCAAGAAAAAAAAATGCCACCTTTAAACCATCACACCATGCCAATACCATCTTATTCAGTTAGCTTTATGTTTTATTCTGGGTTCATTATTTTGGGTAAATATATTTCTTGAGTCTCATAAAATCTGCATCGGGGAAGGAGCTCCATCTCCTTTGAGGGAACCTCTTCATTTAATATTCCATTTTATTTTCAAATATTTTATATCGAATTATTCCTCATAGATCCTTTTCATTTTCCTATATATATGTGCATAAATTTGTGAACACCATCTTTGCATATTTTCACAAGTAGGTAGAATGGAATCCTCCCCTCCAAATACATGTGGGCCTAGAACCTATAACATTGCCCCTAACAACTTTGCCTCCAAATTTTTTGATATAACATTAATTGCATTTATTTTTCCATTAATAGAAGGCAGTCTGAATGACAGAAAGTTGAGGTAATAAAGATTTATTTTGTTTCATTGACAATCTTAGTTTGGTCTTTTAGAATTTCTCAATATAATGAAATGTATTAGAACATGATATTTCTCTCATCCCATGTTAAGAAGCAATTTGAGGGTATTGAAACATTTACTGGATCTAAATTGAGCAATTACTATAAATGTACAAATATGTACACATGAAAATTGAGGCCCGTGTTTTTTAAATTTGTATACATAGAACATATGTAGGTTCTCTTTTATTTCATTCTTAAAGAAACTAAGTTTTGCATTTACTGTATTACTTGATTTCTAAGTCCAATAATCTTATGAATCACTTTCATTTATAAGATGATTTAAATTTTTTTCATGTTTTTGAAAAAGATAAGATATGATAGTATTGAATGCCTTATTCTTTGAAATATAGATTTTTTTCTTCTTTCCAATGTGTCTTTCTAGAATTTAGTCTTTGGAAAAAAGGTTCATTGAAATCAACTTTTGTGTTAAAAATTGAACAATAATAGACAGTGTTCTATTAAAGCTAAAATTAAAACTTAGTATTATGTGGTGATAATGATGATTCGTCAAAAAACTTATACTTGAAGTTTCTATTTTCTTTCCTAGAAAATTTGATGTTGTTCATCATTGTAAAAAGGACATCAAAAAGACAATTCTGCACAAGATTTTCAACATTCATCAACAAATTGAATGACAAAAGAATAATGGAAAATATGAATTGCTTAGTACAGTCAATGTTTAAGGTAACTATCTCCAAATTTTTGAACTTCTACATTCAAACTTACTTTTTTGTGCCTTGTATAACAATTTTCAAACACATGTTATAGGTTTCTAGAGCTTTAAGAGTAAAAAATGCATTCTCAAATCTATTCCATGCATTTTTTCCAAAATGCAATTACAAATTCGACACTTATGACACACTCGAGAAGAAGAATGCTCAATGCAATCATTGCGACCAGCAAGTCAGCTACATATATTCTTTCCATCTAAAAACTAGTATCACAACTAATGAAAAAAATACAAATCCACTATTCTATTGAAAAATGCACCATCTAGCAACTATTTCCCACTCTACAAATCACAAACTATGAAGACTATAGCAGAGATGAATCATCATTAATATTCACACTACGTGACTTCAATATCAAAGGCCATTTCACCCTCAACTAGAACAATGTCATTACCGATGCCATCTGCCTCAATGAATGAACAAAAAATCCCACAAGGAGGTAAAATTAGCAGTTGCATGTAGTGACATGCAACGATGAGCTGATAGGTAGAGAAGTCATTTCTGATGGAGAGACGGATGCTAGAAGGGTTAAAAACTAGGAAGGCTAATGAAAATTTTTGACCAAAGTGAACACAATAAGCCTATCAGCTAATTTAAAATAAAAAGTATTAGATTTAATATTTAATTAAATAATCAATAATAATTGATAAAATATCACATTGAAAGAATTAAAAACCCATACATAGAAAATGCAATTAACAGAGCTTCTTTTCTGAAAGGAGAATAGAAGGCACACGAATTAGGTAAGTATCATACCATAAGGGTCCACATTGTTTCTTAAACAACAAAACCAATAAATAATATTTGGTGTCACTATTTGAAAGGAAATTATCCAAAAATTATTCACCACACTTGAAGCCTCTTTATAGTTTCATATAATTAATCTATTGAAATTTTCCCAGCCCTAGACTTGGAACGTTATTACAGAATGAGTCTAATTATAATGCCTTTTCTTTCTAATGATGTGCATACACTCCAACAGACCAGGATCATGGCAAAATTCGGATGAGGCTCACCCTACAATTTGAGGAGAATCTATGTCAAGAGAATCTATAGGTTCCCTTGCAATGTGCTTGATTGGTGCAACCATAGTGGTTACTGCACCATTATCTCCAGAGGGAGATTCAATACTTCCATTATCCATAGATATTGACTGTCCTGATACACATCCAGAAGTTTTGAACATCCACCAGCCATAACATTGGATTTGGTTGTTGGATGCTCCCTCCTGTTGCTCTAGATTTGAATGGTTCATATCAATATCTGTTCCTAAACATAAAGAAATAAGCATGAATCAAAAATAGACAAGAAAGTTGAAAAGGAAAATTTGAATGATAAAACAATTGAAACTGCTACTAGATGTTCAAGAGAAAAAAGGAAAGCATGAACTATCATTACTTATCAAAAACAAGAATATTTAGTTTATCTGCTTTTTTTATTATGTATTGTTAGCAAAAATAAATATCTTCTCCATAAATAAACCATATAAATTTACTTTTTCAAGAAAATATTTGAACAACAATAGAAGTGAAGAATTGTTGGAGGTAATTTAACATAATAGGTGTTACAAGGTACGTGCCATTGTAGTACATAACTGAATTGCAGGTGATTTTAAAAGTAAACCTTGTAAATCATCCTAGATGCACTAATCAACAAAAGCAACAGAAAGTGAACCTCTCTTATAAGTTGGATAAAGTGACGAATTAAGGTGGGACATATGAAATTTTACAATAAGAATATGAAGACAACAAAAAAATATGGAATACAAAGTATTTACCATAGGTAGTTGTCCCATTTAGAATAACACTGCACTCTTTCACATATTTGCACACGCCAGTTTCATGAAAGTTACTGAGAATATTTTTCTAGAAAATCTTACTGTTGTAAGGATAAGTTGATCCAGGAAACTGTGTGACTCCTCTTCTGCTCCCGGCTGCACTCCTATGTCAAGTCACCCTTCGAATAGAACTTGCAACAAGACGATTATTCATTTCAAACCTTTCAGGATTTTATCATGCCATAATTCATCAACTAAACTACTCACAACCAATTTCACCAAAATACTGCACCTTCTTTGGTTTTGTTTCTAATTTCTTTAGACATTAGAATACTTGTATAAAAAAAAAAATATAAATCCTTAGAACCATCCCACTTTTGCTACATCCTTGGAAATTCTTTAAACTCTTCAATAGCCTAATGTTAATCTACCACTCAAAAGCTAGTGAATACCACAGAAGCTCAAGGTTATTCCAAAATATCACAAAATTTATTACTCACATTTACATAAAAATTAGGTGAATTCCTAGTTCCGACTATCACTATTAGAAAACTAACTATCAAAAAAATTGTGGACACACAAGGATTATATCAATCAAAATATTGCATATAAGAAAATATATAATTAGCACATGAAACCCAAATGCACAAAAGATATTTAAATCTACCATTTTATTGACTTATTCAGAAAAAAACAACTATTTTCTATAATTATATAGGCCCACCTTTATATTATGAATATCCATAACCTATTTTTCTTTAAAAATAAGGTTTCATTAATAGGACATTTTCTTTGTAAGAACACAAAATTAGACATCAAGAATAGCCTACTCATGCTCCTACATAAACATATAACCAATCATTTAGATATTGGGAACATAAATATAAATGTGAGAAAACTAGGAACATATTCAACATACAAAACTGAGATCAATGTTGAGGATTCTTGAAAGAGGTTTATGTTTAAGTGTTCATTTTTTATCTTAAAACTAAAAATACATATGCAAAATATTTATTCTCTATTAAATTAAGCCATTCATGGATTAAAGGTTGGTTTATTATGGTTGGCATCAAGGTTATAGCAACTATGAGTATCAAGGTCTAATGGTGTGTATCACCTATCTAGAAGATTCCTAAATAAGTGTTATCATGGATTTTTTTGTTCTAATCATAAAATTAAATATATCTATTCCTATTGTTTTTATCATATAGACATTTAGGGTTTGTTTATGATGGTGAGCATCAAGTTCACAATAGATTTTGTCAGCAACAAGAAACAACTCAAATTTTATATTTATCTTTATAAAAAAAAGTCATGGGTAGAATACTAATTCACCTAAACCAAAAACTTATCCGTGATAATTTCTACAATTTTTTTGGAAAACTGATTTATAGTACATAAGAAAAAGTAACAAATAAGCTCTGTAACTCATATTTTTCATTTTTTATCCCCTAGAAACATCAATCCAAGCATTTAGAATTTGGAAATAAAAACCTAAATATGAAATACTACCAACAAATAAGTCATACAAAACTGAGATATAATGATTATGAATATATTACATTAAGGATATACTTGCATGGAGGTTATGTTGGATTGTTAGTTTTAATCTTAAACCTAAATATTTAATCAAGTAGGTAATTAGGCCTTGTTTCTTATGGTGGGTACAAGGATCATAGCAGGTTATGGCTGCATCAATGATATCTGCATAAAACCACCAAGCTAAGCATTTATAATTTGAAAACGCTGACATGATAATGAAAAGGCTAGCAACAAACAAATTGTTTAGAACATAATATAAATATACAAAACTATATATTGATTTAATACATTGATTCTAAATGGTTAATGTAGACAATTTTGGATTAGAGGTTATGTTAAAGGCTTATTTGGACCTTCAAACTATTATACATGCACTTAAAAATTCTACTCTATTATTTTTAAGCAAATAGGAAGGATTCTTTCAAATAGAGTATTATGGTTGCATCAATAAAAAACTCCAAAATCTATATGTACACAATAATTTCTCATCAAAATCATAAACAATTTATGGGATAATACAGTGCTCATTTGGAGGAAAAGATAATCCATGATTCCTAAAATTTCTAGGAAGTGGAAACTTCTATTCAAAATTCATGAGGAATAGCGGAAAATGAAACTCACATTTTAAATTTGATCACACACAACTATGAAGCTTAGATTTAATATTTAATTAAATAATCAATAATAAATAATAAATAAAATCTCACATTGAAATAATTAAAAACACATACACAGAAAATGCAATTTATGGAGCTTCATTTTTGAAAGGAGAATAGAAGACACAAGAATTAGGTAAGTGTGATACCATAACAACCCACATTGTTTCTTAAAAAACAAAATAAACAAATAATATTTGGTGTCATTATTTGAAAGGAAATTTTCCAAAAATCATTCACCACACTTAAAGCCTCTTTATAGTTTCATATAATCAATCTATTGAAATTTTCCCAACCCTAGACTTGGAACGTTATTACAAAATATCTTTCTCATGTTTCTTATCCTTAAAACTAATACTTTACTCTAACTATTTTTTTCTTAAAAAGGGGGAAATCACTTATCTTTCACTCACATAATCCTAGGACCTGGCTCCACAAAATATCTGCTCCAAAAACTAGGTAAAGACTTCTCCAAACACTAATCAAACTCATGGGTTACAAAATCAGATACCCATTGCAAACTTGCAACTAGATATATATGTTAAAACCTCTTCAGAAAATCAATGAAGGAAGCGAATAACTAAGTAAGCCCTTACACTTCCTTGAGGGTCAAGAAACTAGATTTAACCAGAACCTTGTAGCTATTGGTTGGTTAAGAAAACTACCTGACTCTTCCCACCAAAAAGCTAAGTAGGGGTTTCCATTTTAATATAACAACACTTGTTTTCCATGTATGATAGGTGCAAAGGAATGAAGATGGCAAGGAAATAAACCAGAGATGCAAAAAATGGGTTCCTAAACATAGCAAGGCTCAAAATCATGAAGTTTACATTGAAAATAATACATTAGGATCGATCACCAAAAGAATTTTGAGGATGTAGGTCTCGTGATGAAGGAGTACATAGGAATTAATGCCAATTTTGAAGGAGTGAGAAGGAATTAAAGCAAGTCTGAAGTTACTAAAGACATGCGAAACATGTTGGTCTATGCCAAAAAGCAACACAAGTGGTGCACAAGTGACAAGACAAGAAAATAATATAAGGTGAGTAATACGAGCAACACTTTGGAAAAGCAACATAATCACCATAAAAATTGAAGCCCAATGAAATCCCACTAAGTAATGGCTAATCCTTTATGACCAGAAGCTGAACACTGGAAGGGTTAAAAACTGGGATGGCTGATGGAAATTATGACTAAAGTGTACACAATAAGCCTATCAGCTAATAAAAGTTAGAAACCAGAAGCACAATCCCAAAAAGAATTCAAATTTCTTAGTATCCAAATACAAAAGATTGAGGAACAAAGTTGTACAAATCCAACATGTTAATTTGACATCAAGACATTCAAAATAATATTTTAGAAAACATAATTATTAAGAAAAATGTTGAATATACATAACACCATACATACCTGAGTTTAAAAAGTTGGATTAGACTTCTCTATGCATCATATGATTAAAATAAGTTGGAGTATGACTAGACAAAATATGGAATATTTTAGTCACCTTTAGCAAGCAATATAATATGTGCACTTAATATCAAAACAGATGGAATAATAATTTTTTAAATGTAGATTAGGCTTCTCTAAAATTAAAAATCAATTTTAGTCATCTTTCTTGAAAATCTATAAATCAAATAATATAATTAGTTTATATCTGCCTCTCATCATTCTCAATTTGTTTTTAATCACACAAATAATTGAACAAAATATGAACCAAATTGCAACAAAGGAATAATTATGAATTGCACATGCTTCAAGAAGTAAGCTAAGTTAAGTATAATTACACACACACACATAGGATATCTATATATGTGAATTATATATGATTATGCAATAATGATGATTGCAGCAATTATTGAGCCTTATAAGTAATTATGATGCTTTAATGTAAGTATGGATGATAGATTCTTATTTGTTTGATTTACACTAATGATATCTTTTGAGTGTGTGGAACAAATCAATTGAAGAAGAGGAATATTTAGACCAGCGATCATCTATAAGAATAAATTAATTAAAATGAAATAGAGATCTGCACCCTCTAAATTGGAAATAATTGATAAATTGGCATGTGTACAATAGTCTGATTTCTTAAATCGGTGGTATGAAATATGAATTTTTTGATTAGAAGATCAAGGTACCGGTGATGCATTGTTGTTATGCATGTTTCGTTATAGCAAGTAAATATGATTAAAATTTGTTTGTCATATGTCTTGAATGTTTTATCCATGATAGAGGAGGTTTTGATTACAACAGGGGAATGGTGATGGGACACTCTCCTAGGTATGCCACCTCAAAATGGGGGACCAATAGTCCCAATGAGGCCAAAGGGGTACCAAGGGTACAATGCTTTGGGCTTAAGAGAGATGGCATTTTCAAGGCACTCATGTAATCTCACCCCTCCATCACAGTGACTCAACACAAGAGGTCAAACCATAGAGAGGGAAATGGTTGACAAGATAAGGGGATAATGGAAAGTGGACATCTCCTAGGTAGATCACCTCATATGGATGGCATAGGCCACATGAGACCAAGGGGGATGGTATATCTACTCTTGGGTCTAGAGGGTCCTAGGCATCCCATCAAGTCACATTCTCCCATGCTCTCCTATGGCTAAGCCCTCCAAGGATATTAAATGCTCTGTGATTGGATTAGTAATTTGGCCTTGAGTTTACTAATATTTACTTAGAATAATCAACTAATTGGTATTATTGTGGTAAATGGTTATAATATGCTAATCAGTGTGATTGTGGTAAATGGTTTCTCATTTGTGTGCAGGGCTTCAATCAAATGAAAGGTGCTAGCTCTAACCCATTTGTTCATTTAAAAATTAAGGATTTAGGGAAAATTTAGGGCATTCCCAATTAGGGGATATTACATTGCAACATGTATTCTATTGATAGTTCTTGTCCCTGAGAGGACCAGATTCACACCTAAAGTGTTTTGTCTTCAAGTGCCAAGCAAGTTGATGTAGCAGCATCACCTTCCTGTAGCTGAAGTTGAGTTTTGGGTTTGTAATATTCAAAAAGATGTTTTCTCTTTTCCTTATATGTTTTTTAATAGCACATCTGCCATGAACCCAGTCCACTAATAGTGATAGCTAACTGGGCTAATGCAAGAAGTTGGGTCCACAAAAAGCTCAAAAAGTGGAACTGTTTTTGTTGTTTTTTAGAATTTGTCACACTTGGACTAAAAATTTGAGGCACTTACACAATGAATCATAAAAAAAGTCAATACTATGAAAGTTATCATTTTGAATATAATTTCCAAATATGTAATTTATTCAAATGCCCAAATGATAGAAATTAAATTTTGATAGGGATGTATAAAAACCACTTTTTAAAAGTCATTTTTTTACCATACCATGCATGTGTATGGTCACCATTTTTGGACTCAAATAAAAGTATTCTACTAATTATTTTTGGGGAAAGAAATCTAACAACATGAAGATTGATGAGGAATTTGTTTTGTAATTTTTTTTCTAATACAATTTTTTAATTAAATTTTTATTGGCCTTAATTTTTTTTTTTGAAAATCAATGTGTATGGACATCATAATTGGACCTAAACTAAAAAAATTTTGAATCTTTTTTTTCATTGTGTAGAGAATTGTCTAAAAATTGATGCCACATAATTGGCTTTACAATAAACTTAACCAAAGAAAACTTATTAGAAAACAAGAAAAGCCAGATATTTCAAGTTTAAGGACTAGTTTTCTTAGAAATTAATTAAAAAATAAAAAATATAATCCAATCTTAATAAAAAATATATATTTCAAAAATAGACATTGTGTTCTCTAATGGGTTTTAATTTTATAGATTGATTCAAAAAAAAGTCCATCAGCCATATTGCCAAAGTTGGACATTCTTCTTCAATCCATCTTAGCTTTTTAGTTGCAGGTCAAAGGCTAAGGGTTAGGTTTCCAAGCCTTTCCCAAGCCTAAAACTAGGGCATCATGTGGGTTTTAAAAACATGTATGCATTTTGAAAAATGCATATGTATTCTTTATTTTATTGATTATTTTTAAAAATAAAAAAAATTAGAAACACATACGCATTGTGCATTACAAAACTGGTACCCATTTTAAAATGTGTACGCATTTCTAAAAGGTATTTATTTTTTTAAATAAATGACTTTTATACATTATAAAATGTGTACATGTTTTTAAGTGCATACACATTTTTTTAGGCTCGGGTACCCAAAGCATAACGCATACATGTTTTTTTTTAAATACATACACATTTTCTACAAGATTTTTTTTTGGCTGAAACTTCCCCTCTTTGTCAACCCAACTCTTGCTTTTACCCAAATGAATATCAATTTCCATAACATATGTAGCTAGTTGAACAACTACTCCTTCTAACTATGATGCTAGCTGACGAGTACAGATAGGTAGGAGACAAAAACTAAAACATCCATCTTATTTTATGGAGTGAACTCCTAATTAACATTGTTCTAACTACTAACAATCTTTTTACTTTATTATGATTGAATAACTTAGTCTTATTTATTCTAACCATAAACAAAGCACTTACTCGGTGCTGCACTTTAAAACATAACATAATTACAGTAGATACAATGCATACATACAACATGAATGTATATGTATCCATATGCATATGTGTAAGTGTTTGTCTATGTGTGTATGAATGTATATGTATGTTGTATGTATGTATATGTATATGCATATGTGTAAGTATATGTGTGTGTATGAATGTATATGTATGTTGTATGTATGTATATGTATATGCATAAGAATGTGTGTGTGTGTGTATGTATGTATGCATGTATGTATGTATTTATGTATGTATGTATGTATGTATGTATGTATGCATGTTTATGGAACATGGATAGAAGTTCACAACCACCCAAGTACACACCGACATAAACAAATGTACACAGGCATAGACACTTGTAAACACACCCTACGAGCAAAAATAGCATATGAAACTCTTTCCACTTTTTCAAATCCTATAATCAAGTTATATGAAACTTATTTTACCTTTATCCATTCCCATTAGCTTATTATTTTAATAAGGATCCTTTCTGATGCATTTTCCATACTTGTAAAGATTTTTTCCTTAGATAAATAAGGCCTTCATCACCCACACCAACAAATCCAACCAATGCTAAGTTGTCAAGATGACTTAAATGTGTAAGAGATTCGAGACACTTGTTGGTTATCTGCAAAAAAATAGATCTTCTCAGTATGCAGTGATCCAATTTCAAGCATAATGAATTCAATCACATTTCAGTTATGCTAAATCTTGAGCTTAATTCAAAACAAATGCAACCAAAAAAGTGAACAATCCTTGAATCACTATTGAGGTAACAATCCTTATTATATATTATGTTTATGGAAAGTAGCATGACTCACCACTTATCGCCAAAACAATTCGCTCATTGCAAATAATCAGGTAAAACATGATGAAAATTTCATCCAAGAATTCAATATTATGTTTGAAATAAACTTAAAACCTCCAACACCCAAATCTAACAATTTAGTTGTTAAGGAAAATCATACCAATATGACTCACATTGGAAGGAGTAAAAAGAAAGGATATGGATGAGGTTAGAATTTTCATATTATCTAAGAATCAAGATGCATGGAGTCATGGATTCAATTAACATTTCTCATTTTTAAGTGCAAAATTATGTGTGTAATTTATTGTATATGAAATAAATGTGCAGCTTAAGCAAATGGTGCTGCTACCAAATAATGCCTAACTAAAAGCATTAGTTAGAATGAAGCACTAGTTAGAGACTAAAACTTTGTAGAATGTATGCATACTCAACAATTTTCATGTCTAGTGAATTTAATCACCTTGCGTTGAGAGAATTTATTTCTTCAGTACTGGTGAATTGACTTTTTTTAAATAGTAAACTAAAACTGAAGACAAACCTCAATTTTTAGTTAACATTTTTTTTTCTTCAATATTTGTGAAAAATTTAAATATAAATCACACAAAATAATATTTATGGAAATTGAAAAATAGCTTTCATTTTAACCAAACTGAAAAAGATTGAGAAATAATATTGGAAATTATTAAGTAAGATTCATAACCTTCTAGATTCTCTAAGAATGTATTATTACTTAAAATTTTCCCTACCTGGAAGAAAAGGGTTCATTTGCAACAACCACACATTATTGGAACAGGAGAGAAGGCCTTTCCAAAGAGAAGTGCACCAACACAGAACAAAAACCTTAATTTTTCCTTCACATGACAAGACTTATACATACATGTAGAAAAAAAAGATGGTATTAACAACAAGAGTTAACTAAGGCTTAAGTCAAATTCATAATTGTAAGTAAGAAAGATCAAGATTCCACCGCTAGTTGCATTTGATAGCAACCAGCTCAATTCCAAGGTCTGTGACCCCTACACACCACTTAAGATTTAGAGTCTCCAACTTCCCACATCTAATAGCTATGCATCCAAGACCCATGTCCATGATTTTTTTGCATTTCACTAGTTTCAAAATTACAAATTTTGGGCATGTGCTATACCTTCAGTGCAATTGGAAAGATCAACCTCGACCAAAGATTGACATCTTTCAACTAGCTTTTTTATACCTGAGTGAAAGTCCACAAATTTGAGAGGTTGATGGAAAGCAGACAATTCCCAATGATGTGAGCCACATCCCCTAAACTTTCATCTGTGATCTGGGAGCAAAGAGATAGATCTAAACATTGAATCTTGTTGTATCTTTGCAAAATTATAGGTAGCAAGTATGATCTCATTAATTGTACTTCCTTCCTAGACCTTGCATCCAAAGAGAAAAAATGTTTGTTGACTAGGCACCATGACTTTCTTTCTTTGAGATCGTCCAATTTTTCAAGAATAGTTACAAGGATCTCATCATCCAAGACACCCATGATTGAACTACACTATACAACTACTCTCTTCATTACAAGGGATTGAAATGATAAAATTTCCCTTAAACATTTCCCAATTTGAAAAGCAATACATGAACCGAACATAAAATCCCCTTTATGATCTAAGACATCAAAAATAAAATCAATTTGCTAGACCTATGCAAAATCCTTGGGGATTATTCTGCTTTATTTATAGCTAAATGCAATCATTTATGAATCAAATTAGCTCTTTGATAATTGGGTAATCCAAAAAGAATTGCCATGCAATTGAAAGGGAACCCAAAACCTAGTTTTACAAATGTAAAAGAAAGTCATAATTTTCAGTCTTCTGCAAAACCTCACAACAATATTATCATTTATAAAAATTTGCAGAAACCTGGTAAAAAGCTGAATATTTTCTCTAAAAGGAAACTATAATTTCATATTCTAAAGAACAATTGCAAGCAAAGAATGAGGGAATTATTTGATAGTTCAGAAATAAAATAAAATAGGATAGAAGAAAATGATTGGTTTAAAGACAATCATCAAATTTATATTTGAAGTTGGTGAGTCTCAGAGCTAAAATGGGAAGAAAAGGTGTTTTTAAGGTCTAAGATGTCAGTCCCGTGCAATTGATTTTACTTGAATTACATAATAGCTTACACTAGCACCTGTACCATTAGATCCAGAGAATCTCTTGTTGATGTGTTTTTTATGCACTTTTCAACACAGGCAGTGCATAGGTGCACTACCTTTCTTGAAAGACAATCTCCCACAATCGGATTGCAAAACACTATCCCAAGGTCTCTCGAATACCAGGTCATGACAGTGCTTAGATACCTCAGTAGTTTGATGTGATTTGCTGGAATCACAAGGCGGACTTACGGATGAGTTACAAAGCATGGGAAGTTGGGTTTGCAAATGCAGTTTCAAAGTACAGAAAGTGAATGAACAATGGCTGTCCACTCAAAACAACAAGCTAAAACTCATCAATTTCATCTGATTTAGCTTCATAGTGATGCTTTGGGTCCTACCCTAACAAAGGATTAAAAAAAATAGCAAAGGGAGAAGGGTTAAGAAAGATATTCTAATCCTAAGCTATGAATGAACAGTAACAATGGTGGCTGCTAAAGTAGACAGGCTTCCTAAACTGGGTTTTGCTTGACCAAGAGAAACCTACAGCTACACAAAATTAGTGCAATCTCCTAAGGTCTGCTGATTTTCATATTGCATATGCACATCATGAACATGCAATTGAACTAAGTTGCAGCATTGGAATAAAGAAGCCCAGGCTAACTTTGCACAACACCTTGTCATCAACAAGTGCTAAAAGTATGGGCTGAAAGCTCATCAAATACCAAAATAGCAATTTCCATTATCACCTCCATTCAAGAATCTACAACTAAAACTACTATGGAAGGAAAAACCATGCATGCAAGATGAGCAAAATCAAAGAGAACATCCATAAATCATGCAATGTTGTCTTCTATTGCTGCAAATGTTTTTTACAATAGCTCTCCAACCCTTACAAATGAGGGGCAAGCCCCTATTTATAGTTTTCCAAAGCCCAAATGAATGGCTAGGATTCAATTACAATGAGTGGATCAGATTCAATTACATTAGGGTTTCACCTACCCCTCATTATCTAGCAATTTAAAATACATTCTTTGTATTTTCCCTATTTTGTCTTCTAGTGCCAGTTACTGTAACAATTTTGTCATTTAGCTGATTTCCCTTTTCACTGTAGCTAAAACTACCTGAAAGTTGTCTTTTGTTTGATGTGCTTGTAGTGTTCTTCCTTTGATCAAACGAGTTCGTCGACGATTGGCATCAATGGATTGGCGGCCCCTGATTCAAGTAGAAAGCTCCTTAAAAATCATCACCATCTGGAAAAAGGTAGGACAACTCCCTCAATGGGCCTCTTCGATAGACCTACGGAAGGCTTCTTGACTCCTGCAAACACGAAGTGTCGTAAGTGCATTTATACATGAGTTAAGGAAAATGTCAGTCAAACCTACAAATTTCTGTTAGATCTATCCATGCATCATCAAAATATCTTGATATTCATATTTGGAGCTCATTTGGACCATAAACATTAATGCGTGCTTCAAGGGTGCAAGCGCTAGAGGGAGGAAAGACGGAAAAAGAAAGCCAGAAGGCAGACATCGGACGGAAGCCAAAACAACTGGGAAGAAGGCGGGCTCCCGGATGTTCAAAACAGCCGGGAAGGAGGCGACTCCCGGATGTTCAAAACAGCCGGAAGGAGGCGAGCTCTTGGATGTTCAAAACAGCTGGGAAGGAGGCAGACTCCTGGATGTTCAAAATAGCCGGGAAGGAGGCAAGCTCCCGGAAATGGCCACAGAGGGGCTGGGATCTGGAGGGCAGAAGGGAGGTGGCCACCGGAAGTTCCAAAATGTCCACAGAGAGGCGGAGCCCCAGAAATGGCCACGGAGGGGCCGGGCTCCAAAGGTCGGAAAGGAGGTGGTTGCCAGAAGTTCCAAAATGGCCACAGAGAGGCGAAACCCTGAAAATGGCCATGGAGGGGTTGGGCTCCAGAGGCTGGGAAGAAGGTGGCTGCCGGAAGTTCCAAAACGGCCACGAAGAGGCAAAAGTTCGAAAACAGCCATGGAGGGGTGGAAGCCCGGAAACAGCCACGGAGGGGCCGGGCTACGGAGGCCAGGACGCCCTAGGCTGATGGATGTTCTAAACAGCAAAAGGGGGATGAAGCTCCGAAACCACCGAAACTTAACCGAATCTTGACGAAACCTTGGAAGTTCATTTAAGCACATCAAACACATCCTAGATCCAAAAAAGGGTGACCCCAAAGTCAAAAATGAGGAAACAGGAGTGACAGGGGTCCACGGATGTTTCCAAACAGCTAAGGAGGAAGGGAATTCCAGAGGGAAAGTTCTGAAAGCATCGAAACTTAACGAAACATTGACAAAACCTTGGCAGTTTATTGAAACACCCCAAACACACCCCGAATCCACCAAAAAGTTGTTCCCAAAGCCAAAAATGTGGAAACTGGACCGACAGGGGTCCACGGATGTTTCTGAAACAGCCAAAGCAAGACAAAAGGAAGAAAGGGGATGGGGGACTTTATTTCTCTACAGATTTGAATACCCCAAGTAGGTGAATTTGGTAAGGGGAATTTGATCACTTGATGGTACATGACCAATTTGGGCTTGGAAATGGGGCATGCAAAATAAGACAAGAGCAAAGCAGCCTGTCGGGAGCAAAAAAAAGGGGGTCCCTGCCTACGGCGGGGCGTGTGTGCAAAACATGCACAACATCTCTTAGTTGACAATAACTTTTAGCACAAGGTTTCCAACCCTGGACTAGGTAGATACTTTAAAATGAAGATGAATTTTCATTCCAATTGGACTATTTGGCAATGATCCCTCCTTTGATTCTAATTGCATCCTTTAAATTTCCCCTCTAGTCATCCTGTTTTCTTTTTCAAACACTTAGCTTTCATGCAAGTGTTCAAAGCATAACAATACTAAGAAATTATTATATAAATACCATGCTTAAGTAAATACTTTAAAGTTTAAAGGACTTGAGTAGAAATATAAAAACACTCAAACCTTGGCATGTTAAGCACTATTTTCACTGATACTAATATAAAACCCTTTGCACAAAATAAGTCAACAGATTCATACAATAAATTTGCATAACAAGCAACCTTTACAATCCAACATATTGGAGTCTACAACCAAATCAGCAAAGTCAATAGATGAGACAATATTCAATACACATTACACAAAAGAAATAAAATATTCAATACATGTTACTCAAACAAATCTTAATAGATATACAATGGGATTAAGTAGAAAGCACTAGCAAAAGCTTTTATTAACTTTGCTTACCCCAACAAAAAAATATCAAGACTTTCAAGACTAGGCAAAGTGGTATCTATCAAAATACATAATGCACAACTCTGTAAAATACTAGAAGTTGAATAACGTACCTATTTGTATTGATGTTGAACCATATCTTGTGTTGATTGAGAATACAAATTCTCCATAGGGATAGCCATTTTCCATCAAAATCAATGTGTCGTAGAAAAATGGCCCCTTGTCATTTTCATGGCCTTTAAGGTCTTATTTCATGGTGTTTGATCTATATTATTCTCTGATTTTATGTTGTAATATGGCTTGAACATGCATATTTGGGTACTAAAATTCAAATAATGACATCTTCTAAAGGTATTGTGAAGTGTTGTAAGACATTTCTACACTCTTCTAGACTCTATTCATTACAATTCACCTAAAAATAACCTTTTCATCATTAATCAATTCCTATTTTGAAGTGTTGTAAAGTATTGTAACAATATTTCACACTTTTCTAGGCACAACTTCACCATTTACCCCTTTCTTATACTTTATTTGGTCCCTTTATGCCCTCACATGCTTTAATTAAGTGTATTTTTGAATGTCATCCTGACAAACAACATTAAATACAAGATAATTCCCCACACCCATTTTTAGGTCCTAAGTGGGACCCATTTGGCATGGGTGGCGAATGAGTCCCCCTTGGCTCCAAATTCAAAAAATTTAAAATTTCCTTTTGGGTTTTTATTCAAAAACACTTGATGTTGGCCTATGATGAGGTATGAACGGGTAACTAAGGCACAAGATAGTATAAATAAGTGAATTTCACCTCATTTTACATCCCATTCATCCAAGTATTCATCCTCCAACATTCACACATCATCTTTGAGTAATCTCAAGCATTCAAGCATCTTACAACATCAATTCAAGCAACATTCAAGCACTTTGGAGCATCCATTAATATTACTTCAAATTTGTATTATCAAGGGTTTGGTAAGTTGATAGAAATTGCATGTTATTAGTTTATCATTCACTTCCATTCCATTGTTTCATTAAGGGTTTGATTACCAAAAGTGGGTTTGACCAAGGCAAACCCCTATTTGCTAACCCTCAACTATTTTTCCCCTATTGCATGTGTCTTTGTAGACTTTTGTGTGCACATTTAACAAGATTTTTGGTGTTGAAGATTGGTATACAAGTCAACTAGGTGCTTCAAGTCAAATCAATCATATTTCAAGCTTGTAGAGGGGTTTTTGTCCATTTCCTGTAGAATTGACTTTGGCAACCCAACAATCAGAGATTTCTAGATCTGGTGTTGTAGAGTTGTCTCCTAATTTTTCAAAATTTTGGGAGAGGACTGATTCGCCACCAGTGGTGAATGAGTTGCACCTTAGGACTAAAAATTTGAATTTTGTTAGATTTCGGATCCTAATAGTCATAAACCAGTTTCCAACTCTTTTTCACCAGTACGAGGACTAATTCACCACCCTGGGTGAATGAGTCCACTATGAAATTTTGGTAATTTAAGTCAGTATTCACAACATTATAAAATCATCAAATATTTCCCAGGTGCACCTTGTTTCATCCTATTTCTTTCTATTCTACATCATTTGATCATTTAGTGTGTTTTCTAGTATAGTTTAACTCTTAGATTTGCATTCATATTTATTCATTTAAATCATTTAATTTAATTTAGTTTACTTCATTTAGTTTAGACAACATCATACATAACACAATTTGAATGAACCTTTTAGCATTTTTGGCCCTACCTCTCTCCTTTTTAGGTGAAAAACCCTAGAAGAGCTAGAGAAGCCATAGGAATCCAAAAATCAATGGTTCATTTTGGTGAACTTGCATTTTGAACATTTTGCATTTCTGATTTCATATTGCATCTTAGTTTATGTTTACATCAACATTTAATTAGGACATTGTTTTGTTCTTGCATTCTAGGATTTTTCATATTGCATTAGTGAAAACTTCATTTAGATTTTATTTTTTCATTGCGTCTCATTGAAAAAATCTAAAAATTTCCATTTGCATCATTAATTGTAGAGCATTAAAATTACATTCAAATTTATGAGAAAGAAACAAAAACATCATACAAGGACTCATTCACCACCCTAGGCAAATCAGTCCCTTTGTACTTTTTAAACAACACTTCTAGCATTTTTCTGACATTTGTCTGCATTTCTATTTTCTATAGTTAGATCTTTGTTACAGTTAGCAAAATTTATGTTATTGACATTTTAGAGCTCTTAGATTACCTTGCATTTAATTTCACTCCCTCCTTTGTGGTACTTGTATGAGTGTTTGGTGCCCCATTGATAATACTTTAGTGAGAAGAAGTTCTATATTCATGGCCTCCCACAATAGCACTTTCTTTGTGGACCTTGGGATCTCACGAGCTCCTATTCCTAGTATGGACAATGGTGCATTAGGCACTGACAATATCACTTCTATTCCTTCACCTTTCCATCCAATGAATGTGGACACCCAAAATAATTCCCTCCCACAAGAAAAGTTTATTAATATTCATGAGGATTTTGCACATTTACAACAAGACTTGTCACTTGAAAACATTTCCACCACTGCCATACTTGCCATTGACAATCTTCATCGTTTGATTGAAAGTGATGATGGCTTGCAAGTGATGAAGATAATTTCCAACATTTACAATAAACATGCCTCTTCTAATACCCAATTTGCAAACATTCTTGTAAGCCAAGGAGGACCTCAAGTTCCTCCCCCTTCAACCATAGCATCCATACCAACTTATACCAATCCACAAGTCCACAAAACTATGCATCAGGTTAATTATGTGGCTACTTCTTTTATGATTCCACCTAGCATTCCTACTTCTCTTGTGGCATCGCAAGTCCCCTCCACCACCTTCACCCACCTTAGTATTCCTTTCACTTCCCCTAACATCACTTACACTCCATCACCATTTTCTTTTCCACCAAAATCCACTTACCCCAACCCTATTCTTACACAACTCCTTAATACTATTTCATCCATGCAACATCAACTTTCCACCATTAGCCAAGTTCAAACTGCTCCACCCACATATCATGTTCCTAGCAGCCCCTTATCCTTAGAAATATTACATACCCCAATGCCACAAGGGATAGAAATTCCTTAGTTTGAGAAATACATAGGTAAAGGAGACCCTATCAACCATGTTAATGCTTATACCACTTTATGTAGTGATTTTTTCCTCGATGATAAACTATTAGCCAAAGTGTTTCCAATGGACCTTGAAAGATATTACCTTAGAGTGGTTTTCCAACTTTCCTAATCATTCCATCTAATCCTTCAATGAATTGGTGTATGGTTTCATAAGTCAATTTTAAGTGCACATGACACCTAAAAAGATAGTGGTTGACCTCATGTGATGTAAACAAAACACAAATGAAAAAGTAATGGATTTTATCTCACAATACCAATCCTTGTATGCTCAAATTGATGTCAAGATTCTTGATGCACATCTACAAAATATGTTTATCAAAAATTTGCACACAAATCTTCAAGATAAGCTAACTATGATGAAATTCCCTTCATTCATGCATTTATGCACAACCTTGTGTGAATACCATAACTTTCTTTCAAGTTGTGATTCAAAATCCACTTCTAACTAAGCTGAAAAACTTGAAAACAACAATCAAAACCAAACTAACACACAAAAATTATGCAAACCAAATAGAGGCTTTTTATAGTTCAATTTGCCTCCTCCATCACAATTACAACCAACCCAACCAGTCCAAACTCAAGTGGAAGTTGTTAAAGCAATGATTCCTTATACCTATGGGGACTGAAGAGACAATTTACTCCCTTACCCTATACCATCCATAGCACAATGAACTAATTAATTCAACAATGCACGCTCACTTTTGCACCTATTAGACCATTTCATCCAAATTAGCCATTACCACCCAACTTCAAACCTAATGCTTATTCTTATTTTCATCATCAAAATGGACATGACATTGAACACTACAAGCATCTAAAACATTTGGTTGAATACCTCATTGTTTCAGGCCATTTATCCATTGTGGGTGTTAATGATCAAGGCAATAATTTTGTTGCACCCCCTTTACCAAAACTCACAAATTCTTACCAATCCTATTCCTAAACACACTACTTCATTTGTCAAGGCTAGTGAACCTTCAAACACCGATGTAATGACTATTGATACAAACAATGAACAACATGATATACCTCCACCTGTCACTGAAGATAGTCCTATGGATCAACTTGTGGCTACGATAGATGTTATCCCTTGTAAGGGCCAAACCACTAACTCTCTTGATATCACTTTTTTTGCTAAAGACATACTACAAAAACATCCTGATGGTCCTCTCTACATAGCTGGTAGAATCTATGATAAGCCCACTAATCGAATATTAATAGATCTCGCTTGTGGTGATAATGTGATCACAGAGGAGTTTCTAGTATTACAAGCTATATCAAGAAAATTATAATAAACCAACTGCATGGATTAAAACACATACTAGTTTTGCATGCCCTATGATTGAATCAATCGTACTCCCATTACAGATAGGACCTAAAACTTCTGAGGTAACATTTTCAATTATTCCATAATCTAACCAATTTCATTTGCAGCTTGGCCACCCTTGGCTTTGCTCAATGAAAGCGGTCCCATTAGTTGTTCACAAGTGTTTAAAGTTTCCACATGGCAATGAGATATTCACCATACACCATAGTGGCATTAATCCCTTATCTTCCAAAGGTAATTTTTCATTAGAAGCCTTTTGGCCTAAGCCCATGGAACCCATCACCCATTGAAAGGACTTTTTTTTCATAGCTTATCAAAAGTTCAAAGCCAAAAAGATAGCTGAATTGTCTCTTCATAATGCATCCTCGTCCACTTTCACACCTCCTATCATAGGTGAACCATTATTCAATGTGAGTCTAACATTGAGAAAACCATAAAACCTCAATAACAACCACACCTAGATACTTCTCAACCATCATTTAAATGACCAAGGGAAAATGAAACAACTCTTGTCACGCCTCCTTTCATTAAACAAGTGTATAAAGCCAAAGAGAAAGTTGTTGACCCGTCATCTTTAGTTTCTTTAGTTCTTCCCTCTTTGGAAGTAGAAGACCCTATGATGCCTCAATCCACTCTTACACCTCAACCACTCCAAAGCTGAATTAAATCAAACCACAATGCTAGGGAACATCAGTCTCATCGTTATCTCCTTGATCGTCAATCTCACATGGAAGAAAATAAAGAAAATCAACCTCCACCTTTGACAAAAGTAATAGATGACCACCCTCCTCCTGACCTGCCATAAGATATTCTAGTGCAACAATCACAACAAAATGAACCAATCCCACAACCACTGCTTTTGATACATCCATCCTTAGAAATCACCCTTTATCCTCTCATTGTCATTAATCTTGATGATGATGATGATTATGCAACAATTGAATAAATAGATGAATAAGTGCATAACGACCTAAATTCTCTATTTTCATCTACAATGAGCTTACATGATAAATCCTCTCAACCAAGTGAAAAAACCTGGTACAAATCCTAGTTCAGCGCTTGCAATTATTCCTTTGGATAGTCAACCACCCTCACATTACACTGAACATGATTGGGAGGTTGATGACTTGTTAGATGGTTGACTTGCATTCGCCTAACTATCCTTTTTGGTTTTCTCTTTTTAATTTTTCTTCTTTTTCCCTTTCATGTGCATATCGTGTTCCCCCATATATCGTGTGTTTGATGTTCCCTCTCTTTGTACACTTCTTCTATTTGTACCTCTATTCTTCTATTCATCATGCATTATCTTTTTCACTTTTATTTTGTGTTCTCCTTTTGGAGATGATGCAAAGCACAGAGACGCCCTATGTCTCTTCCATGTTGACCCAAAAGGTCCTTGTCGATTCCACTTTTGTTTTGTGTTCCCCTTTTGGGGATGATGCAAAGCATAGAGATGCCCTATGTCTCTTCCATGTTGACCCATGTTGTCTCGGTTCTTGTTTGATTTATTTTGTCTCCTTTTTGTGGGATGATGCAAAGTGTAGATATTCCTATGTTCTCCATGTTAACCCAAATGAGCCTGAGCCGAGCTTTTGTTTATCTTTTTCCTTTGATGATGTAGCATCATGATCGAATGTCTCCATGTTGGACCCAAAAACTTTTTCACTCCTCTTTCAATTTCTTTATTTTGCTTTCTTTATTTTCCTTTTGATGATGTAAAGTGTTGAGACCATTAACGTCTCTTCCATGTTGGATCTAAAACGAACTTTATTTTCCCTTTCTATATCTTTAGGTCATTCTTTTCTTAGTTCTATTTGTTTTGAATGATGATAATTGAGGCCCTTCCATTAAATAAATTGCAGCAACTAACATACTAACCCCAAATCCATAGA
This sequence comes from Sequoia sempervirens, assembly GCA_007258455.2. Taxonomy (NCBI): domain Eukaryota; kingdom Viridiplantae; phylum Streptophyta; class Pinopsida; order Cupressales; family Cupressaceae; genus Sequoia; species Sequoia sempervirens. The sequence goes on along the minus strand of VDFB02281492.1, from coordinate 942,275,434 downwards.
ACCGCTATATGTATGTGCAGGATCATCATGGGCCAAAAGTTATGATATGATGGTATGTGTAGGGTATGTGGTTGACTACTTTTCTTTTACCCAAAAATTGGATGAAACAAAAGGGTTTCTAAAGGAGATTCTCAACCGCCTATAAGCAAATTATGCTTTACTTTGAATCTCTAATAAATAAATTATTATTTATTTTCTATTTGAATTATGACTAAAGTCCCGATCGATAGATGATGGAAAAAATCTATAGCTTTCTCTAAACAATATCACATTTTTGAATCAAACATGTGTCAGCATTCTATGCTTCACATACTATAAGATTAAAAAAATGAATTTCATGAAGTTTTGAACAAGTTAAGGTGGTCGACATATGAGTTTTATATTTTCTAAAAGTTGCAATAAAAAATTCATAATTAATTATTTACTGGAAAAATTACAAAAATATGCACGTGCATCAAGCCATGAGTCCTCTACTTATATCTAAAATATAATAAAAAAATATTATCATTTTATTGTGGTTAGGGTGGCTAGATAGACACCTACTTCTTATTTTTTCCCTAAAATTTAAGTACTACTACATTGAAATTTCAAATTTTCACCAAATAGATTTTTTTTTCTTTAAACAAACCTAGTAGTTTAGAAACTACATTCAAATTTCTATAGATCCTATTCTTACTTATTTTTGAAATAATATAGATAAATTATTCAAATTTTTATGTCGTTGCCCAACTCTAATTTTTATGAATTTTTGCCACTTAAGGGCATGTTTTTCCATGATGATCCTACACGCATTCCCTTATGTTTGTGTGGGGTGGGTGCACCAAGATGGTTGCACTTTTGTGGCCAAACAAGAAAAAAAAAGCCATAACGCGAAAGCGTTATAATGTGTTCGCGTTATGGTTTTTTAAAAGCAAAAAAAGAAAGTGAATCCAAATATCATTTCTCATTTGGTTTTTTCTGTGTTTTAGCTCCGCTCGCGGCCAAAAAATCTTGCTCTTTACACCAAGATTCTTGGAGAGTAGTGATTTCTTCAAAAATTCATCAATGTAAGAATTGATTTCCTTTCACAAATATGCCACCACAAATTAATTTAGGAGATGCAAGAGGGGTATTGTTTGGTATTTGTTTTGAATTTGTTAGTTTTAAAATTGATTTGTTTGTTTTAGTTTAGAAATGAATGTTTTGTTTAATTTGTAGGAAATCCTCAACAAGAGGAGGAAAACTCTCAACCAAATCAGCCTCAACAAAATCAGCCTCAACAACAACAAAATCAACCTCCCCAATTCATTCTCTCAATAATTTCCTAGCACTCAAGAAAATTTGAGGAGTGAAATTGAAAATAATAGAAAAGAAGTTGAGGATCTTATTAGTAGGTTGAGTGATCAAAATTCTTCAACCACAGAAAGAATACATCTAGCAGATTCATTGAAGGATTTGTTAAAAAATTTAGATGCAATTACCCAACAAATATTTGGATGGAAAAATACGAGGCAAACATTGAGGGCATATTATGCAGACAAATTATCATATAAACAAGTAAAAGATTTTAAAGATTACTAAAGGCGATTTGTGCTCTCTATTCACTGACCCTAAAAAAAATCAAAATCTCACCCTCAATGCAAAGAGGTTTCCTATTCATTGGTGCCACCACCAAGAGATTAGGAACCGTTTTTATGACAGATGGTTTATGGTCTTTGATTACCCACCGTGCAATAATTGTGAAGTCCCCCAATATTTTCTTAGGAAATTACACTGTGAGTTTGTATTGAACCAAATCCTAAATTATTTTGATATAAGGGAGTTTCAGGGGAGAGGTGGGGGGTCAGCACAGGATAGGCCCAGTGCACAATTGGATCCTACATGACAGGGGAGACAACCTCTCGCTAGGCCACCTCGTGAGTAGATTGTGATGCCTGCAGTTGCAAAGGAGAGTGCTGATGTAGAGACTTTGCAAGCGATCACATCCTTGACTCGGAGTTTCATCCACCACACTAGCCCCATTGTACAGTGCAATCCAGGGGAGTCTTCAGGTGGTGGCCTTTGAGGCCATGTGTGTCGATCTTGCAAATCCACTTGTTCGTATGACCCTACCAGCCCTCAGGAGGGTGCTACACATGGAGAGGGCGGCTGACATTCTGCATGATGCATATGGTATTGACAGTTAGGTAAAATTCAACATGTTCATTGAATTTAGTTTATTAAATTTTGATTGTGAAATGCAAGATTAACTAATTTAGTTTTATTATTTTAATAAAATTGCAGGGTCACAGTGTTGACCCTAGGTACACCAGTCAATCTACTTATTTTTGCAATACACCTATTAGTGGGGTATGTAAAGTTAGTAAACAATTATAAATTTATTACATGTGTTAATAGCATTGTTTTACAAATAGCATTTTAATATGTGGTTTTGGATGTTGAACAGAGTGTTGTTGGAGGTTTCAAGGAAACACCTCCGAGTGCGAGTAGATTTGCTCAAACTTTCACTGAGGTAATATAGAATAAAGAGAACTTTAAGTTAATGAATTCTAAGTTTAATCTAGATTTGTGTATATATAGTCATAAGAGTATATGGGTTCACTAGTTTATTATTTGAAATCTTTTAAGAATGGTCCTACAATGATTATTTTTCTTAGAGTTCCTACACTAGCAAGCTATATATAATAAAAATTTAACATGGAATTGACAAAGGTAGAGCTACATTCTACTCCATCCTATATAATTTTTTGTAATGTCAACATAACCAAGAATAAGACTATGGATGTCCTACATGATTTCAATGTAACCAAAAATAGAACTTCTATCCTCGACCCTATCTATTAGTCAAGACTCCTTCAATATCTCCTAGATGCTTGGAGATGCTTAAGACTAGGTCAAAATACCCTATATTCTCTTCATTTGTTGCATAGCTCATCAAGTTTCCCTATATGTTCTCTAACTAATCATGATTGCATGGAAAGAAGTTATAAGTACCTACAACCTCAACTATTGAGCCTCCTCAAACTTTCCCATAGGACGGAAAATGCTTGTGAAAATGATTAAATTCCTAATAGGGTGTGGGAGATCTTTAGGAAAACACTTGACACCAATTTGATCCATTTAATTTTCTTTCATTCTTATATATTCCCAAATATACCTTGTAATACTCCCTCATCATAAATCTTAAATCTACTACATTCATGTCCTTGTTAGGTAGCATGTAGTGATATAGTATGGTCCATGCACTTCTATGTCTTTTTTTTCATTTTTCTATACAAATCTTCTTTTTATTCCACTACTAGGTCTCAAGATAAAAAAGAAATGAAAAATATTACTTTTTCTCATTTAAGGCCCCTAGGTTTTAAATGCCTTAGATGTATGGATTCAAAGCACATCAACCATGTGGAAAATGACTCAAATCCCAAAGATGATCTATTGCAATGAAAGAGTTTGGAAAGGTAGAGAGAGCTACACTGGTGACTAAGAGAAACTTCTTAGCTTTCAAAAACAAAGCCACTAGGCTGGAAGACTTGTGGATCAGGCCAACATTTGATGGAAGAGGACGAAAGATGACTAGAACTCCAGAGGCCCACCATAATGGATTTTGGTATTCAACCATGAGAGGAGAAGACAAAGCTGATATCATGTATCAAAACATTAAGCATGCACTCTTCTAGCCAATGGATAAGGAGATGATTACTTTTCTTCATTTTCATTTGCATAACCATATCACGGCGTGGGAACCATGAAGACCAAGGATGTCCAGTTTTATGTGGAGGTAATGGATGCGGTCCAAACTTTAGGAGGGGAAAGAAGGTCAATGTATGATCTTGATGAATGATAGAAGAGGGGTTGGTTAGACAAACCAGGGACACCTAGTCATGAGTAGGGACCTATAGGTTAGATTGGTGAAGCAAAGCACCAAGGAGGTCATACAAGGAAAGGCCTAGAGTAGGTACATACAAGGAAAGGCTCCTACCTACCTGCTCCTCTTCCTCTATTTGAACCTCCTTGAGGTCCTCTACCCCTGTTATATCCACCTCTTGTACATGTTTCACCTCCATGCTCTGTGAGTTTTGACTCTCCTTGGTTTCTTTGGTCATTCCCTCTACCTTGGTAGCCACCACACTATCCTCTTTGATCTCTTTGATCTCTACCTTTTCCTCTACCCTTAGAAGTCTGATATTTCTTCCTCTTACTCCTCTCTTCAATCTTTAATGCCAATTGATAACATTGGTGCACTATTTTGGGGCTTAAGAGAACCATCTCCTCTTGAATGTTCCACTTCAAACCGTTGAGATACCTTGCCACCTTGATACTTTCATCCTCTGTGACATTGGACCTCATGCAAAGTCTTTGAAACTCCTTAGTATAAGAACTGACATCCTGATCTCTTTGCCTTAAACTATGTCTCCTCTTATGCAACTGAATTTCATAGTCTTTAGGTAGGTATGCTTCTTTCACCTTGGCAACCATTCCCTTCCAAGTAGAGATAGGCTGCTTGCCTTCCTTCTCCCTCTCTGTCTGAATGAATTTCCACCAAGTTAAGGTAGAATCTCTTAGTCTTGATTTAGCCACCTTTACCTTTTGTGCTTTAGTGACTCCATCACACTCAAAATGGTTTTCCATTCCCTCTATCCAATCCATAACTAAATCAGCCTCCATCTTTCCACTAAATAGTGGTACTCCTTCAAGTGATTTTCCACTCAAAGCCTTCAATGCTTTCAAGAAGGGATCCTCCTTCAATATAGGGTTAGGTTTAGGGATTCTATCCTCCTCTGCAACCTCTTCTTCTTTTGCTATTCTTCCATCAAACCGCATAACATTCAGTGCTTGCTCAAGTTGGTCTAACTTCTCTCTCAATACCCTATTGTCTTCCTTTGTTTCTTCAACCCTCTTAGCCAACTCAGCATTTGTCACCATGATGCTAGAACCGCTAGACTCTGTCTCTGACATACAAGATCAATCCCAAATCTTTTGCTTGCTCTAATACCAATCTGATAGGGAGAGGGGTTGGAGGAATCAGTCACTGATTCATGCTCTAGGCCTTTCCTTGTAAGACCTACTTGGTGCTTTGCTTCACCAATATAACCTATAGGTCCCTAATCATGACTAGGTGCCCCTGGTTTGTTTGACCAACCCCTCTTCTATCACAAACTCCAACCACCAAGTCCACCTTGGTTCATTGCCACAACTCTTCCTTAGCCTTTACACTATACCAAAAACCAATCTTCCTCAACACTCCATCAACTCTTTCATGGGTAGTGATAAGTCTTAAAAGGATTCAAACTATCCTCCAAAGGTGTTTGAACAACCTCCAAGACTTCAACTTCCCATCACTCTCACCAATCCTTTAGCTAGGGTTTGAAAGGCTAGTAGCCCTTGAGCCCCTATTAGGTCTCCTTCACCTACAAAATAGGTTAGAACTCACAAATCTCAAAAGGACTTCCCACTATTTTTCCAAGGTTCTTGGTTCACATGGACAACACTCAAAGATCCTTGAGGTCTCAGCCTTCCACTATCCATAAAAAGCTCAAACATGAAATGGAGCAAAAACTAGGGTTTTAAGCCTTCCCTTGATAGTTAGCAAACTTCCAATTTGTTTACACACCAAATGGATAGATGGAGCCTCCTCCATGTAGTAACAAGGTAACACACCACCCTACCTCCTACAAGAAGAAAATCCTCAATGGATCAACATCCCTGCAAGATTTGTGACTTGCACAACAAGTTTTTCCTAGCCGGACCTACACTGGCTCGCCTAGGGCATCACTTTGCTAGCAACTCTTGCACTCAAACAAAACCTACCAACTAAAATATGTACAAGCATGGTGTTTAGGCACTTTTTCAAAAAGGCCATATGGTTTGTATGGTGGAAAAGTGCTCTAGCACCCCATTTACTCAACACTGCCTGTTTCAAGCCAGCAAGCACAAAGAAACCAAAATATTTACAAAGAGACAAGAAAATGATTGAAAGAACTATCTAAAGGCTACAAAAAAACTTGTACTAGATTTATTCTACATCCTACACACAACACATAACCAGATTTAATCCATTAGAGCCTTCTTTTAGACCAAAAAATAGAAAATTTCACTCAAAAAATTGTTTTCCTTCAATTTCCAACAAAATAATCCATACAAACGTACTTTCAACCTTGCACAAAGGTCAAGGAAACCTTTAAATATGATTTACCAATAATTATTTTTTCAATGGGCCCTTCTTGGCTGCTCAAACACAAAAGGAGCATGTTTTTGCAAAAATTGTCAATAATTGCAAAAACCTCCATTCCTAAACTTTGGACTAGAACCTTTTTGTTTCTCACCCATGGTCAACATGACCTTGTTAGAAAACATCATTCCAACCACAAAAATTCTTGAAGGCATACATATAAGTCATAAACTCATTCTATACTTCCACATTTTGCCTAGTGTGCTCTCTATTGCTTCCTAGGTGCTCCTGCACCAATGAAATTAAGGAAGAACAATAAGAGAGGAACAGGAAAAATAAAATCAATAGATAGTTTCAAGGATTTTTCAAGCAAGTAAGAGAGCTATGGGAGCAACCTCATCTAAAATATTTTGAACTAGAGTTTTATATACCATTTAGAGAGCTTGGTTTTCATGGAGTTCCTTTCAAATCCTCTGCTTTTATTGTTCCTATGGTAAATTTTTTGGTAGAGTTGGTGGAATTACCTTTCTTAGTAATCACTATTAGTGAGATTGAGATTGTTAACCTTGAGAGAGTAGGACTTGGGAAAAATGGATTTGATATGGCTATTGTTTTCAAATAATTAAAGTGAGATGTACTCCATATGTACGCCATTCTTGAATCTTCACTTGATGGCATCAAGGAATGGATGAACTCCATGGATATAAAGTATTATGAAAGTATAATGAACTTGAACTGGCAACCAATTTGTAAGACTATTACTAATGATCTAGATAAATTTATTGAAGATGTTGGTTGGGAATTTTTGAATATGGAAGCTAGTGATTTTGATTCTGATAATTCAGAAGAGTCAGATCAAGGATATGAACCCTCTAATGTAGAAGAGGAATCATAATTAGATTTCATACAGCCACCATCAAGAGTGTTACAAGCCAATCAACAAGATGGAGGGAATTCTTATATAAGGATAATTTTCAATGTTGCAGGTACCAACTTTAATGTCAACTACAATGGAAATATTGAAATTCCCTAGTAGTATTTATGTTAAGGAAATTTCCTTTAGATGAAAGGATTCAAAGCACATCAACTATGTGGCTTAATTTATATCATAAGTTGTACCCAAGGATGTTCTTTACTATACCTCTACTTTTCGATCAATAAATGCCAATCGCCTTTGTCATTGATCACCATCATATTCTCCTTTTCATGATTATTTTCTATCATCTTTGTATAATCACTTTGACTATTATATTTAACTCAAGTGATAAAACTTAAAATCATAATGATAGGCTAAGAAATAATATTCGGTCTTTCATGGTAAAAGCGAGACCTCACTTAATTCACCGGCTATCCTCGTGTTGTTAATTCCATTGTCAAACATTTATTGCATATCTTAAACTATGACAGCTGCTTAATAAGGGTTTTGAAGAATAGGCCCACAAGTTAGTCTTATCCTTTTTATTGCTGCTATATCTTTATTTAGCTTCCTTTACTCCATTCCTGCAATAGTGATACTTGATTGGTCATACTTAACTTAGTTGGCTACTATCAAAGCGCCTTTTGACTTGATCATCTCTTCTTCTCATATTGGTTGTCATATTTTACATTGTGTTTTGACGCTTTTCACTTAAAATTTGTCCTAAAGGGTCTTTTGTTTTTCAATGTGATTGTCCCAAGTTATTTCTTTTTAAAAAATTGATAATCATATTGTTGGTTACGTTGCATTACACATCATTCAAACTCAAAGCATTACTTCAAATTCGATAACTATTTTGTGATTGAATAATTTGTTGTTTTATTTTTAGATGTTGGTGAGAGAAACACCACCAAATGTAACAACGGCAATGGATATCGGTGTTTCTACTACAATACAATCCTTGATGGCTTTGATAGGGGAGGTATGAGGCAAATTACTAAATTTCAATTTACGTTCATTGTTATAGATGAACTAGTTCTAGTGAAAAATCAAACCATTATTGATTCGTAGTTTAATTCCTATTTGGATGGTTTATATAGGGCTTGAGCACGCCTGAGCATTGGTGTGCAAATATTTCCATTGAGGAGAGTGATCGACAGATGGCTGTAAGTGATTAAATTTTGTTAAATATATTAATTTTTATAATGTAATTTCTATATATTAATGTATTTACTTCTTATTGTAATAGTTGAAACTTGACCAGGAGCTAAACCCTAGGAGGAGCAATAGGATCACTCCTCAACAAAAATAGGTGATAGGTTTATCGCCATCGGGTCACCCAGGAAAGGGAAAGAAAATTTTATTTGAACCAGAGCATGGAGAGAAATGAATTTTGAATGTAGAGCCTTTTGTTGTATGCCTACATGGCAATTTTGTACTTATTTTGTATTTGATATATTTGACATTGTATGCCTATATGGCATTCTCATAATCCTATATGGCTTTTTTGTAACTATATTTTATACTTATATTAACATATATTGATGTACATGCGTACATGGCTATTTGATTAATACAAATCTTTTTTATTGATGGTGTCCATATTTGCATTATAAATTAATGGGTCAATAGATATGAGTTACATGTATTCAAGTGTATACTTTACAACTTACACACATATACTTTTTGACTTAAGTTGGAACATCGAAAAGTGTGAAAATTTGTGTTTGGAAGTCAAACGTAAGCCAATTTTGCAATTCTTGGTTCTTGCATACTCGATCTTATGGACTTATTCCTTCCTAGCACATATTGTGAATATTTCTCATTTGGTGCAGAAGACAAATTCCTCATTTTTGAACCACTATTTTCTTGTTTTCCTTCCACACAGAAAAATGTTCACACTTTTCAGATTGATCAAAGATCAATAATGGTTGATTGTAAACACTTGACATTTTTATGTTTTGATCTTTAATTTATAATTTTGTAGTTTATATTCATAACATTGATTACATTGCATTGCACATCTTTCAAACTTAAAGCATTGCTTCACATTGCATAACTAATAAACGGATCCCGAGTAGATGACAAAATTTCACCATAATATAGTTTTTACAAAGTCATTCCATAGCTATGTACTCATCACATTGCATAATCCACACTATGAGCAACAAGCCAATTGCATTTCTACTTTGTCATGGCATTCTATGAGACCACATTTCTTTGAGGCATTTTTTCAAACAGTTCACTGCCTTGTCTATACTACTACATTTTTGATACATGTCTACCAAAGCATTTTGTCAAATAGTTCAAGTGTTGCCTTGTTGCTATGGCTGAAAGCCTAAAAAAAGTGCTTTCAAACAAGCTATGCATGCTTGGAAAATCTATCAAAAGCATAATAGTAAGCAATATCATAGACAAGGTAATGAACTTGAAATGTTCATCGAATAGTTCATGACTGATGGACGCCATGACAATCAAAATATTTGATTGTCATGAGACCATCAGTCATGAGACCCCATTTCGAGGCATTTTCAAAGAGTTCATCAGATTGTCTATGCTAACACATTTTTCATACATGTCTATCAAAGCATTTTATCAACAGCTCATTGCCTTTGCTGCTATGGCTAAAAGCCTAAAATAGGTGCTTTCTAACGTTTTCATGGATGCTTAGAAAAATCTATCAAAGCATACTAGTGTTAATAGTATAGACAAGGAATGAACCTTTTGAAAAAAATGCGTCAAAGAAATGTGGTCTCATGGTGGTGGAATATCAAATAGTTCGCTTCTTTGTTGCTATGGTTGAAAGCCTAAAATAGGTGCTTCCAAAAAAGCTACATGGATGCTTGGAAAAAATTTATCAAAGCATACTAATAAGCAATAGCATAGAAAATGCAGCAAACTATTTGAAAAAAAGCCTCAAAGAAATGTGGTCTCAATGGTGATGGAACGCCATGACAATCCATCGCACTTTGCTTGTCATGGCATTCGTCATGGCATTCCATCACCATGAAACCACATTTCTTTGAGGAATTTTTTCAAAGAGTTCACTTCCTGTCTATGTGCTAACACATTTTTCATACATGTCTCTCGCAAAGCATTTTATCAAATAGTTCATTGCATTGCCGCCATGGCTAAAAGCCTAAAACAAAGTGCTTTCAAACAAGCTATGGATGCTTGGAAAAAATCTATCAAAGCATAATAGTAAGCAACAATTTGATGCAATACGTACCAAGCAAACCACTCCAACAAGCTCCCATTCAAACTACCACAATTCAAGTTACATTAGGCCCATATCACTGAGACATAGCCCGAACAATAGGAGGAATGGCCTATTTCAACATACTACACTCAAACCCTTAAGGGATGGATCTGGTTGAACGTAGCTCGGAGCGATTCTGTGTGTTTGGGTGTGAAAGAGGACCATTCCTAGCGTAAAAATTCCTATTTGAACGCTGAATAGTCCGTTATCACATGAGTTGCAGAATGAAAATTGCACCCACCTGCAACTTTCCACCGGCTCCATCCGACACTTTTCCATCAACTCAAACTCAATAATCATGGGAAAAACCACTCAGATAACAAAAACCGAGAGGTTATTGTAGAGGCCTAATATGATCTCAGGATTAGATGAGAAGTTTTGGCATCATAAGACCGAGTAACCCTCATGTCGTGGGTTTGCACCATTTGCCCCTTCAACCCTTAAGGGATCAACTGCTAAAATGAGCTTGAGCAATTCCACATGTTTGCAGGTGTGAAAGAGGACCATGCCTAGTGTAAAATGCCTATTTGAACACGCTTTTGAATAGTCCATTTGGTTGCACGAAGGTAAAATAAAAATTGCACCACCTTGCAACTTTCCACGCCCATTCGGTTAATTCTTTTTCCATCAATCAAAATCCATAATCACGGAAAACCACTCCGAGATAACCAAAACCGAGAGGTTATTGTAGAGGGGCCCAACGTGATCCCATAAGATCAGAAGAGAAGTTTCTAAGCGTCACAGTGTCTAAGTAGCCTCATGCTGAAGTTTGCAGCCATTTTGCCCTTTAGACCCTCAAGGGATCGATCCGGTTGAACATAGCTCGTGAGCGACTCACAGGTTTGGGTGTGAAAGAGGACCATTCCTAGTGTAAATATGTATATTTGAATGCTGTATTGGAACAGTCCATTCACACAAGTTGTAGAATGAAAATTGCACCACCTTGCAACTTCTCACCGCTTCCATTTGACACTTTTTCCATCAACCTAAAATCAACACTATGGGAAAACCACTCCGAGATAACGAAAACTAAGAGAGGTTATTGTAGAAGGGCCCAATGTGATCCCACAGGATTAGATGAAAATTGTATAAGTGTCACGGTGTCTGAGTAACCTCGTGATGAAGTTTGTAGCCATTTTGCCCTTTGGACCCTTAAGGGATTGATCAGGTTGAACATAGCTCAGAGCGATTCTTCGTGTTTGGGTGTGAAAGAGGATAATGCATAGCATAAAAATGCCTATTTGAATGTGTTGGAATAGTCTGTTTGGTCACACGAGTTGCAGAACGAAAATTGCACCACCTTGCAACTTTCCACTACTTCCATCTGACAGTTTTTCCATCAACTGAAAACTGGATACCACGGGAAAACCACTCTGAGATAAAAAAAACCAAGATAGGTTCTTGTAGAGGGGCCCAACATGATCCCATAAGATCAGATGATAAATTTCTAAGCATCACAGTGTCCGAGTAACCTCATGCTAAAGTTTGCAACCATTTTCCCTTTGGACCCTTAAGGGATCGATTTGGTTGAACGTAGCTCGAAGCGATTATGCGTGTTTGGGTGAAAAAGAGGACCATTTCTAGTGTAAACATGCCTATTTTAACTTGTTGGAATAGTCCATTTGGTTGCATGAGTTGCAGAACAAAAATTGCTTGCACTAAATGACCAAATTTGTTTGTAAGTGCTAAAACACTAAATTAGGTGTAACATGCAAACCAAAATAAATCTTTATAGGATAAATAAATTTTAGGGTACCCATTTTGGGCATTAAAAACATAAATCAATTTTAGATACACTTATTTTGGAACACATGCTTGTTGTCCCAACTTCTTTGCTTCTAAAGAACCCTAAACATGTAGTGAGTTTTGCTTGTTTTGTGTGGGTTTTTCTTAAAGAAGCACTTACGAGTGATGGAAATGGTTGTAATTAGTCTGTATGAATCTGAATCAGGGCTTTGGGGTGAAGGAGTGAGCCTAGGTAATCAAAATCCTAGTGTGATCAACAAATTAAGCCTCTTGGGGACAGTGATACATTGGTCCATGGTTGTTCTTCCATCCACTATCAAAAGGTGAGACTTTGGGGTCTTGTAGAGGCATATCATAGTTGCCTAAATTCAGTAGTTTGAGCCTGGTATAGGCTTGTGGGTGGATTTTATTTAGACTATCCTACCTTTCAAAAATCTGTTGTCCCACCAAAACTAGGCCTAAATAGCCCCCTTTTCCAAAGCAACCCTATTCAAAACTTATCACCTGACCATGAAACTTTCTATAGTATCTTAAATTATTCCCAAACCAAGTATTTTCTAGGTTTTAATCTCCTATGACACCCTCAACACGCTCAAACACAAAACCCTCATGAAATTGCTCCAAAAACTAGGGCCTCTTGAAAAATTGACTTCCACACACTTCCAAAATCTTCTCTTTGACTTTTCACCATTAAATAATCATTCCTAAACACCTTCAACTCAAAAAATGCCCCTCATTAAGGTAGATCTCCTGCTGCTACACTTTAGGCATCAATTTCATGTAGTTTTCAATGTGAAATCTCGGCATACACCCTATCATTCCTCCTTCCTGCACATTATTTTGTTAGATTTGTATTATGCATGTAAGGATTGATCCATTTCACAAGTCACAACAACATTCTTTCATGAAATGGATCAAATATCCGATGGTAAAAATTGTTCCTTGACCAAACTCTTCATCCTTTCCCATATAGAAACTTTTGCCAACCCTCTAGCCATCCTATCATTCTGAAAACTAGTCCACCATGTTAGTGTTGTACCTCTGAACTTTGTCTTAGCAAACTTAACCTTCCTCTCTTCTTCCATCTCTTCAAACTCAAAATAGTTTCTAAGGCATCAAGCCATCCTAACACCTCTTCACTATCCATCTTCCCCTGATAGATAGGCAACTCTATGTGACTCTTTCCTCCATGACCTTGTGCTACTTTCAACAATCTTATGAACTTCCTTTCCTCAGGGTCTTCTATCTCATCTGCTGGTTTTCTTTGAGTTACCCACACATGCTCTTCTTCTTCATCATTGTCTTCTTGTTCTCCTTGTTCTCCTCGCCTATTTCTCTCAAGGCTATTGATCCTAGCCTGCATAGCTATTGATCAAGGGTATTTATGGAATGAAAGTAGACATTGCCATGAGTTGTGATCCTAAAGGGTATATCAGTAAAATGAGGGTAGAGAGGGGTAGATCTCATATCTACCATCATTTCCATGCATCTAATGATGGGATAAGGAACCTCAAAACTAATAAGGAGGTTAGAGAAAGGAAAAGGAAATGGATGTTCATGGTCCAAACAAAATAGAAGAGGATAAAAATAATCATGCTTATGTTATTCCTTTGCAAAGTACACAAGTCCCATGGAAATGATGGAGAAGATGTTTGTTGCCATGGCAGATGGGAATTTTTCCAGCATGATGAAGTTGGCAGAGCAAGAGAAAAAGGGATGGAAGTTGATCAACTTATTCAACAACAAGCCTTGTCAACAGAATCATCAACACAAGTTGCTCACAGCCAATCAATGCAAACTCTTGATGCACCCTTGGTTGATTATTCAAAGAATCCAAAAGAAAGGGAGAGTGTGCAAGAGGAGACTAGGAAGAATGTTCCTAGAGATGAGGAAGTGAACTAACACTTCCCTTCTCCCCAAATCAATCAAGGTGATGAAAAAATTCCTAAAAATAGGCTAGCATTTTATTTTTATGATGAGAACTCTGTTCCCAATGATGTCAAAGTATTAGCTTGTAGCTAGTTCATGGATGATGATACCTTTGTTACTACAAATGACTTTAGAGACTTCATCATCAAAGTGAAGAAAAATGAACTTAATGAAAAATTGGATAATGAAAAGGAGTTGACCCATCTACGTATGAAGAGGTCACTCAACAAGTTATCTAATAAATAGATTTTCATGCTTATAGAATCAATTTGGAAGAAGGGAGGAGATTAGTTAAAGAAAGTGGTTTTCTTGTGTTTATGATAGGGAGGGGGTTGGAGGAATCAATCATAGATTCCTTCTCTAGGTTTTGCTTGCAAGACCTCCTTGGTGTTTTGGCTTTCCACCTTAACCTATAGGACCCTTCTCAAATTAAGGTACCCCTAGTTTGTCTGGCCAACCCCACTTCTATCAAAATTCCATCTACCAAGCTAACCTTGGTGTAATTCTCCAACTCTTCCTTAGCCCTTAATCAATCCTAAAGGCTAACCTACCCTCAACTCTCCATTAGTTCTTGCAGGGGTGTGGGAATGTCTTTAATGGCTTCAAACCAACCTCCTAGGGTACTTGAAGCTTTAATGGATTGATATAGCATCAAGACCTGTGTAGGATGTAGAGTGGTGTTTCTACAAACTTTGTGCATCATTAGATAGTTGTTTTATTCATTTTCAAGCACTGTTTGTAAATAAGTTGGATTCCACACTGTTGCTGGTTTGAACCAGGTAGTCTTGAGCAAATGGAGGTTTAGATCACTTTCCCACCGTACAAATTGTACAGCCCTTTGGGAATAGTGACTAGACTCCATGTGTGTAAATATGTTAGGATTTAGGGTTTGTGTGAACACAAGAGCTATTGGCAAAGTCTTGCCCTAGGCGAGCCAGGAAGAGTCTGGCTAGGGAAGACAAGAAGTACAAAGCACATAACTTGCAAGGGTGACTAGTTCTTGATAAATTTCTTTTTGGATGAGGAATGCAAGTGTCTTACCTAGTTGCCACATGAAGGAGAAATCTCCATTAGTTCAATTGATGTGAGAACAAGTTGACAGTTTGAAAACAGCCAGAAAATGGCTTAAAACCCTAGGAAATGAGCATTTTCAAGTTTAAGCATTGTACGGGCAGTTAAAGCTTAGGACCTCAAAAATATTTGAGAGGTTTTCATATGGGACAAGGACCTAAAAGAAATATTGAGGTGGTCTTTTGAAATGTTTGAGTAATAACCAGTTGTTTTGGTGATGGAGACCTAATTGGGGGTCATGGACTAGTAGCCTTCTTAACCCTAGATGAGGGTTTGGTGAAAGCGATGAAAAGGTGGAGTTTTGGTGAACCTTCAAGAACCATAGGAGGTTGGTTTGAAGCCATTGAAGACATCTCTACACCCCTGCAAGAACTAATGGAGTGTTGAGGATAGATTAGCCTTTAAGGTAGATTAAAGGCTAAGGAAGAGTTGAAGCATTGCACCAAGGTTAACTTGGAAGATGGAATTGTGATAGAAGTGGGGTTCGCCAGACAGACCAGGGCTACCTAAACTTGAGAGGGGTCCTATAGGTTAAGGTGGTGAAACAAAACACCAAGGAGGTCTTGCAAGCAAGACCTAGATCAGGAATCTGTGATTG
>VDFB02281492.1:942098471-942259667 GCA_007258455.2 Sequoia sempervirens | reverse complement strand
ATTCTTATATAAGGATAATTTTCAATGTTGCAAGTACTGACTTTAATACCAACTACAATGGAAACATTGAAATTCCCTAGCAGTATTTATGTTGAGAAAATTTACTTTAGATGCAAGGATTCAAAGCACATCAACCATGTGGTACAAATGATTAAATCCCAGAGACAATCTGTAGCAATGAAAGAGTTTAAAAAGGCAGAGAGAGCTACATTGGTGACTCAGGAGAAACTTCAACTTTCAAAAACAAAGTCAATCAGGCTGACAGACGTGTGGATCGGGCCAACATTTGGTGGAAGAGGAAGAAAGATGACTGGTACTTTGGAGGATCACCATACTAGATTTCGGTATTCAACCATGAGAGTAGATGAGAGAGCTGATATCATGTATCAAAACATTAAGCATGCATTCTTCCAAGTAGTGGAGAAGGAGATGATTACTATGCTTCATTTTCATTTGCATAAGCATATCAAGGCATGGAAACCAAGAAGACCAAGGATGTCTAGTTTTATGTGGAGGTAATGGATGTGGTCCAAACTTTAGGAGGGGCAAGAAGGTCAATGTATGATTGGTGCAGGAGCACCATTTAGTAGGTTTTGTTGATCAAGGAAAATAAGGAGTAGAATATAGGATTTTGAGTTTTGTATTAAAATAAGGTCTATGAGACCATTCTATTATGTATTTAGTCATATTTGAGCTGTATTAGGTGTTTAGGAGGTTGGGTTTTTCAAAAAGTGCAAAATGTTTAAAAATTACAAAATTGTGCAAAATTTGCAAACTCAAACGTTGTAAAATTGCAAAATTTGCATTATGGAGGGAATGTGAAGAGTCAAACTAGTTCAAAGGTCAGTTATGAAGGTGAATCAATTTTTAATTGGTGGTAAGGAGTTTAAAAACATGGAGAACTCAAATTGAAGGTTGGATTTTGTGATTTGAAGAAGCAAAAAAATAAAAACTCAGAATTTTCTATATTTTCAGTTGTAGTAGCAGATTGTACGGCCTGTATTTTAATTAGTTGATCCAGATTTGTTGATATTTGCATAGTATATGGATTTAAATTTCTTTTGAATCCATTTAGAAGGTTTTCCATAACATTTTGTGCATTTTATCATCAATTTACTAAAACCGGCCTGAATTTGTACATTTGAAGGTTTTGAGTCAATAAAAATGGCTTTTTGACCCATTCCTCTTTCTGTAGCCTTTGTAACTTGAGGAATGGGTCTGCACTAACATTATTAAGGTGTGGGAATGATGTATTAGTGTTGGGGAGGTGTGAAAGTGAGATGGGTGTGAAACCCATGTGTGTAAAAGTGAGTTTTCTTTAAGAAAAATGGTGGTTTTGAAGAGTCAAATTGTGTTTTTGTGTAGGGAAGTGTTATTTTATGATTGTTTGAGCTTGTGCAAGGTATCAAATTTTCTTTTGAGTAATTTTTAGGTTGTGGTTAGCTTTGGAAGTATCATTTTCAATAAACCCATAGGGTTTAGGCTACAATAGAGGGTTTTGTGGTTTACCCATTGTACGATGGTATAACTGAGATCTTATTATGTATTTTGAAGTTTTGACACCTTAGAATTGCTTCCCCAAGATTTGGTAAGGTTTGGATAAGTTTAGAGTATAGAACCTTTGTAAAAGTGGCCTAATTGAGGCCTAAAAAGAGTGAAATTTCAAGTTTTGAAGGTGTTGTTACAAAGCAACTTATGGAGCTGTGTTGATATGTTAAAAAGTTCAATAATGGGTCCCTGAATTGAGTTAGGTTGTGAACTGGAAGTGTGTGGTTGAGAATTTGTACCCGATTTAGTGGGTTTCCTATGCTACAAGGGAGTAGTGTGATTTGGTTGAGAAAGAGTGAAATGGAGAACTTGATGATCTAATACCTAGTTGGTTGTTGAATTTGTGATTAGTTGTGTTGCAGGACCTCCCCAAATTGCATCAATGATCTTGATGAAATTGAGGAAGAACAACAAGAGAGGGACAAGAAAAATAAAATCAATACAGAGTTTCAAGGATTTGTCAAGCGAGTAAGAGAGCTATGGGAGCAGCTTCATCTAAAAGATTTTGTACTAGAGTTTGATATACCATTTAGAGAGCTTGGCTTTCATGGAGTTCCTTTCAAAGCCTCTGCTAGTGATTTTGATTATGATAATTCAGAAGAGTCAGATCAAGGATATGAACCCTCTAATGCAGAAGAGGAATGAGAGTCACTCTTCATGTTGCAGGTATCGACTTTAATACCAACTACAGTGGCTACATTGAAATTTCCTAGCAATATTTATGTAAAGGAAATTTCCTTTAGATGCAAAGATTCAAAGCACATCAACCATGTGGTATATATGATTAAATTCAAGAGACAATTTGTAGCAATGAAAGAGTCTGAAAAGGAAAAGAGAGCTACGTACATTGGTGACTCAGGAGAAACTTCAGCTTTAAAAAAAAAGCCAATTAGGCTGGAAGATGTGTGGATCAGACCAGGATTTGGTGGAAGAGGAATAAAGATGACTAGAACTCTGGAGGCCCACCATACTGGATTTCGATATTCAACCCTGAGAGCAAAAGAGGGAGTTGATATCATGTATCAAAACATTAAGCATGCATTCTTCCAGCCAGCGGAGAAGGAGATGATTACTTTGCTTCATTTTCATTTGCATAACCATATCAAGGCATGGGAACCAAGAAGACCTAAGATGTCGAGTTTTATGTGGAGGTAATGGATGTGGTCCAAACTTTAGTAGGGGCAAGAAGGTTATCTTGTTTTTACTGCTGCTACCTACTTTCACAATGTTCTTGGATTGAAGGGTTTCTTGATGTAATTCAACCAATTCCACTTTTTGTGCCTACTGTAACTTGTGGAATGGGTCCTCTAACTTGTAAAATACATTCCTAACCTGATTCTAATGTTGTGGAGTAAAGGTTGGGTGTTTGGGATGATGTTCTAGGGCTGCAACAGGGTATTTTCATGATGAAAATGAGGGTTTCAAGTGGTGTTTTGACAAAATGTGGGAAGGACTATCCATGCAATGTATTATTCATCATGTGTAGGGTCTGGTAAGTGTTTTTGGTGCTTTTTTTGGTATGGCAGGTGCGGGAGATAAGAGTTTCATTAAAACCCCAAGTATTTTGCTTGAAATAGAGGGTTTGGTGTATTAGGGGTGCAGAGGTCTTGGACCTGGAAAAAAATCATGGAATTGGAGGTTTTGACACATAACATACTATTGTTTCAAGAGTTTGAGTGAAGATCTAGTGCTTAAAAGGTCGTCTCTTTGTAAATAGGGCTAATTTAGTAGCCTTTATGCAAGGTGGTCAATTGGATCTTAATGATGGTACAAAGAAACATGGTATGATCTCTTGGGAATTTGTCTTAGGGTCTATGCTAAAGATTGATTGATGTTTAGTTGGCCATTGAATGACCTTCTCTAAAAGATAAACCCATTTGATGAGATTTGGAGACTATAAGTTAGTCAAGGGTTTGTTGAAAACCCATACTTGAAACGTCCCACAACCAACCAAAGCCTAAAACACATTCAAAAAGGTTTGCACAAGCTTAAAAGTTCAAGAGATATCGCTCCCCCCAAATATTTCTTCAAACCCTAGCAGTAAACGACCATTTTCAACTAAAAAATGCACCATTTGACATCTAGGGCATCACCTAAAAACCATCTATTCACCTCCCTTGCACAAAAAACTATGCACACATGTTTTATAACCATAACTAAGCCTTTCCATTGAGTTATAGAAGCATACAGTGGGTGAAAGGATTAATATGACATTTTAATGCACTCAAAACCCTTAAAATAGGGTATACAAACTGACCCTCAGTAATTGGCTTCTAAAATACACAAAATCACTTGAAATCCAATCAAACCAAAACTAAAATGGAGTTGATTCTACTGCCCACCAAATTCCATAAAAAATAGAGCACAATCACCCTGTACGAAACCGTACAGTTCAATGAAACATCAAATCCCAAAGTGCAAAAGGGTAGAAATATTTGACGGGGTATTACTCGGATACCATGGTGCTTACAAAATATTTATCTAAACCTATGGGATTGTGTTGGGGCCATCTACAATAATCTCTCTCGGTTTTTGTTATCTCGGAGTGATTTTCTCATGGTTTCCAGTTTTCAGTTGATGGAAAAAGTGTCAAATGCAAGTAGTGGAAAGTTGCAAAGTGGTGCAACTTTTGTTCTGCAACTCGTGTGACCAAATGGACTGTTCCAACATGTTCGAATAGGTATTTTTACGCTATGCATGGTCCTCTTTCTCACCTAAACACACGGAATCGCTTTGAACTACGTTCAACCGAATCGATCCCTTAAGGGTCCAAAGTGCAAAATGGCTGCAAACTTCAACATGTTGCTACTCGGATATCGTGATGCTTAGAAACTTCTCATCTAATCATATGGGATTGCATTGGGCCCCTCTACAATAACCTCTCTCGGTTTTTGTTATCTCGGAGTGGTTTTCCTGTGGTGTCCAGTTTTCAGTTGATGGAAAAAGTGTCAAATAGAAGTAGTGGAACGTTGCAAAGTGGTGCAACTTTTGTTCTGCAACTCATGTGACCAAACAAACCGTTCCAATGCATCCGAATAGGTATGTTTATGCTAGGCATGGTCCTCTTTCGCACCCAAACACACGGAATCACTATGAGCTACATTCAACCGGATCGATCCCTTAAGGGTCCAAAGTGCAAAATGGCTGTAAACTTCAACATGTTGTTACTCAGATACCGTGATGCTTAAAAACTTCTCGTCTGATCCTATGGGATCATGTTGGGCCCCTATTCAATAACCTCTCTCGGTTGTTGTTATCTTGGAGTGGTTTTCCTGTGGTGTCCAGTTTTCAATTGATGGAAAATATGTCAAACATAAGCAATGGAAAGTTGCAAAGTGGTGCAACTTTCGTTCTGCAACTCGTGTGACCAAATGAACTGTTCCAACTCATCTGAATATGTATGTTTACGCTAGGCATGGTCCTCTTTCGCACCCAAGCAGAATGCAAGCTCAGAACTCGTTCAACCCGGTCGATCCTTAGGGTCCCAAAGTGCAAAATGGCTACAAACTTCAACATGTTGTTACTTTCGGATCTTGTGATGCTTAGAAATTTGTCGTTTAATTCTATAGGATCATGTTGGTCCCCTCTACAATAACCTCTCTCAGTTTTTGTTATCTCATAGTGGATTTTCCTATGGTGTCCAATTTTTAGTTGATGGAAAAGTGTCAAATGGAAGTAGTGGAAAGTTGCAGAAGTGGAATTTCATTACGCCTTCGATGTGATACAACGAACTATTCCCAGCATTTGAATAGGTATTTTTTATGCTAGGAATGGTCTCTTTCACACCCAAACAGCGGAATCACTCCGAGCTCGTTCAACGGGATCG
This sequence comes from Sequoia sempervirens, assembly GCA_007258455.2. Lineage (NCBI taxonomy): Eukaryota > Viridiplantae > Streptophyta > Pinopsida > Cupressales > Cupressaceae > Sequoia > Sequoia sempervirens. The sequence continues at coordinate 942,254,293 of VDFB02281492.1, read as the reverse complement.
ATCCTAAGGGTCCAAAGTGCAAAATGGCTGCAAACTTTAGCATGTTGTTACTTTCACTGCAGTGATGCTTAGAAACTTATCGATCTAATCCTATGGGATCATGTTGGGCCTCTCTACAATAACCTCTCTCATTTTGTTATCTCAAAAGTGGTTTTCTGTGGTGTCGGTTTTTAGGTTGATGGAAAAAGTGTCAAATGGAAGCGTGGAAAGTTGCAAAGTGGTGCAACTTTCACTAACTTAATGTGACCAAGCGAACTATTCCAACATGTCCGAATAGGTATGTTTATGCTAGAAATGGTCCTCTTTCACCCAAACACGAAATCGGCTTTGAGCTCGTTCAAATGGATCGATCCCTTAAAGGTCAAAAGTGCAAAATGGCTGCAAGCGAATTTGTTACTTTCGGATGGGTTGGTGCTTAGAAACTTCTTGTCTGATCCTATGTGATTGTGTTGGGCCCCTCTACAATAAACTCTCTCAATTTTTGTTATCTCTGAGTGGTTTTCTTGTGGTGTCCAGTTTTCAGTTGATGGAAAAAGTGTCAAATGGAAGCAATGGAAAGTTGAAAGTGGTGTAAATTTTGTTCTGCAACTCGTGTGACCAAACGAACTGTTCCAATGCATCTGAATAGGTATTTTTACACTAGGAATGGTCCTCTTTCGCACCCAAACACACAGAATCGCTTCGAGCTACGTTCAACCGGATCGATCCCTTAAGGGTTCGAGTGTAATATGTTGAAATATGCCATTCCATCTATTGTTCAGGCTATGTCTCGGTGATATGGGATTGATATAAGTAGGATCGGGAGTATGCATAAGAAAATATCATTGGTAAAGGCATTGGAAGAGATTACTAACGCTGCCCCTGTTCAAAATTCAAAATTGAGGCCCCTTAAAAGCAAGCCTAGAAGAGGTGAAAAGAAGAAATTGCTTGAAAATAAGTTAGAATAGGTTGGAAATAGGGTGAGGTTGTGGAGTTTGATGTGTTCAAAAGGTTTGCAAGGACAGGGGAGGTCAAAAGTATGTTATGGCATGATGCCCTAGTTGGGAAAACAAGGGTTTTGAATGAAAAAGAGATGTTTGAGGGAGTAAAAGTGGGTAAAGTGAAGAGGCAACATAATTTGGTGGTCAATTAAGTTTGTGTAGGAAAAATGAAGAGTGTTGGGATAGGTTTTGAGGTTTGGGTTTGGGTTCAGGGGTTTTGTTTGCCGGTTAGGCCAAATTTTTTTGGAGAGAGGTTTAGTTTGTTTTGGGTTCATTGGTACAAAAATTATGTAAAAACAAAATATAAATATATATGTAGCCTAGAAGCATGCATTAGGATTAGAATATGACATAACATCATATAAAAAACAAAACCACCATAAACTTGATTGTCATTTAAAACATGCATCATAAATATTCATCGTTGAAACTTGAATTGTGGTAGCTTGATATACAGAGTCTATTTATGCTAGGGTTCAATTTGTATGATTTTGAAAAAAGAAGCCAACTGAGTAGAGTTATTAGTGTTCTTCATAAATCATAAGAATTTATTTAGTACACTAGCCATTTTGATGTCTTCTTGCAGTCTCAAACAATATTTTGTATCATTGTTACATTGGTCTTGAGAGTGGTAGCTTAATATAGCTCCACAATACAAAATATGGTTTACTTGTGCAGTGTAACAATGGCATAGGTATATTTTTCTTTCAAATAACCAAAGGGTGAGTGCACAATTGAAGTGTATAAACACATATATTTTTGTAATATCAAGGATAGTTTTTGAAACTTCCATGCATTGCTAATCTAAAAGGAAAAGTATTATACATATCCTTTGCTTAATTGAGTTGTTCCAATCAAAGGATTAAATATATTGGAATCTTTTTATCAATTATTTCATAGAATACCAATTGAAAACATGTTTTTTGCTTTTAGATAAAGTTGTTTACCATCAATCAATTAATTTATTCAAGACAAACCATGAAGGACAACAATGATCAATGCTATGGCTAACCAATTAATAAGTATACACATGAATAATTCAAGCATGTACATGTGAATAAGGGAAGCACAAGTAGTCACAAACACATATGCCTTGAAGTATACACACGAATACATGGTATACACAACTTAATACAAAGTATATGCACGAATACAAGGTATACACATGAAAATGCGTAAGTCACAAAGTATACATTGGAACACACGTAAGTCACAATGAATACACATATGTTGTAAAGTATACACTTGAATACACATAACTCATATCTATTGAACCATGAATTTATAACATGCAAATATGGACACCATCGATAAAAAAGATTTGTATTAACCAAATAGCCATGTACGCATACATCAATATATGTTGATATAAGTATAAAATATAGGTACAAAATAGCTATATAGGCTTACGAGAATGCCATATAGGCATACAATGTCAAATATATCCAATACAAAATATGTACAAAACTGCCATGTAGGCATACAACAAAGGGCTTTGGAATCAAAATTCATTGCTCTCCAGGCTCTCGAAATAAACTCTTGCCCTTTGCTGGTCGATCGGATGGTGATAGGTCTGTCACTCATTTCGTCTGCACTTGAGGAGTGCTCCTGCTGCTCCTCCTACTAGCGTTAAGCTCTTGGTGAATTTTTAACTATTACAATTTAAGAAGTAAAGACATTAATATATAGAAATTACATTATAAAAAAAGATATATTTAAAAAAAAATCACTTACGGCCATCTCACGATCACTCTCCATGAGGGAAATATTCGCACGCCGATGCTGAGGCATGCTCAAGCCCTATATAACCATCCAAATAGAAATTAGACTATGAATCAATAATTTGGTTTGATTTTTCACTCGAACTAACATCTATAACAACGAATGTAAATTGAAATTTAGTAATTTGCCTCATACCTCCCCTATCAAAGCCATCAAGGATTGTATAACAGATGAAACACCGATATCTATTGCCCTCGTAACATTTGGAGGTGTTTCCACAACCAACATTTGAAAATAAAACAAAACATTATTTAATCACAAAAAAGTTACAATAGCGATCCACGTCATGATTTATAGTGTATGAGATCTAATGAACAAAATTTTGAGTACTTATTAAACTATATATTTCTTATTATCATGCTTACTATTTTCTCTATCCATATTTTGTTCGAAAGGATGTGTTATTAGGCTTTTACCCATAGCAGAAATCCACCAAATCGTTTGATTAAATGCTTTCATAGACATGTACGATAAATGTGGTGGCATAAAGAAGGCAACTTGAACTATTTGAAAAAATTCCTCAAAAGAAATGGGATCTCATGGTGATAGAATACCATTACAAACAAATGCACGCCATGGCATTCCATCACCATAAGAATGCATTTCTTTCAGGCATTTTTTCAAAAAATTCATTTCCTTCTCTATGGTAAATTATTGCTTACTATTATGCTTTGATAGATATTTTTCCAAGCATCCATAGTTTGTTGGAAAGCACCTATTATAGGCTTTTAGCCATAGCAGTAAGGAAGCACGAGTAGTTTGATAAAATTCTTTGGTGCACATGTATGAAAAATGTGGTATCATAGAAAAGGTGGTGAGCATTTCGAAGAAATGCCTTGAAGAAATGTGGTCTCATGGTGATGGAATGGAATTCCATCATGCCATGAGACCGCATTTCTTCAAGGCATTTTTTGAAACTACTAACTGCCTTGTCTATGCTATTGCTTACTATTATGGTTTCATTGATTTTTCCAAGCATCCATAGTTTGTTGTGCAGGTGCACCTTTGCAAGCACATGCCTCCATGTGAAGAAATTGCATCAAGTTGCTTATGTTGACTTTCTAAAAAACTATATATTGAAGTTGAAATTTTTTCATCTATCAACATCTAGTTATTTGTTATGGAATGTGAAGTAATGCTTTGGGTTTGAATGATGTACAATGAAACGTAACCAACAATATGAATATAAACTACACAAATATATTAATTACAATTCATTAGTTAAACTCTTTATTCTATTACCTGCATGAAGGTTTGAGTAAATCCACTGGCACTGGGAGGTATTCCCTCGAAACCTCCAATATTACCCTATTCAACATCCAAAATCACATATTAAAATACCATTCGTAAAACAATGCTATTAACATGTAATAAATTTATAATTGTTTACTAGTTACATACCCCGCCGATAGGTGAACTACATAAATAAGTAGGTGGAGGGCTGGTGTATCCAGTCTCAAAACTATGACCCTACAATTTTATTAAAATCATAAAACTAAATTAGTTAATCTTGCATTTCAAAATCAAAATTTAATAAATTAAATTCAATGAACATGCTAACTTTTACCTAAGTATTAATTCCATACACATCATGCAAAATGTCAGACGCCCTCTCCATCTCCGTAGCTGCATATGGATCCTCTGCAATAGCCTCCTGAGTGCCGGTGGGGTCATATGAACAAGTCACCCCGCAAGATTGACACACATGGGTTTGAAGGCCACCACTCGAAGACTCCCCTGCATGGCGTTGTAGAATAGGGCTAGTATGATGGATGACACTCTGGGTCAAAGTGTTGATCACCTGCAATGTCTCTACGTCGGCACTCTCCTTCGCGATGGAAGGCATAACAACGTGCTCACGAGGCGGCCTAGTGAGAGCTCATCTCCCTTTCCACGTAGGATCTGGCTGTGCACCGAGCCTATCTTGAGCCGACCCCCCACCTCTCCCCTGGAAGTCCCTCATATCAAAATAATTTGGGATTTTGTTCAATATGAAATCACTGTATAGTTTCCTAAGAAAATACTGGGGGATTTCACATTTGTTGCACGGTCAGTCATCAAAGACCATGTACCACCTATCATAAAAATGGTTCCTAATCTCTTGGTGGTGACACCAATGAATAGGAAACCTCTTCACATTGAGGGTAAGATTTTGATTTGTGCGTGGGTCAGTGAATAATGAACACAAATCACCTTTTGTAATTTTTAAATCCTTTACTTGTTTATATGATAGTTTATCTGCATAATATGCCCTAGCCGCCTGCCTCCTATCTTGCCATCCAGTTATTTGTTTGCTAATTGAATCCACATTTTTTAACATATCTTTTAATGAATTTGCGAGGGTCATTCTTTCTGTGGTTGAACCGTTTAGATCACTCAACATACTAATAAAATCCTCAATTTGTTTTTTGTTTCTCTCAATCTCACTCATTAAATTTTGTTGAGTTCCAGGAGGGCATTGAGGTATTGGTGGAGGAGGTTGTTATTGAGGTTGATTTCTTGTTCAGGATTTGGTTGCTCTTCTTGTTGAGGATTTTGTGGGTTTGCAGGTTCATTTGCATCTCCTACAAATTAAAAAATTTATATATCAAATATAACCTTAAACTAACAAAATCAACCTAAAACTAAGAAATTCAAAACAAATAGCAAACAATACTTACCTCTCGCACCTCTTCGTCGTCGTGGTTCCATCCTTGCAAAGAAATAACAACCATTGTTGAAGATTTTTGCTCAATCCATCCTCCTAGAATGCGAACGTGAAAATGAGGGTTTTTGGCCGCCGGCAGAGTAGAAGAACAGTCGACATAAAATGAATCACTTTCACTTTTTTTTTTCTTTTAAATTGCCATAACGCGAGTGTGTTATAACGTGCTCGCGTTATGAGTTTTCAATTTGTTTTTGAAGTTGGCCACCAAATTGTAACCCAACTTCATGCACCCGCCCCTATGTAATTTAGATATCTTTCTTAGCTCATTATGGGTTTTTCATTTCATCATTCTATAATCATCTTGTCAAGGAAAAACTATAAAAATAGAGAGATGGCATCTTAAAGCATCTCCAAGGGCTTCATCTTTTACCAAATTTGTATAGTCTTTTTCCTCACTAGGTACTTTTTATGTAAAATTTATTTGGAATGCTAAAATGAATATGACATAGCATTGATTGGTCTACATGTTAACAATTACACTTGGAGTTCCATTATCCATATTGAGTGTCCTCATGCTATGTGGACCCAAGTTGGAAGATATATGGAGATCTTGCTACTAAAAAGTTCCTAGATGATCATATTTTAGATTGTCTCATACCTCTTGATGATTTGGACAATACATCATATGAATATGTTAATAATGAGTTTGCTTCTTTGGAAATATTTGCATTTTTAGATGATTACGATGATGATGAGGTTTATTTAGATTCTTTTTCTCCTCTTACAAAGATATTTGTTGATATTTCACCTTTATTGATTTTTAGTGTAAAATCATTGATCAGTACTTCCTTCATTCCCACTTCCTTAGAGTTCAATATTGATTCATCTTCTAGTAATTTAGTTCAATAGGATCATTATCTAGTCTTTTGAATTCACCTTTGTGGGATGAAACTTTATAGGTATCGTATATTTTTTTAGCCTCATATTGTATATTTGGAGGATACATTTTAGGATTGTTTACAACTCATTGCATTGTGTCATCCTTTATTTTTGATATGTGGACACTTGAGCAGTTTTTAGAGAAACCTATCATGAGATCTTCCATTCTTTTTCTCCTTTTTCTTTGCATCCACCATTAAATTTATTTTTCCCAAGGGGAGAAATGACGTTTTCAAAGTTTGGAAATTCTATAACATTCATCTTCATGCATTCACCATTGGCACATGAGATACTTCTTAATGGGTGGAATCTATATTCTCACTCTTTCTCTTTTATTGTGGGTGATTAATTGTATATTCATGATGGGTGTAGTCCTTTGGAGGTTATCTTTTAGTCCTTGGGAGGTTATCTTAAGTTCTTATTCCATCACTTTTACATGATCATTTTCATGCATTCTCTCTTTTGGAGAGAGGTTCTTCCCTATGTGATTTTCTCCTTTACTCCATTTGTGAGATATTTTATGTACATGGGTACCTAAATAGACTTTATTACTAGGACCCATCACCTTATTCATGCATTTATTTATTCCTCCCTAAGTTTCACTTAAGGTGGGGTGTTGGTATGAATGGGGTATATTACCTAAATAGTTTCCATATAGGTCCTATTCACAGTTGGTTTGTTAAGTTTAATTAGGGAATTCTTATGTTATTTAATTTTTATGTCTCATGTCATATGATTGTGACACTTTTTATAATCTTGTGTTGTCCTATCTTTTCATCTTTCCTCTATAAGTTTAATACCAATTTTTTTTATCCATTGTATATCCTATGGTATCCATTGTATCATTATTATATCCTATAAACAATCATTTATTTGTTGCTAATTTCTTATGGAAGGTTATATTTGTTTTTTAGGTGATTTTGGTTTCTTGACTTTGTTGTGTGATTTACACTAGGAAATTAATTTCTTTGTACCTTAGAGATGAGATAGTTTAGATACGGGAAGATGAAATTATCAATAGTTAGAACCCTAAAAGATTAAGTTAATTTTCCATTTTTGAGTGAGAAAAGTATGTTAGAGAGCTACTAGACAAGACAACCCCATCCTAACATTTTTCCTTCTTATATTATAGCTATAAACATATTTGTTTAGAGACTAGTATATTTTTATTATAAATACATAAATTTGATAAATTTAATGTAGATATAAGTAGATCTACATACATTTGATCTAAAATAGTTGAGATTTGAATAGATTGGTATAGTAAAATAACGGGTTAGTGTGTCACTACATCTAGAATGAAGGAATCAAACAAGTTTATATCAATTCTTTAGTTCATATGTAGGTTGGAAGTTTAAAAATTCTAGCCCCAAAATTTCAAATAAAATAAGAGGGATTTGATAATTTTGTGGAATTTTTTTCTCATAGGTTATCATTTATATGAAAAGAGTATGGAGAAAAAATTCAAGGTGAATAATTTTCAACTATTTATAAATTATCTTGAATTGATCGTCTCAAATTGCTAATCCTTTAAATGGTATAATTTTATGGTAACTCTTTAGCATCCTTATGTGTCCAATATGGTTGGTGATTATAGTTCAAAAAAATCCTTCCATGGAAAGTTTGGAGGAAGAGTTATTATAATACTATAATAATAGAAACCTCTATGGTGAATTGGTTTTTGAAGTTATATAAGTTAAATTACATTGATGATCTTGACACTCAATTGATTGATCTTAATGCTAAAAATGATGCCATGAGCCAAAAATCCATTTTTTGAGTGCATAATCAAATATGGTATCTAACACTCTCATTGAACATGATAGCTATCAAAACTAGTAAAATATTTCCAAGAAATCAACATACACCTAAGTTAAAATTTCTTAAATTTGACAATGATGGCCTTGCAAGTTAGTTATATAGAGAAAGTGGTATTTAATATTCAATTGAACTCCCATGAATTAAAAAATATCCATTGAACCTTTCCACTTGGAACATAAAGCTATCCAATGGTATAAATGGATGAAAAATACACAATTTTCTCACATAGGGTGAATTTATAAGGAAGTCCTCAATTTTGTTCCAAGTGAGTATGAAAAACTCATAGAAGCATTAACTAAATTATGACAAACAAATTAACTTTGTGACTACCAGACACAATTTAAAAAATAGCAGATCAAACAAATGAGTTTGATGATATCTATATGTTTCACATTTTTTATAAATGTGTGAAGAATGAAATCCATGTAGGATGAACTATTTCAAATAATTTTTACGTATGGCCACAAACTAGACTAGAAATAATTTTCAACAACTAAATTTAAACTAGGAGTATGACTATTATTTTTTAGTCCCTGCCTTTATAGCAAGAGACTAATATTTTCAATTGAGCAAAGAGAAAATTTATTTGTGCTTTGGGAACCGAGCGCTAGATATAATGCAATGCTAATCCAAAGTTTCAATTTTCCATTTATTTTGCTGGAAAAAATTTTTACTATTTATCTTCGTCTGCATTGGCGGGTGCCTAATTTCCTAGGGGTTTACATTTTAAAGCAATAATTTTAAACAAGCTGTCCAATCATCGAGAGAGGGAAAAGTATTACGCTTGTTTCCCTAATGTTTTTTTTTTTTTCAAGGAAGGGCACATGGACTTGGAAATGGGCACGTGGCTAGTTTATGCTTGCACATTTTGCACAGGGGCATGCTTTATGGTGTCTCAACAGGTGGAATTCTTCCCATTAGGTGGTATTATTCATGGTAAGTACGACGACTGGCTTGTTGTTTCATTCAACACACGTCCAGATGAAACCTGCCTCTAAATCCTACACGCCCATGCCAGGGATGACCGTCTAGCATTCATGTGCCTTGGCTTGGACTTGTAGCTAGGGATTGGAGCAGGTTTGAGACTTGTTGTCTGGGCAGTGAGCATTTGACGATAAAATATTGCATTCATTTCTTGCTATTGAGGGTTGTTTTGCAACTACTTTTTTGTTTTGGGTTTCTGCTTCCCTTTCAAATTTAGGGCTTTCAAGTTATGCAATTTCTGGCCATGTTGTCACCTTTTAACTTGTTCCATTTCTGTAATACATGGGATGCCATACAAGTTATAGGAGAGTTTTGTAGTCACTTGTATCTCTCTCTCTCATTATCCAATATCTTATATGTAATATGATTATTACCCCTTCATTCCTTTGTTACATCTAAATCTCCGCCCACATGACTATGGATAAATCATAGGCACATGCCTATGCTGGTTACTATGATATTAATTCAGATACCCATAGTTTAGTTCTTTTTTTCTTCTTTCAGAAAACTTAAGTGATAATTTGATTTTATAAATATTGTGCCTTATGGTTTTACAGTTCAAATGAGATGTGGGTAGCATGAATACAATAACCATCTAGCTAGAAAATCTATGTACTTGTTATTTATGCATGGTTGAATGAGGCAAAGACTTAATAGTTATATCATATATACTATGCTGGATAATGAAAGAGAGAGAAGCAAGAAATCACAAATCTCAAATAAATGGTCTTTCAGAATTTTAGGATTTACTGTGCAATGTCTTGACAACATCTATACACTGTTTTCACAACATTCTTATTATATCTATACATAGAATATGGGTTCCCAATTTGGAGCTCTTATTCTTTGATGTAGCTTTGTGAGAGCGGCCCATTAATCATTAGGAGCATCTCTTTACAAGTTTTATTGATGCCCACTTTTTTCTTTCCTTCTTTTAAAAAGTATTTTGATAAGAGATGAGAATTTACTATTTTACTTTTGTGTGCAATATGAAATTGGTTTGTGTAATTGTTGAATTTGTAAAGCTAGATTTGTGTAGTTAATGGGCCATGGTGGCATTTGAATGGTAATCAGGTGGATTTTCTTTATTTATTCATGTTATTGCAATTAGAACATGATTTTGGGGTGGCGTGTTACAGTTGCTAGGAATAATAATCTACTTTTCAAGATTCATCTCCATTCTTTTGTAAGGAATCATATGGTCTAGTAGTCATATTGCATCTTTTGAGAAAATATTAGAGAAATTCGCTTATTTACAGTAACTCTATTTGACTAGATTTCAGTTACACTACACTATATTGAGATTGCATCAAATTTCATGTGGTACATCCTTGCATTTTCCAATATTAACCACTTATGGAAATTATCCCAACCATAAAAGATATGGGGTTAAAATGCTTGTTATGTATTTTCCATCTTTGAGCTCAAATCAACAAACCTTGTATCATTATTTTCTTAGTATAAGTTTTCTTTGTGGTTAATTATGTATTCTAGCAATGATCCGAGTGCTATGATTATAGGTAGTAACCTAGCCTAATTCATTACAATTTTGAAATGCTATTATACTATGCATTTAATCTCATATGATGTAATTCACATTTGACTATCCTGAGTTGTACAATTAATGATTTAGACAGGACTCAACAGAAATGACTATCAAAATCATGTCATAGAATCACCTTTAATAGGCATATCAAACAAGTTTTTGCATGTTACTTATGAATGTTCAAGTATACATAAGGTTCGTCAAGTATGTAAATGGTTCTTTTGAACTTAGCTTGATTAGGAAATTTTGTTTTACCCAAATTTTCTTGCTTCACAAGTTTGTGTTATGGTATTTATTTGCTCATTTAAGTATGCTTTTTTAACTTCCAATGATAAGCTACTTAGAACCTAGAGGTAACTACAATTAGGTTATGTGTAGGGGGCGAAGAATCACAACTATTTTTCATTCACATTCTCCATCTTTATGATTTTTGATTTACATCATAAAGGATAGTCATGTTTGATGAAATTTAAACCCAAAATTTGACTAAATTTAAATTTTGTGCTCCAACCATCCAAGGACACAGTTAGCATTTCTCCAAAACCAGATAGAGGACATGCTAAGAAGTGAATTAGTTTCATTTTTTTTAGACTAATTTATTCACTTTGGATTTTATTTTTTCACAATGTAATATGTGTATTTTCTTTCCTTTTCCCTAATTTTTTAATAATAAATTGAGTTCCAAAGGTTAAAGCATTTGTATATTTGAGTTTCTCAAGCTTACTCTTTTTCTTTGTGTACTCCAGAGAAGTTTCCTTGATTTTCTATAATTCACTGGAATTCATTGATCTATGTTTGATTTGAGAGAAAACATGGCCAACGAACTTCTAAGTGTTCATCTAGAGGAGCTCAAGTTTGTATGTAAGTAGAAACCATGTATGTTGTCTGGACATTTTCATCTATATGAAGTTCACATTTAAAATCAGACCACATGTGGCTTATCTACCTATGGTCAAATTCTTAGTTTGGTTAATTAAAGTGAACATGCTAAAGTTGGGCGAGGTTGCTATATGTCAGAATGGTTAATTAATAGAAATATGTTTAAATGGTCAAGTTACATTGTAAATTTAACCGTAGCTTCTCTAATGATGGGCCTAAATGACTAATCTGAATACCAATCTGAATCCTCTTTAGTTAAGACACAAATCAAAGGCATAGTGAAAAGCTTAAAAAAAGGATGCTTAAAAAATATAACAAACTAGTAGGAAGAACAACCAACATACAATACACACTTGAACATCTCAATTAAAAGATCAAATATATAGTCAAAAAGATGACTCTGTGCCATGAAAACTTGTTGGTTCAGATGAAAAATGTCACTCTAAAGTCCCAAAATAACCTAATGTAACCAACTCCTAAGAATTTTGTGTCATTACTTCTACATATCTAGATCAATTTGAGTTGGGTCATCGAAAGTCTTTCCATCTTCTCCTCCTGTGCTTTTACATTGTTTCTTATTTCTTTGCATTTTGTGGCTAATAACTAAGCTATTACATCAATCCTCTTAATCTATTACACAAAAACAATTATGAATGTATGGATCACTTCTAGGTCCTTGTTCTAGAGCTACTTTACCTATGCTACATAGAACATTTTACTTAACAATACATCTAGCTTATTAAATTCATCTTGTGATATAGCTTACCTATTGCATTGGTAACTTGAGAAAATACAAGTTTGATGATACCTCTTATTTGATGACGAGAAGATGGGTGGCTCTTAGATGAGCACAAATTCACCAACTATTTCAATTGTCAAAGATGAATTTGAAAGAAACTCAAACAACCAACATAAGGTATAGTACTTTACCCATCTTCTCATCATCAAACAGGGGGGTTCAAAGATGAGCACAACTTTGCCAACTATTTCAATTGTCAAAGATGACTTGGAATTATTTTTGCTTCGGCTCCCACTCAACGCTTCAAGGATATATTTTGGGGTTTTGGAACAACGAATTCAATATTGGTAGCCTGATTTTCAAGGACACAATGCTACAACCAACCTTTGGTAGAATGAAATATTTAATAAACACTTCCTACTAGATGAAGTTTTTATGCTACTTTGTGATGAAAGTAGTTTACTCTCTTTCTATATTCACCATATCACAATGTCCTATTTTGTATTCAATATTAGTATGGTGCACTGTAAGGGACAATAGTATTTATTGATTACTATGGAAAGTCTATTGTTGTACCCCTTATCCATTATTCATATTATTATATCTTAATTGAAATCGTAGAACATTAGAAACTTTGTGCACATAACCCTAAATTGAGTCAATTGAGCTACATTTTTGGTATGTTCATAAGAAGTTGAGTCATCGTAGTGCTACTAGGCTATGGAATTAGTCTAACAAAGTCTTATTAAGCTAGAACTATTTACAATAGTCCCATGTGATATCATTATCATTTTTTGGGGCACTTGTATTTCCCTAATGGTAATCATGGAGTTAATCCTTGAAAGATGGTTGAATGGTGAAACCCTACCCAACAGTGACATTACTATTTCTCCTTTAAAATATCATAATAGATCAATGGGAAATTATCTTCTATTCTTCTACTGTGCTTCTATATTTTTTCTATGGGCTAAGGTATTATCAAATACATATTGTATTTTAGTCTATTTTGACATTTTGAGTTCATAACATTGATATCAAAATAGTTTTTGAACTTCGAATATTCGTTAGATCTTGAATAAAATGAAAGTTAATTCATCATTTATAGATCTTCATTGAAATAATGGAAAGCTAAATATATATACCAGACTTATTTTGTTTGCACACATGGATATGTTGAAAGGAACAATTAGTCAACATAGTTACATGAGCACAAACTAATTCTTGAACACTGATTTCTCAATTCTTACCAACATCAAATTTTCTTGGTGGCCACCAGAACTACTTTTATTACCACAGTTTAACTGCTATGTTTTACTCCATTAGTTTCATGGGAAAAAGATATATAAGTACCATCTACTAGTTCAGTTGGAATTGTTTTTGCTTTGGCTCCCACTCAACGCTTCAAGGATATCTTTTGGGGTTTTGGAACAACCACTTCAGTATTGGTAGCCTGATTTTCAAGGACATAAAGCTGCAACCAGCCTTTGGTAGAATGAAATATTTAATAAACACTTCCTACTAGATGAAGTTTCCATGTTGCTCTGTGATGAAAATAGTTTACTCTGTCTATATTCACTATATCACATTGTCCTATTTTGTATTCAATCTTAGTATGGTGCACTGTAAGGGACAATAGTAGTTATTGATTACTACAAAATTTTTGTTGTTGTACCCCTTGTCCATCATCCATATTATTATATCTTAATTGAAATCGTAGAACATTAGAAACTTTGTGCACATAATCCTGAATTGGGTCAATTGAGTTACATTTTTGGTATGTTCGTAAGAAGTTGAGTCTTCTTAGTGCTACTAGGATATGGACTTATTAAGCTAAAACTATTTACAACAGTCCCATGTGATATCATTATCATTTTGTGGGGCACTTTTATTTCCCTAATGGTAACCATGGAGTTAATCCCTCAAAGATGGTTGAATGGTGAAACCCTACCCAACGGTACATTACTATTTCTGCTTTAAAATCACATAATAGATCAATGGAAAATTATCTTCTATTCTTCTACTGTGCTTCTAAAATTTTGCTATGGGCTAAGGTATTATCAGATACATATTGTATTTGAGTCTATTTTGACATTTTGAGTTCATAACATTGATACCAAAATAGTTTTTGAACTTCAAATTTTCGTTAGATCTTGAATAAAATGAAATTTAATTCATCATTTATATATCTTCATTGAAATAATGGAAATTTGAATATAGATACCATACTTAATTTGTTCGCACACATGGCTATGTTGAAAGGAACAATTAGTCAACATAGATACATGAGCTAGCATATACTACAACATTCAAATTTCTCTTCAACGCAAACCCTTTATAGCCATATATTTTCTAGTTATATATGTTTTATGACTTAAAATAAGGCATAGTGTTGTGTATAAAACATTACGTTTTTAACTATATGTTGAGAGTTATGATATGCTAATTTTCTCAATGCCATCAGTAAAGTTATGTGATGGTCATAAATTTTATGATCTCTATAATATCTTCATTGAAGATCCAATAGTGTTGATAGTGTACAGGTCTTTATCATGTGGAAATGAAGATCTAAAAAGTTGAGGTTGCATATATATAGTATGACTTGGTCCATGGAAAAAATCTCTTGTTCATGCTCTTTTATCTTACTCACGTATACTTTAATATTTTAAATGGAAAAAGTGTTGAAGCCACTTATTTAGGCATTGATTTTTTAATACCCACTTCACGATCCAATGCTTTTTCACTACTTGTTCTTACTAGCATTTGTTTTGTGTGGGATGATTGGACAACCTGTTTAAAATTATTGTTGTAAAATGTAAACCCCCAGGAAATTAGGCACCCGCTAATGTAGATGAAGATAAATAGTAATTTTTTCCCCAACAAAATAAATGGAAAACCCAAACTTTGGATTGAGATCGCATTATATCCCGTGCTCGGTTCCCAACACACAAATAAATTTTCTTTTTGGTCAATCAAAAACATTTACTATTGCCTAGTACGCTTCTAAGATCAGCATATGTTGTTGAGGGCTTTAGGTTTGTCAAATGGTCAAGCTGAAGACATTTAGAAGACAACCATTGAAATTTTGGATAAAGCATTGGAACTACTTTGTATCTCATTTGCTTTCATTGTTCATGTTATTTAGGTTAGACTTTTATTTTGAATTGTCTTTTTTAATATGATCATTTATAGAAGGAATATTTTAATTTCAATAGTTCTATTCCAAATTTCTTTAGCATGACCATTTGAAAAACCTAAAACCCTCAATAACATATGGTGATCTTGGAGGTGTACTAAGCAATAGTATAGACAAGGCATTGAACTTTTCCAGAAAATGCCTCAAAGAAATGTGGTCTGGTGGTGATGGAATGCCATGACAAGCCATGTACAAGGTATTGAACTGTTGGGAACAATGCCTCAGAGAAATGTGGCCTGATGGTGATGGATCTCATCACCATGAGAAGCCATGGAGAAGGCGTTAGGATTTTTGGAAATATTCCTTGGAGAAATGTGGTCTCATGGTGATGGAATGCTATGACAATCCATATAGCATTCCAAAATCATGACACCAAATTCCTTTAAAGTAATTTTCCAAACAGTTCACTACCCTGTCTATGCTATAGATTTTTCCATCATGCATTTTCTTATTATGACATTCCATGCGAGCACATTTCCTGAAACAGTACACTACGTTGTCTATGCTAACACATTTTCCATAAGATTTTTCCATAGATGCATTTTATTATTATGGCATTCCATGTGAGCACATTTCTTTAAGGCATTTCCTGAAACAATACACTTCCTTGTCTATACTACCACATTTTCCATACACGCCTACCTAAGCATTTCACCAAGTAGCTCATCTATAGCAACTGTTGTTTGTGATTTAGTCCATGTATGCAATATGTGGTAGTAGAAAGAAGCCCCATGTACCACTTTCAAGAATGCCACCTGCTTACAAGGAACTTCAAGGTGCAACATGTGCAAAACAAATTAAATGTGTAAGCAATGTTCCAAATGGTGGATTTCAAATGATCACATAAAAGCAACAGAACACATCCAGTTCTAGGTCCATGCTCCTTTCCTTGAAAAAATAGACAAAACATTAGGAAAACATTCATAATACTTTTCCCTCTCCTCATGATTGGACAACCTGTTTAAAATTATTGCCATGGTAAAATAAAGAGACATTGTGCTCATATTAATGATTATTTATGTCATTATTTATGACTGGTCATTCTTCATTGGATGTTGTCATTTAATTGTTGTGTCCTTGCTAGTGATATTCCATGTTTGGTTGCTTCTATGCCATCCTGTGAAAGCCACCATTTGAAATGTTGCTTACACATTTAATTTGTTCTGCACATGCTGCACCTTGAAGTTTCTATGCCATATTTAATGGCTCACATGAATTCTCCTTGGCTTGAAACCAGTAGTGTTCAAAGAGTAGTGAGTGAGGAAGGGAGAGTGGTGACTTGGGGGGGAGTGGAAGGTGGGACCCCCTACTTTTTGTCAACCAGATTAGCTCAAAATTCTCCTCAGCTTGAAACTACTAGTGCTCAAAGAGTGGTGAATAGGGAAGGGAGAGTGGTGAGTGGAGGGGAGAGTGGTGACTTGTGGGGGGGAGTGGGAGGTGGGCCCTGGTGTAGGAGCACCTTGGTAAATGGGACTAGGTGATGCTTAGTGAGACATGTTTTAAATTTTTGTTCTTTTGTGTTGCAAATAAGGTCTATTAAGACCAAACTCAATGTATTTGGTGTCATATAGGGTCTAGTAATAGTGTTTTGCAAATTTGTTCAAATAATGTAAAAGTTGCAATGGCAACTTTGTTAATTTTTTCTTGTATTGGAATATCAACGGTCACCCATTTAAAATATAGTTGGGGACCATTGGAATTTGGTTTGTACAAGTTTAAAAAGTCTCAAACACTCTCGAGGTAGGTTTGGTTGTGAAGATTTGGTGAATAAGCAAACAATTGACTCTATTTTCTGTGTAAATATAGTGTTTTATGGTGTTTCTTCACTTAGTACGGTTTCATACAGTAGCATGATCATCTAAAACTTATGTGAATTGTTAGAGAATTGTGTCTACTTTCATTTGAATCCAATTTTGTTGGTTTTCATCCATATTTGTGGGAGATTGAAGCATTTTTCTGTAAGTGGTCTAAATGATTAGGGTTTTGAGACAAAACATGTAAAAACAAGCCATTCCACCATAGGAAAATTGTGAAAACTGGTGGAATGGACCTTCTAGGTGTGCTCTTTATGTTTGGGGTAGTTTTAGGGCAGGGTGAAGGTGTTTGCAGTGGTTTGGCTTGAGACCTAGCCTAACATCTCTATGTGTTAGGTTTGGATAGGTAGGTAATTGCTAGGACAACAAAATTTTATGAAAGTTTGGAGAAACCAAGGATGGAATCCGACCCTATGTGACCTGGGGAGACTATAGGAGAAGAGTTTTGGTGTTTGATAGTTGAAGTTAAGGCACTTGCTTTGTAAAAGTGGCCTAATTTGGCCTTATTCCAGCATTGCAGGCTTAATTTGAAGAGATTGTTCCAAAACAACCTAGGAAGCCAAGTTGTTATGTTGTCAAGCAAGATAATGGGTGTTTGAAAGTGTGAAGGTTTTTTTCATTTTAGGCCTTCTCTAAAAGATATGCAATGAAAAGGCTCTGTGGAATACTATAAGCATGGTGGTCAGTTTGTGAAGGAACCAACCCTTGTAAGGGTGTGTAGACTTGAAAACCTTGTTAGTTTGAATTGTTGAAACCTACTGTTGTGCCCTTAGCACACACGCCTCGTTTCGAACGGGGACCCTCTTTTCTTTCACCTTGTCGGGTCATTTTGTCACTGCCTTGTTTTGCGTGCCCACCTTTTTTGTGTCCTTGATGGTCAAGTTCGCTTCAAAGTCCCATCATAAGTTGACTGTGCCTTCCTCCTTTAATTTTGTCATGTTTTGGTGCCTCGTGGAGTCTCTCTGGCAGATTGCCCCTGCCAACGGCCCCGGCCCCCCTCGGGCCCGGCCGTCCGGGTTTCCCATGCCGGGTTTCCTTATCGTTCCCACCATTCCCAACATAATTTGGCTTGCATCCTCCCGGCCCTCAGGGCGCGAACCTCCGTTGGCCGTTTCCTTCAAATCATGAAATCTTGACGATTGTCCAAACCTTTCGGGCCCAGGACCCCGAAGTTCCGCTCCCGGGGTTCCGAGAGTGTTTCGCCGTCTTTCACGGCAAACCTCTCACGTCATCCCACCTTCTGGGCCCTGACCTCCTCTTTGCCGCTAAGTGAATTTACCAAGTCGAATCTTCTAGTGGCCGTTTCCTTGCGCCCTCCCGGCCACCGGACCCCAGGTCTCCCGCCGCCATCTCTGATTTTTCAAATCCACCAACCTTTGTCTCACCGTACCTGCATTCAATAGGATCATTAATGGTGATTAGGGGTATAAAAGACCCATTCCAATATGTTATTTTCACTTGACAGTGTTGCAAAGGAATAATCAGAGCTTGTCACAGGAGTTCGCCATCTTTGAAGCTTCCGGTTGGTCTTCGTTCGTCGCCTTCACTTGTTGATCATAAGTGAGCCCTGCACCTTCCCTCATCGAGTGTTCAAGGTTGGTCTTCTGATCACCCTCCCGAGCATTGTTTTCGTCATTTCTAGGGCTTAAAGTGAGTATCAAGCATCCGAGTGACATGTGAGCGATAAAATACGACATCATAAACAAAACCCATGTCCTTGAAGGCTGAATAAACTAACGTAGCATCCCCATGACCAATTTGGAGCTTTACCTCCGCACGGCTGTATTTCGCAAGGGCGTTTGTGGCCCTCGGGCCCGGATCTTCCCTTTGCAGTCGGGGACTTAACAGGAAATCATAAATGTCAAACGTCCTTTGGGTCCCTCGGGCCCGAGACTCTGGACCTCCGTCCCCGGGATTCCGCCCCTCGCTTTCTTTTTGCCAAGACAATTTGGCTTTCTTACCGACAGGAACCTCATCGTGTTGTCGGCGAAACATTTTGAAGTCGGGGAAACCTTATGTAGAATGTTTTGCTTACGCCGAAAGCCGCCTCGGGCTAGCCCTTCGTTCGCTAGGAGAAAGCAAATCTTACCTCGAAAGCCATCGTTGCCTATCGGCAGGACTTGGCGAGGTCGCCAAGACCTCTCCTCGACAAGAAAATCTTTCTCCGAAGGCTCCCTCAGTCGGCAAAGCATGCCCTGGTCGCTAAGACATTTCCCCGCTTGGAGGTTGTCTCGCCGACATCCTCTTTCGGCATAACTTTCAGATGTCAGGGAGACCCTATGTCGATCTCACAACGTCTCACCGAGGGGACCCAATGATTCACATGTCGCTGTAACAAAATTTGTTGTCACGCCGATGGGACGACTTCATCACTTCCATTCGGTGAAACCCTGGACATCTCACCAAGACTTATACCAAAACACAAAGGTCTCACCGAAGCATCTCGAACTTACGCTTGATCGCCAGGAGAATCCCCTAGCTTGGCCGATGGAAATACACATGCGGTTATTTAATTCACCATCACCAAGACATCTTACCTCTCTCCCCGACCGAGCCCCATATGCGTTAAACATGTCACCATAACCCCGAGCCATCGGCAAGACGTTATATAGAATTTGCTAAGTCACAACGAAGGTCACTCCAGCACCACAGTTCGCTAAGAGAAAGTAAAAGTCACGCCGAAAGTGAACCTAACGCGAAGTCGGTGAGACATGTTCGTGTCGCCGAGACCCTACGCCGAGAGATATGATCCTATACCGAAAGCATCCCATCTATACCGATGAGCCACCAAAGCGAAAGTCGGGGAAACAAAGGGTTGTCGGTATGACACTATCCCGAGAGCTGTAGCCTATGCTAATATGGACCCAAGTGCGAAATGCATAACTCAAAGGATTTAGTGGGGCCATCTGCAGTCCTTTGGTCATCCGCCGCTCTGAGGGGAAAACTTCGCCCACCTCTCCGAATCTCCGGGCTCCGCCCTTCTGACCGCCACCAGACTAAAACAAAACCAAACGGCGGGCTCAGCTGCCGGGTCCGGCCTTTCTCCCAGCTGTCGACAAGACTTTCGTCTTCGCCAAGACCCTTTCCCGACCAAAGGACTTACGCCTAAAGCTCCTCTGTCACCATAACATTGCTCGGTCGGCGAGACTTCTCACCGAAGATACAAATCTTACGCCGAGGCGCTTTATCGGCGAAACACATGACTGTCGCCACGACCTTTCCTTGAGGCAGATTTTCACACCGGTTGAAACTAAAACAAAGTAACGGCGTCCTTCCCTGCCGGGCCCGAATCTCCGGACTTCTGTTCGACGTTTTCCGTCCCAAACGCCGAAGTGCACCACGACCCCCGGACCTTCTGAACCCGGTAATGTCAAATTGCTAATCGCCCGTTGACCTGCCGGAGCCTGGACCCCGGAGTTCCATCTTTTGAATTCCGTTCTCAATTTGATGTTCCAAACGGCCATCTCTAGACTGCTCTCCAGCCCGGAACCTTCGGATTCTCCTAAACCGATCCAAATGAGCCCAAATTTGAAATCCAACTTTGACCCATGTGCTTAATTTTGGCCCCCTTCATTGTGAACCTCTTAAAGCACTAAAATTTGACCGAAGAGAATCTCCAGGAGCTCTTCGCCCGATTTTCCCTTTCAAACAACATTTCTGCTACGGAAGTTCGGCCCTCTGGGCCCGGACTGTCTCAGTGCTCTTAATAAAAAAAGCAATGACATTAGGAGACAAAATTTATGTTATGCTTGATAGGTTGCTTAAAAATGGATTTCATCTTCAGGATTTCAACTAACGTGAATGCCTCCATGATCAACTACACTGACTATGCCTTTGCTTGCAGAATATATGGAATCGGGTGTAGGACCTTCAGGGGCAGTTGTCGAGAAGGACAAAGGGAAGAAGTCAGGAAAAACTCCTCGAGGAAAAGAGGACAAGGACCAGATGAAATACCAATTCTAGGGCGAGCCTCTACACTCAAAAGTCACCACAGATTGGAAGGAGATCAGTGACACCAACATAGGCCAAGTTGATATTGACAAATTCACAGAAAGGGTCAGGGTCAATCCAATGACAAAGAATGCAAGATTGATAAGAAAAAGTGGAATAGCAAAGGCTGCTGGATTCCCTCCATCCCTCGTGGCCCCTGAGTTGGTCATGGCTTCTCAGGAGGCGTATCAAGCCGACACAAGGACAATCGTTGATAAAGAGGGCAACATTCTCGCTGACATGTCGCCTGAAGGGATCACGGAGACCTTTCATATTCCCACATTTCAAGAGATGGAGGTCCCCGCCATAGAAGAATGCCAGGTGGCGTGGGAGGATAATCCGCCAGGCTATAAGAAGTCAATAAATCTGCATTGGCTCAAGGAAATGTGGGGCAGTGCTGCGAAGGTTCCTCAAGAACTCTTCTGCAGCGATTTCCACAAAGATTACCATGACTTAGTCACAATGCTAAGTAGGGTGATGGGCCTCCCAGCGACAACCTTCTTCCAAGAGTGGATGGCGTAGTTCATTGAGCAGATTCTGCGTGGAAACAAGGATGTGACCACAAAGACTTCGTTTTACTGGGGAGGAATCATAAGCGACTGCTTCCATGAGCAGTTTGTTTGTGGCACCCAGTCAGGAGCAGGGGAAAATTATCAAGGCATATGATAGGTACCTCCAGCTCCAGTACCGGAACTTCAAAAAGGAATACTGTAGAGTAAACGACACCTTCATTGGCTATATTATCAGGCTAATTGCCGGGGACTTCGAGAGGAGGGTCTCCCATAGTGCCAGGGCATTTCTGAAGCAATATGCCTTTCTCTTCATCCTGTACCCAAAGTTCACATACCTCCGCGCCAAAGGCTTCACTGAAAGGCTGAATAGGTTGCCTCGATATCCCAATGACCGAATCATCCTTCTGGAGCTTTCTCGGCAACTCCAACACCTACAGGAAATCTTCAGCAGCAAACATATAGCAGGGATCTCCTATCCCATGACCCTTGGCCAGGGCATGTATCGACTGCAAACTTCTCAGTGTGCTGGTAACTCCGAGAAAGAGTTAAAGGATTACCACTTCTACCTACACACTGCTCACCCACGGATGGACCCATATGGTCATGTCAAAAAAGGTCTAGGGTCAGGGTTTGCCAACCTTCACCATATCGAAGACTTCTGGGAAGAATGCCAAGATGATAAAGAGGTACGCGCGAGGCACTACATGTGAATGACTGTACAGTTCGTAAGAAGGGTGCAGCCGTTTCCTGTACCGGACCAAGTTGAGGAGGACGAGGCCACCATAATGCATCCCAGGTACCCTGCGGTGGCTGATTTTCCAATACCAACAATAGACTCGGATGAGCAGGAGGTCGATGACCTTGATACCATAACCCAACCAGCCTTGGCTCGTACTAAGGAGTGGGTTGACGGGCAAGTAGCTCAATTAAAGCGGCAAGGAGTAATTTTGACTTACGAAGGGCTCAAAAGTGAGCCAAGTGCCACAGAGGATGCCGCTGCCACCACTTCAATGGGCGGGACCTCCAAGTCCCCTCCGGTCACTAGGTCCAAGAAAAGAAAAGGAACAGAAATCGAAGAGTCTCTAGACCCCAAGGTCTATACAAGGAAAGAAGCAGGGGGCTCACCCTCCAAAAGGTTTAAACAAGCGGAAAGCACCACGAAACAACCTTAAACCCAGGAGGTGAGGGATACAGATTAATTGGAACCTCTCTTGTCTGTCCTTGCCCCTGCCATAGCGCCACCCACCTCTCTGGCTATGATTGCCACATCCCCGTCGGTAGTGGACATTTCTGTCCATCTTGCCCCTCTGCCTCCGGCTGAGTCTGTGATAATTATCGATTCCTCTTCTACCATGACTACGCCCCCTTTCTCCACTGCCATGTCACCAACCACATCACTCCCTCTGGCAATGGTGACAACACCTATTCCCATTTCCACCATGCCTGAGGCTCTCTCGAGACATAAGCAGAATCTTCTCCCTGAGTTATCCCAGATCCTAATGGATCCCGCTCTTCAAGCAGCCCTTGCACAAGCCCTCGCTACATCTCAACCTTCACAACCGCCAATAGGGCCCTCAACTATGGAGGCCACCATGCTAATCTCCAAGAAGTGGGAGGAGCGTGAACGAGAAGTCTCAGGGGCCTATGAGGAGGAGGCTGATGAATACCACGAGCACCCGAAATATGAGCACCGAGTAATTGACAGGGTGGCCTATGAAGAGGAGGGAACTGGTTCCTCAGAGAACGGGGACGAGGAAGGTAGCACTGGTGGCAGGGTAATTGTGCAGACCTTTGACGATGATCTTGAAGAAGAACTAGCCCGATAACCAAAGGATACCAAATCAGAAGAAGGGTCGCCCCTTGAAGAAGAAGAACATCAGCAAGAAGACAAAACTGAGGGTGGAACCCAAACTGTCGAGAGCCTTGAAGTTGGGCAATTAGTAGAACATGTGCACGAGATTGAGCATGCAGAGGAAAAGGAAGAGGAAGAGACAACAGAAAAAGGAAGTCCCATACAACAACTGTCCACCGTGCTTCCTATTAAACGCCTCGTGTGCGTCCAGGATTCTGACGAGGAAGAGGGAGATGCTGTCAAGAAGAAACAAAAGTCCCCATAAGAAAAGGGAGCAGAAACCTTGGCCTTGACCGAAAGGAGTGAAGGTGATCATGGATCACTGAAGGACAAGTCCGCTGTTCCAGAATGGTTAAAGGAGCAACTTGAGAGAAGACCTCCTGTGCTGAAGGACCCACGAGCAAAACTAGGAGCTATCCTCGCTCGGGCTTAGTTTACAACAAAGAAGAAGAAGGAACCGAGGATTAGATCCAAAATAACGATGGATACCTCTGGATCTCGGACCGTGCAAATAGACACACCTGCGGTAGGTCAAGCAGGGGTAAGTTACAACATCTCCACCATCGACTTGGGAAGTGCCACCAGAGTGCAAAAAGTCAGGCACCTTGAGGAGTCAGTGGTTACGGTGGTGCATTTGATAAAGCAAGATAAGATCTCGAAGGATGAACTCAAGGCACAGGTGGCGGCCTTAACAAATTACATACAGCAATGGTCTTCAGTAGACGACTTGCCTACCACATCCACAGCCGCACCTCAGCTACTATCCAAAGAATAGATTGATAAGATGGAAAGGAGAAAGAACTTGGAGAAGACCACAGAGGACTGGTTCTGACGAGTCTTATACGTTGGAAACATGGGAATTAGCCAGGCTGTGCGAATAGCCAATAAGTTCTTATACCTGTTGCAGTCTCTGGAGAGCACAAGGAAGCTCTACACTGACTTCCCTGCGACCTACGACTCCACCTTTCCGAGGATCGAGGCTATCCTTCAGTTGCCAGAAGGCACGTGGGAAAAGGAGTTGGCTTTTATAAAAGATGATCATTGGCTAATGGATGTGTGGCGGTGAGACTTTTACAACCGAAAGGAAAGGTTGGAACAAATAATAAGCAAAGTGGATCCGGACATTGAATGGATCAAGGAAATCAGGGCAAAGTGCACTCGTTATCTCAAGCTGATGACGGAGTACGACGTGCCCACAGTGCAAATGGATCCAGAGAAGATAAAGCCCTACTTCTAGGAAAAGATGAAGGACAAAATGTCAAATGAAATTACGGTGGAATTCATGAGCTTTGTTGCCCGTGCCTTCGATCAGTCAGAGCTATTCAAGGATCAAGGCACGAAGAATAATGAGGATTGGAAAAGGATGGAAGACAACGCAAAAGAATGGAGCTACCAAGTGCTAAGATACGAGATCATTGAAATAGACAAGCTCCAGGCAGTCATCCTCAAGTTCATTGAATACACAACTTCTAAGAGACAAGAGGACAACCCTATCAAAGCTGAAGAATTCCCTAAAGAATAGCTACAGTAAAACAACAATTGACTAAAAGACAAAAGTGCTATAGTGCCGTCACTAGAGGACAAGATAGGGAAAATAACAAAATGTAATTTTAAATTACAATGTATTGGGGGGTAGGTGAAACCCTATTTTGTAATGAATCTTGGCCACACAATGAGAATTGATCTTGGCCATTCATTGGATCTTTTGGAAACTATAATTAGGGCTTTCCTCTCATTTGCAAAGAGAGTTGAGTTGTTGTAAAGACATGCTGCAAAAATTTATAAAGAAAAGACATTGATTTGGTGCATTTTCTGAAGTTTCTCACATGTTGCTTGATTCAATCTCCATTGTTACTTGATTAACTTAGGTTTCATTGTTGTTCTAGTTAGCTGTTTTCTTGCTTTGGGTAGATTTTAGGAATGCTGTTATGTGATTATGAAAATTCTTGCTATGTTGATGACTTCTTTGTCCATACTTTTTGCTGTTTGCTGATGGTAGATAGCTGTGTAAAGTTAGTCTGGACTTGAATCCAAAGCTGCTCCAAAATATTTCATCTTTGGTTCATGCATGTACATGGTGAATGAAGGATAAAACATTTGCAGACCTTAGAAAATAGCACAAGTTCCATGATACTGTGAGACTTCTGGTTAAGTGGGATATTGTTTTGAGAAGCTGTCCATTGCAAGAACTCCATTGTCACTGTTCATGATTAGTTGCAGGTTTAGGAACTCCCTCTCTTCCTTGCTCCTTTTTCCTTTTTTTTATGATTGACCTATGCTAAGGTTCATTGCACATTGTAAAGCCAAATTTGATGATAAAATGGAGTCCAAGACTGCTGTTTGAACCTATAGCTAATGCATAACAACTCTCCCATCCTAGGAACTCCACTTCAAGATCCAACTTCATGCTCTGCATTTCCTGTGTAAGTCCGCCTTGTGATTCTAGCAAATCACATTAAACAACTTAGATATTCCAAGCACTTTCAAGACCTAACATTACCTTGGGATAGTGTTTTGTAATTTGATTGTGGAAGATTATCTTTCAACAGAGGTAGTGCACCTACGCACTGCCTGTGTTGAGAAGTGAATAAAAACAAATCAACAAAACTAGCGCTAGAGGGAGGGCTTGACACATTGGGAATACAAAGGTTGAAAGTTCAAAGTGAAGCTGGATTGAATCGGGTCGTTCTCCCCGAAAATATTTCAAAGAGTTCTACGGTCAACACCAAACAAGGGAGAATATTAAGAATTTCAGCCTGCTACAAGGGCGAAACGAGTTAAGGGAAGTAGCGTTCCCTCTTCCTCTTCCTCCATTCCACCCACTTCCATTTCACCCTCACCTTCATTTGGTTGGCCTTCATCTTCCACCCAACCATTTCAAATTGCATTTGCACCTCCTATCTCTGGCAGCCAGGGGATTGCTCCTCTCCCAGCCCTCCCAGTCTAGGGCACAGTCCAATCAGTCGCAGCCTAAGTGCAATCCAAGACTGCTGCTCTATTACGGGCACAACCTCAACCCGTTGTACTTCAACAACAAGTGTTGCCTCCGCCTCCCGCCATGGCTTGGTTAGCGCATAACCCTTCGCCGATACATTTCGCCGCTTACCATGATATGCCCAAGAATTCAGAGGGCTTTTTTTCAAAGTTCCATCTGCATGACTTGCAAAGAACAGCTAAAGAGCATATCAAAATATTTGAGACAAAAATTACCGAAATGCAAGTCGATCACGAGGATGTTGCATGCCGCCTTTTTCCGCATTCGTTGGGGGAAGAAGCATTCTACTGGTACATCAATTTTCTGAGGGGATCCATTACCTCGTGGACTCTAATGAAGAATGACTTCTTGTAGAAATACAAGATTCTCATCAGCCCTTCAGAACTTTACCAGCAGTTCATGTCCATCAGAAGGGAAGTCAATGAACCTATTGGCTCCTTCAACGACCGCTTTTATCGGGCCTACACAAGACTTCAGGACCCTTACCTTCATAATGATGTCGCAGCTCTCCTAGTCTACTATGCAGCGTTGGACAACCTCATATCAGCTTTGGTGAAAAGGATGCAACCACCGCCTGCCTCATTGGTGGCAGCCTATAAGGAGGCTATCGTCGCTAGTGCGGACTTGGGGAAGAACATCTCCGACCCGCTGCCTTCTTTGGGGCCGGTAGCTCACCCAATGCAAATTCAGGGGCTCAATCAAGCATTTGCTCACTAGACCCCTCTTATGAACCAAGTACCTCAGTTGCCCCTAGTCTCACATCTAGGGCAGCCACTGAATTATGCGCCTCCTGCGCCTTCGTATTTGCAGCCCCAGCCACAGTATAATTATCCTCAGGCTGCTCCACAATAGCAGGAATATTCCTAGCAGCCCCAGGCACCATTGTATCTATCAGGGTTAGAATTTCCTCCAGCCTATCAAAATCAGCTAACAGCCCCACCAGCTTTTCTTCAAAATCTGGCACTGCCGCTCGGGAACAGGACTGAGAAAGACAAGTTAGAGGAACTGACTGAGATGATAAAGAAAATTTCCACGAAAATGACGCATCTAAAAAATTAGAATAATCAGTTACAGGCCTCCGAGCGTAATTTCCAGGCCAATCTTAACCGGGACAACCGAGACAATAGGGATGGTAGGGATAATCGAGAAGCAAGCACTTCCTCCAGGCAGAACTATGATAGGGGGAAAAATTAGAATTCAGAAAGGAGACCTTCTCAGAGGCAGAATCGCGCATGGAACACAAGACCCAATAATAGAGGTGTCCCTACGCCTTTCGACCAACTGGCAAGCAACAAAAAAATGACCAGTGGAGTATGCCTTGCCGAGGTAGCCTTGTTCGGATGGTGTAGGATTCATAAAACTAGCAGACATTCCGAGTTGGATTGCCTCGAATTCTAGACAGCCGCTGAAATATTCAAGGTAGAAGTGCAGAATGTAGTGGAAAATGCTGGCTGTAGGGACATCATCCCAGCCGAGCCATATGATTCCTCATGTCTCATGGTCAATCAAGCGCCATTTCCACGGGGCGACCGCAACGAGCCCAAAATTGAGCCTGCTCCTGTTGAGGATGAAGAAATACAAGAGGTAAGTAACGGACAAACTTTGGCTCAGCTTTTCGATTTAGTAGATAATGGTCCAATGGATGAAGAGGAGCCATTTATAGATGAGGTCTACTCCCTACTTCCTTAGGAATAGACAGGCGGGTGGACCCTTTACAACTTCTACCCCACCAAACAATTTCGCCACCCCGCCTGATCCTAAGGCCAGCAATAACCCTGGACTTCCCCATATACCTACCCAATACCTCAACAAGAATGTGTCTCAAAACCAGTCACAAAACCAGCCTCAAGGCCAACCCCAAAATCCATCTAGTCAAACAAAAGTCCAAACTCCTAGTTCTGCCATAGGCCAAGCTTTTAGCGCAAAAATTGAGCAAATGGGTGAATATGTAGCAGAAGAATTCAAGAAGGTAAAGATTAGTTTGTCCACCTTTGAACTACTCAAAGTCCTTGCTGTAAGGCATGCCTTCTTTAGGGTTCTTAATGGGACTCCATCCTCTAGTATAGTTCTAGAAACGTCAGCCAAGAGAGTTACCTTTGAGGAGCCTATGAAAGAACCAGAGATACAAGATAATACTGGGAAAAGCAAGGATGCTCTCGTGAGTCAGTCTGCAAGTAAACAAATTGGAAAGGAACCAAAACAGAGTAATAGACAGACTTCCAAGGACCAGCCGTTTAGGCAGACCAAAGATACAGGCAGTGACAAGAACAAAGGTCAGATAGCTCACATAGATACACTTGCGGGCATCTTCCAAGGAAGACTAGAAACTCCGCCTTTCCTTACCACCATTAGGCTATTCGGGAAGAACTTACATAACTGTCTGCTTGATTCAGGAGCGTCTGCCAATGTTATGCCTCTGGAAGTATGTAAGGCCCTTGGAATCACCCCCACACCTTCAAGAAGGAAGGTGACTCAACTGGACAAAACATAGATTAACATCATGGGGGAAATAAATCGAATCCCAATGCAGATTGCTATAGATCCGAGGATACAAGTCGTTGAAATTCAGGTGGTAGACATTCCAGATGCATACAGAATCATCATAGGGAGGGAATTCACCAAAGCTCTGAATGGATATACTGCCACAGACCTTTCCCACATGTGGCTGCCGTGGAAGGGACTGCCAAATCAAATCCGTGTTGATCGGGAACCCCGTATGAAATATATGATCACGGAATACAACAATCTCAATGAAGTGCTGTTCACCGAGACTGACCTGGGGAGTTACCGTCCTTTCGCTTATCAAAATGAAGTCGAACTTCGACGGGAACGTGCTATTGAATTCCTCCTAGTATTATGTAGTCCTGCGGCTGGTTTTACCCAAATGCCCCAGAATACATAAATGTTGGTGGGGGTCAGATGACAAGCTAGATAAAGGAAACAACCTGGGGGTTACTCAAAGGTTTCCAGGAATTTATGGAAAAATGCACCCGTGACCAACTCAGCTTGGGCACCCGAATGGACTTTCACGATCTCTTATTGCCAAATTGGTGCAGGGTCTATGATGCCCCCCACTCCAAGTTTGACTGTTGCTTATGTCAAACTGCAATGGAACATGTTAAAAGATCCACTACTCCGCAGGTGGAAAATTCAAAAGAGGTGCCAGTAGAATCACCCTCTGTTCAAAATACTGGGTGAAAGGATTTCCCTGAGATCACGAAGGTAGCTGTCTCGCCATAAAAGGGTAAAAGCTTAGCTGAACCTGAAGTTAACGAAATTTCCACATGCTGGACGCTCCGGTTTGATGGTTCTAAGTCCAAGCAAGGCGTTGGAGCTAGGTTCGAACTCATCAGTCCAACAAGTAAGACTTTTTTTGCTGCCCATAGATTGCAGTTTTATTGCACCAATAATGTAGTAGAATATGAAGCCTTGGTCCTTGGCCTTCTCATGGCCTTGAAGAAAAATGTTAAGATGCTGCAAGTTTTTGGGGATTCAGAACTTGTAGTTAAACAAGTTAGGAGGTTGTACTCCTATCATGATAGGAGGCTTGCAAATTATAGGCATAGGGTTTGGGATCTCTTAGAGGGCCTAGATGCATTCAATATACAATTGATCCCTCGTGCTCAGAATCGTACAACTGATGCCCTGGCTCAAGCGGCTAGCACTTTACAACCCCTCTCTCTGTCTGGGCTCAAGAAATTCATAGTTTAGCTGATGTCTACACTATCAGTCCCAGATAATGTCACTCATTTTCAAGTTTTCAATGATGACAAGCATATTCTCGAGTTCATCTCAGGTTCTGATGTCTTCGCAGCCCAAATAATTGATAAAGCCGATCCACAAGAGGCCGAGTGGGACATAGAGGGGGTTATTAATCTCAAAAATAACATGATTCCCAGGGGTATGGTTCAGTTGGAATGTATATTTGACTTGGACCAGATCAGAGACCAAAAATAGCAAACAAAAAAGGAGGCCATGGGCAACCAGTGCGATGCTCACAACCTTGGGACAGCCGAGGAGATCAAGAATGTTTTTATTGGCAAGGTGTGCACGTCGAAGGAGAAGAAAGAAATTACGGATGCGTTAAGGAAGTACCATGACCTGGTGGCATGGAGCTACGAAGAGTTAAAGACATATGACACTTCTATCATTACGCACACCATCCCTCTCAAGACAGAAGTGAGGCCATTCCGTCAGCGGCAACGCCCTATCAATGCCTTACTGGAACCCGTCATTTACAAGGAGGTGCAGAAGTTGGTCTCGGCAAGGATTATTTTCCTGGTTAGACATTTCACATGGGTGGCCAACTTGGTCCCAGTCAGAAAAAAGAATGGGGAGATTAGATTGTGTGTGGATTTCCGCAATTTGAACCGCGCCTCGGAGAAAGACAACTATCCAGTGCCTTCATTAGATGAGGTGTTGCAGATCGTCAACGAATCCCAAATGATGTCTTTTCTAGATGGGTACTCTGGATATAACCAGGTGATGGTACAGTATGAGGATCGTCACAAGACAGCGTTCACCACTAAGTGAGGGATGTTCGCGTACAGGAGAATGCCTTTTGGGCTCATCAATGCCAGCGCCACCTTCCAACATGCTATGGATATCGCCTTGAAGGAACTCATTGGTAAGTGCATAATCATCTACATGGATGATTTGACTGTGTTTTCTAAAAAGTGAGGCGATCATGTCTCCAATTTATGCAAGGTATTTGAAAGGTGCAGGGAGTTCAAGGTTTCCCTTAACCCCAGGAAGTGCATTTTCGGAGTGACTGAAGGCAGATTGCTTGGGCATATCATTTCAGAATAGGGAATCTCCATAGACCCTGAATGTATCGAGTCTTTACTCAAAATTCTGCCCCCAGGCAGTAAGAAAGAATTAAAGTCCTTCTTTGGAAAAATCAACTTCGTTAGAAAATTCATCACGGGTTTCGCGGAGATTGTTAAACCTCTCAATGCTATGTTGAAACAAGATGCCAAAGTTGAGTGAACTCTTGACGCCAAGCAATCTTTCGAAGAAATCAAACGGGCCATTGCCGAGGCACCTGTGTTAGTCAGCCCGGATTATCTAAAGCCTTTCTACATTTACTCATTTGCTTCAGAACATTCCTGTGCAAGTATGTTGACCCAAAAGGACAATGAAGGAAATGAGCACCCGATCACCTTCATGAGTGCTCCCCTGAAGGACGTTGAATTGCGGTATCACAATGTAGAAAAGCAAGCATACGCTCTCGTCAGAGGAGTGAAGAAATTTAGACACTACATCCTTCGCAATAAAGTGTTTGCCATTGTCCCCGACCTAGCAATAAAGACACTGCTCATGCAAAATGAATTAGAAGAACAAAGAGCCAAGTGGGTCACCCTGCTCCAAGAATATGACATGGAGATCCAACCGATGAAACTGGTGAGAGGACAAGCGCTTACCCGCACAATTGTTGAAACAGTAGCAGAAGCTGGACCCAAACTCATTGTGCAACAGTACCAGCTTGAAGACGTCTCCCCCAGAGAATGGTACCAGAATGTCGTCTATTATTTGCTGAACCATAAGTGTCCACCACACCTGCAAGGAGTCCAAAAGCCGACCCTTAGATTGAAGAGCAATGGCTACATGCTACAGGGTTCCATTCTCTACAAAAGGAATCATAAAGGTGTTTATTTAAGATGCCTTGGCAAGGAAGAAGCAAATCGAGTCTTGAAAGAGTTCTACGACAAATTCAGCACAGGCCATGGTTCTGGTTCTTCCACAACACATCATATATTGAGGGCAGGGTATTATTGGCCAACTATCTTCAAAGATTCTCATTGCCATGTTCGCTCGTGTCACACGTGTCAGACAGCTGCCACCAGGGAAAAAAATGTTGTTGTCTCATTGCAACCTATACTAGAGGTAAGACCATTTGCGCAATGGGGTCTCAACTTCATCAGCCCGGTAAGCCCTCCATCATCTATGGGACACAGGTACATTCTTACCACCACTGATTACTGTACTAGGTGGAGAGAAGCAATAGTATGTAAGCAATGCACAATTGAAGTAGTCACTAATTTTTTAGAAAGTTTCATTTTAAATCACTTCGGTTGTCCTTATGCTTTAGTATGTGACAATGGGTCTGCTTTTGCTTCATTAAAATTTGTTGGTTGGGCATTTGACTACGGGATTGCCCTTAAGTTCTCATCCAATTACTATCTCCAGGGCAATGGCCTTGCTGAGTCTACAAATAAGAACTTGATTACCGTGATCAAGAAGCTGCTAGATAGGAATCCCAAGGACTGGCATACCCAGCTCCGTTTCACCCTTTGGGTAGATCGCACTCGCCATAAGGCTGCCCTTGGCGATTCCCCGTTCCACCTAGTTTATGGCCTAGAACCTATATTTCCTATCCATTTGAAGATTCCTACTCTTCGGTACATCAACAATTTTTATGAGGGAGGAGATCGTAGGGAAGCTCGGTTAGCTGAGCTCTTGTATTTAAAGGAAGTCCGAGACCGTGCGATAGAAAATTTCACCAAACATCAAGGCATAGTTAAGAGATGGTTCGACCACCGAGCCAAAATCAAGGCCTTTAGAATTGCAGATCTAGCCCTGTATTGGGACAAGGCCCATGAAAGGAAAGGGGGACACAAAAAATTCGACAAGCTCTAGCTTGGCCCCTTTCAAATAGCTGAGATTTTGGGAGACAATGCCTTCCGCCTAAAGACCTTGACTAGTGAGAACATCCCGTTACCGGTCAACAGGCAGCACCTGAAGCATTACTTCCAGGCTTGATCTCGTTAAGGCTCTTCGTTGTAGATACTTGTACATTGTTTAAGGTAGATTGCTTTTCCTGGCTTGCTTGCATTTTTCTTTTGCGTCGCTCTTTTGTTTTCTCCCTTCTGACAGTTTTGTTTTGAAAAGGTGTTCCCCGCCCCTTAGCGGTGGCCGTACTCGCTCAACGAACGATTTACTTTGCTGACCGTCGTTAGTGTTCTTTGGCTAAGCATTCACTCCCGACCATTGGTCTCTGAAGGCTACCCATGAATGATTTCTTTGTCTGAACTATGTCTAGAACTCAGCCCTTGGTTAGATCTCTTTACACACATCTTAGATCTCGCACAAAACACATAATAAACATTTTTAAAGGACTATACCATAGTTGTTATGACACCCTAGTGAGTGAAAAATCTTAAGTCTGCTCCAGTGACCACTGTAGTCTGAAACCCATCGTAGGCTTTAGTGCTTACCCAGTCAGACTGAATGATAAATAAGAAATGAACATTGAAGGACATATCAAAGCAAAAGAATTTTGAAAAATAAGCAATCGTATGGGTGTTCGGGTAACTCTACCGGGGCTATGGATGCCCGACTGGCAGTAGAGCAATATCCATGGGATTGCAGCGACAACTCCATCGGGGCTATGGACGCCTGACTGGCAGCGGAGCAATGTCTAGGTTACTTTTGGTGTTAGACGATTTATGTAGCTCGCCCGGTTGAATTAATAGATCCGGGTCACTATCTCGAGGAAATGAATGAACTCACTACACACACACTTCTGATATGTCCTGTAAACTGACCCAATTAAGGATCTTGTTCTCCCAGATTCGTCTTTGGAAGCCACTCTTGGTCTACAAAACTCGAGATTCTGGGTCCTGAATGAATATTTATCCTTAGAATGCTCGGGTGCGTTCCCCAGCGGAGTCGCCATTTGTTGTGCCCTTAGCACACATGCCCCGTTTCGAATGGGGACCATTTTCTTTCACCTTGTCGGGTCATTTTATCACTGCCTCATTTTGTGTG
This sequence comes from Sequoia sempervirens, assembly GCA_007258455.2. NCBI lineage: Eukaryota > Viridiplantae > Streptophyta > Pinopsida > Cupressales > Cupressaceae > Sequoia > Sequoia sempervirens. Next base: position 942,219,850 of record VDFB02281492.1, on the reverse strand, counting down.
CCTACCTTTTTTGTGTCCCAGATGGTCAAGTTCGCTTCAAAGTCCCACCATAAGTTGACCGTGCCTTCCTTCTTTAATTTTGTCATGTTTTGGTGCCTCGCGGAGTCTCTCTGGTAGATTGCCCCTACCAATGGCCCCGGCCCCCCTCAGGCCCGGCCGTCCGGGTTTCCCATGCCGAGTTTCCTTATCATTCCTGCCGTTTCCAACGACATTTGGCTTGCGTCCGGGGCTCGAACCTCCATTGGCTGTTTCCTTCAAATCATGAAATCTTGACAGCCGTCCAAACCTTTCGGGCCCAGGACCCCGGAGTTCCGCTCCCGGGGTTCCGAGAGTGTTTCACCGTCTTTCACGACAAACCTCTCACGTCATCCCGCCTTCCGGGCCCCGACCTCCTCTTTTCCGCTAAGTGAATTTACCAAGTCGAATCTTCTAGTGGCCATTTCCTTGCGCCCTCCCGGCCACCGAACCCCGGGTCTCCCGCCACTGTCTTTGATTTTTTAAATCCACCAACCTTTGTCTCGCCGTACCTGCATTCAATATGATCATTAATGGTGATTAGGGGTATAAAAGACCCATTCCAGTCTATCATTTTCACTTGACAGTGTTGTAGAGGAATAATCAGAGCTTGTCACAGGAGTCCGCTGTCTTTGAAGCTTCTGATTGGTCTTCATCTGTCGCCTTCGCTTGTTGATCATAAGTGAGCCCTGCACCTTCCCTCGTCGAGTGTTCAAGGTTGGTCTTCTGATCACCCTCCCGAGCATTGTTTTCATCATTTCTAGGGCTTAAAGTGAGTATCAAGCATCTGAGTGACATGTGAGCGATAAAATATGACATCATAAACAAAACCCATGTCCTTGAAGGCTGAATAAACTAGCGTAGCATCCCCATGACCAATTCGAAGCTTTACCTCCGCGCGACTGTTCTTCGCAAGGGCGTTCGTGGCCCTCGGGCCCGGATCTTCCCTTTGCTGTCGGGGACTTAATAGGAAATCAGAAATGTCAAACGTCCTTTGGGTTGCTCGGGCCCGAGACTCTAGACCTCCGTCCCCGGGATTCCGCCCCTCGCTTTCTTTTCGCCAAGACAATTTGGCTTTCTTACCGACAGGAACCTCATCATGTTGTCGGTGAAACATTTTGAAGTTAGGGAAACCTTATGTAGAATGTTTTGCTTACGCTGAAAGCCGCCTCGGGCTAGCCCTTCGTTCGCCAGGAGAAAGCAAATCTTACCCCGAAAGCCATCGTTGCCTATCGGCAGGACTTGGCGAGGTCACCAAGACCTCTCCTTGACAAGCAAATCTTTCTCCGAAGGCTCCCTCAGTCGGCAAAGCATGCCCCGGTCGCCAAGACATTTCCCCGCTTGGAGGTTGTCCCACCGACATCCTCTTTCGGCATAACTTTCGGATGTCAAGGAGACCCTATGTCAATCTCACAACATCTCACCGAGGGGACCCACTGATTCACATGTCGCTGTAACAAACTTTGTTGTCATGCCGACGGGACGACTTCATCACTTCCGTTCAGTGAAACCCAAGACATCTCGCCAAGACTTATACCGAAACACAAAGGTCTCATCGAAGCATCCCGAACTTACGTTTGATCACCAGGAGAATCCCCTAGCATGGCCGATGGAAATACACATGCGGTTATTTAATTCACCATTTCCAAGACATCTTACCTCTCTCCCCGACCGAGCCCCATATGCGTTAAACATGTCGCCATAACCCTGAGCCATCGGCAAGACGTTATATAGAATTTGCTAAGTCACAACGAAGGTCACTTCGACACCACAGTTCGCCAAAAGAAAGTAAAAGTCACGCTGAAAGTGAACCTAACGCAAAGTCGGTGAGACATGTTCGTGTCGTCAAGACCCTATGCTGAGAGATATGACCCTATACCGAAAGCATCCCATCTATACCGATGAGCCACCAAAGCGAAAGTCGGGGAAACAAAGGGTTGTCGGTATGACACTATCCCAAGAGTCGTAGCCTATGCCAATATGGACCCAAGTGTGAAATGCATAACTCAAAGGATTTAGTGGGGCCATCCGCAGTCCTTTGGTCATCCGCCGCTCTGAGGGGAAAACTTCACCCGCCTCTCTGAATCTCCGGGCTCTGCCCTTCTGACCGCCGCCGGACTAAAACAAAACCAAATGGCAGGCTCAGCTGCCGGGTCTGACCTTTCTCCCGGCCGTCGGCAAGACTTTTGTCTTCGCCAAGACCCTTTGCCGACCCAAGGACTTATGGCAAAAGCTCCTCTGTCACCATAACATTGCTCGGTTGGCGAGACTTCTCACCGAAGATACAAATCTTACGCCGAGGCGCTTTATCGGCAAAACACATGACTGTCACCGCGACCTTTCCCCGAGGCGAATTTTCACACCAGTTGAAACTAAAACAAAGTAACGGCGTCCTTCCCTGCCGGGCCCGAATCTCTGGACTTTCGTCCGATGTTTTCTGTCCCAAATGCCAAAGTGCACCACGGCCCCCGGACCTTCTGAACCCGGTAATGTCAAACTACTGACCGCCCGATGACCTGCCGGAGCACGGACCCCGGATTTCCATCTTCAGAATTTCGTTCTCAATTTGCTATTCCAAACGGCCATCTCCAGATGGCTCTCCAGCCTTGAACCTCTGGATTCTCCTAAACCAATCCAAATGAGCCAAAATTTGAAATCCTACTTTGACACACGTGCTTAATTTCAGCCCCCTTCATTGTGAACCTCTTAAAGCACTAAAATTTGACCGAAGAGAATCTCCGGGAGCTCTCCGCCCGATTTTCCCTTCCAAACAACATTTCTGCTAGGGAAGTTTGGCCCTCCGGGCCTGGACTGTCTCATTGCTCTTAATAAAAAAATCAATGACATCAGGAGAAAAAATTTATGTTATGCTTGATAGGTTGCTTAAAAATGGATTTCATCTTCGGGATTTCAACTAACGTGAATGCCTCCGTGATCAACTACGCTGACTATGCTTTTGCTTGCAGAATATATGGAATCGGGTGCAGGACCTTCAGGGGCAGCTGTCGAGAAGGAAAAAAGGAAGAAGTCAGGCAAAACTCCTCGAGGAAAAGAGGACAAGGACCAGATGAAATACCAATTCCAGGGCGAGCCTCTGCACTCAAAAGTCACCACAGATTGGAAGGAGATCACTGACACCAACATAGGCCAAGTTGATATTGACGAATTCACACAAAGGGTCAGGGTCAATCCAATGAAAAAGAATGCAAGATTGATAAGACAAAGTGGAATAGCAAAGGCTGCTGGATTCCCTGCATCCCTCGTGGCCCCTGAGTTGGTCATGGCTTATCGGGAGGCGTATCAAGCCGACACAAGGACAATCGTTGATAAAGAGGGAAACATTCTCGCTGACATGTCACCTGAAGGTATCACAGAGACCTTCCATATTCCCACATTTCAAGAGATGAAGGTCCCCACCATAGAAGAACGCCAGGTGGCGTGGGAGGATAATCCAGCAGGCTGTAAGAAGTCAATAAATCTGCATTGGCTCAAGGAAAGGCGGGGCAGCGCTGCGAAGGTTCCTCAAGAACTCTTCCACATCGATTTCCACGAAGATTACCATGACTTAGTCACAATGCTAAGCAGGGTGATGGGCCTCCCAATGACAACCTTCTTCCAAGAGTGGATGGTGTACTTCATTGACCAGATTCTGCGTGGAAACGAGGACGTGACCACAAAGACTTCATTTTACTGGGGAGGAATCATAAGCAACTGCTTCCATGAGTAGTTTGTCAGCGTAAAGAAGAACTCCAAGTTCTATATGACTTCCTATCTCGTCTATTCCTTGGCGGATCGAAGACAGTACATCGAGTTGTTTGTGGCACCCAGTCAGGAGCAGGGGCGAAGAATCAAGGCATATGATAGGTACCCGCAGCTCCAGTACTAGAACTTCAAAAAGGAATACTGTAGAGTAAACGACGCCTTCATTGGCTATATTATCAGGCTAATTGCCGGGGACTTCGAGAGGAGGGTCTCCCACAGTGCTAGGGAATTTCTGAAGCAATATGCCTTTCTCTTCATCCAGTACCCAAATTTCACATACATCTGCACCAAAGGCTTCACTGAAAGGCCGAATAGGTTGCCTCGATACCCCAATGACCGAATCATCCTTCTGGAGCTTTCTCGGCAACTCCAACACCTACAGGCAATCTTCAGCAGCAAACATATAGCGGGGATCTCCTATCCCATGACCCTTGGCCAGGGCATGTACCAACTGCAAACTTCCTAGTGTGCTGGTAACTCTGAGAAAGAGTTAAAGGATTACCACTTCTACCTACACACTGCTCGCCCACAGATGGACCCATATGGTCATGTCAGTAAAGCTCTAGGGTCAAGGTATGCCCACCTTCACCATATCAAAGACTTCTGGGCAGACTACCAAGATGATAAAGAGGTTCACGCGAGGCACTACATGCGAATGACTGTACAGTTCGTAAGAAGGGTGCAGCCGTTTCCTGTACCAGACCAAGTTGAGGAGGACAAGGCCACCATAATGCATCCTAGGTACCCTACGGTGGCTGATTTGCCAATACCAACAATAGACTAGGACGAGCAGGAGGTTGATGACCTTGATACCATAACCCAACCAGCCTTGGCTCGTACTAAGGAGTGGGTTGACGGGCAAGTAGCTCAATTAAAGCGGCAAGGAGTAATTTTGACTTACGAAGGGCTCAAAAGTGAGCCAAGTGCCACAGAGGATGCCGCTGCCAACACTTCAACGGGTGGGACCTCCAAGTCCCCTCCTGTCACCAGGTCCAAGAAAAGAAAAGGAACAGAAATCGAAGAGTCTCCAGACCCCAAGGTCTATACAAGGAAAGAAGCAGGGGGCTCACCCTCCAAAAGGCTTAAACAAGCGAAAAGCACCACATAACAGCCTTCAACCCAGGAGGTGAGGGATACAGATCAATTGGAACCTCTCTTGGCTCTCCCTGCCCCTGCCATTACGCCACCCACCTCTCTGGCTATGATTGCCACATCCCCGCCGACAGTGGACATTTCTGTCCTTCTTGCCCCTTCGCCTCCGGTCGAGTCTGTAATAATTATCGAATCCTCTTTTGCCATGACTACGCCCCCTTCCTCCACTGCCATGTCACCAACCACATCACTCCCTCTGGCAACGGTGACAACACCTATTCCCATTTCCACCATGCCTGAGGCTCTCTCGAGACATATGCAGAATCTTCCCCCTGAGTTATCCCAGATCCTTATGGATCCCGCTCTTGAAGCAGCCCTTGCACAAGCCCTCACTACCGCTCAACCTTCACAACCGCCAATAGGGCCACCGGCTATGGAGGCCACCATGCTAATCTCCACGGAGTGGGAGGAGCGTGAACGAGAAGTCTCAGGGGCCTATGAGGAGGAGGCTGATGAATACCACGAGCACCTGAAATATGAGCACCAAGTAATTGACAGGGTGGCCTATGAAGAGGAGGGAATTGGTTCCTCAGAGAGTGGGGACGAGGAAGGTAGCACTGGTGGCATGGTAATTGTGCAGACCTTTGATGATGATCTTGAAGAAGAACTAGCCCGATAGCCAAAGGATACCAAATCAGAAGAAGAACAACAACAAGAAGACAAAATTGAGGGTGGGACCCAAACTGTCGAGAGCCTTGAAGTTGGGCAATTAGCAGAACATGTGCACGAGATTGAGCATGCTGAGGAAAAGGAAGAGGAAGAGACGACAGAAAAAGGAAGTCCCATACAACAACTGTCCACCGTGCTTCCTATTAAACGCCTCGTGTGCGTCCAGGATTCTGACGAGGAAGAGGGAGATGCTGTCAAGAAGAAACAAAAGTCCCCATAAGAAAAGGGAGCAGAAACCTTGGCCTTGACCGAAAGGAGTGAAGGTGATCATGGATCACCGAAGGACAAGTCCGCCGTTCCAGAATGGTTAAAGGAGCAACTTGAGAGAAGACCTCCTGTGCTGAAGGACCCACGAGCAAAACTAGGAGCTATCCTCGCTCGGGCTTAGTTTACAACAAAGAAGAAGAAGGAACCGAGGATTAGATCCAAAATAACGATGGATACCTCTGGATCTCGGACCGTGCAAATAGACACACCTGCGGTAGGTCAAGCAGGGGTAAGTTACAACATCTCCACCATCGACTTGGGAAGTGCCACCAGAGTGCAAAAAGTCAGGCACCTTGAGGAGTCAGTGGTTACGGTGGTGCATTTGATAAAGCAAGATAAGATCTCGAAGGATGAACTCAAGGCACAGGTGGCGGCCTTAACAGATTACATACAGCAATGGTCTTCAGTAGACGACTTGCCTACCACATCCACAGCCGCACCTCAGCTGCTATCCAAAGAATAGATTGATAAGATGGAAAGGAGAAAGAACTTGGAGAAGACCACAGAGGACTGGTTCTGACGAGTCTTATACGTTGGAAACATGGGAATTAGCCGGGCTGTGTGAACAGCCAACAAGTTCTTATACCTGTTGCAGTCTCTGGAGAGCACAAAGAAGCTCTACACTGACTTCCCTGCGACCTACGACTCACCTTTCTGAGGATCGAGGCTATCCTTCAGTTGCCAGAAGGCACGTGGGAAAAGGAGTTGGCTTTTATAAAAGATGATCATTGGCTAATGGATGTGTGGCGGTGAGACTTTTACAACTGGAAGGAAAGGCTGGAACAAATAATAAGCAAAGTGGATCCGGACATTGAATGGATCAAGGAAATCAGGGCAGAGTGCACTCGTTATCTCAAGCTGATGACGGAGTACAACATGCCCACAATGCAAATGGATCCGGAGAAGATAAAGCCCTACTTCCAGGAAAAGGTGGAGGACAGAATGTCAAATGAAATTACGGTGGAATTCATGAGCTTTGCTGCTCGTGCCTTCGATCAGTCAGAGCTCTTCAGGGATCAAGGCACAAAGTTTGATGAGGATTGGAAAAAGCTGGAAGACAACGCAAAAGAATGGAGCTACCAAGTGCTAAGATACGAGATCATTGAAATAGACAAGCTCCAGGCGGTCATCCTCAAGTTCATTGAATACACAGCTTCTAAGAGACAAGAGGACAGCCCTATCAAAGCTGAAGAATTCCCTAAAGAATAGCTACAGTAAAACAACAATTGAATAAAAGACAAAAGTGCTATAGTGCCGTCACTAGAGGACAAGATAGGGAAAATGACAAAATGTAATTTTAAATTACAATGTATTGGGGGGTAGGTGAAACCCTATTTTGTAATGAATCTTGGCCACACAATGAGAATTGATCTTGGCCATTCATTGGATCTTTTGGAAACTATAATTAGGGCTCTCCTCTCATTTGCAAAGAGAGTCGAGTTGTTGTAAAGACATGCTGCAGAAATTTATAAAGAAAAGACATTGACTTGGTGCATTTTCTGAAGTTTCTCACATGTTGCTTGATTCAATCTCCATTGTTACTTGATTAATTTAGGTTTCATTGTTGTTCTAGTTAGCTGTTTTCTTGCTTTGGGTAGATTTTAGGAATGTTGTTATGTGATTATGAAAATTCCTCCTATGTTGATGACTTCTTTGTCCATACTTTTTGCTGTTTGCTGATGGTAGATAGCTGTGTAAAGTTAGTCTGGACTTGAATCCAAAGCTGCTCCAAAATATTTCATATTTGATTCATGCATGTACATGGTGAATGAAGGATAAAACATTTGCAGACCTTAGAAGATAGCACAAGTTCCATGATACTGTGAGACTTCTGGTTAAGTGGGATATTGTTTTGAGAAGCTGTCCATTGCAGGAACTCCATTGTCACTGTTCATGATTAGTTGCAAGTTTAGGAACTCCCTCTCTTCCTTGCTCCTTTTTCCTTTTTTTTAATGACTGACCTATGCTAATGTTCATTGCACATTGTAAAGCCAAATCTGATGACAAAATGGAGTCCAAGACTGCTGTTTGAACCTACAGCTAATGCATAACAACTCTCCCATCCTAGGAACTCCACTTGAAGATCCAACTTCATGCTCTGCATTTCCTGTGTAAGTCCACCTTGTGATTCCAGCAAATCACATCAAACAACTGAGATATTCCAAGCACTGTCAAGACCTAACATTAGAGACCTTGGGATAGTGTTCTGCAATTTGATTGTGGAAGATTGTCTTTCAAGAGAGGTAGTGCACCTACGCACTACCTGTGTTGAGAAGTGCATAAAAACACATCAACACCTACCTCACCCTGATCTACATCAAGTGGTATTAGAGCCATTGTACGACCACATACAAGATGCCTCCTAAAGGTGGTTTAGTTGTTGCTATGGAGATAAGAGTCCTAAGGGAGTCTCAAGAAGCTATGTCAGGCAGGATGGACGCACTGGAGAAAAGAGAAAAGATAGATAAGGGTATTGTAGATGAGAGCAACCGTGTAGATGAGGAAGAGGGTGAAAGTGAGCACCCCCCAGAAGGATCACATGACTAGATGGATCCTGAAGAAAGAAAGTTTCTACAAGTGCTTAAGGCTGTGAAAGGAGAGACTCGAAAGTGAAGATGGAGCTACCTATGTATGGTGGAAAAATGGATGGTGAAGAGGTGATTGAATGGATAGATGGTTTAGACAATTATTTTGATTACAAGGAGGTGCCTAAGGATAAGAAGGTCAAGTTTTCCAAAACCAAGCTGAAGGGACCAACATTGACATGGTGGAACTACACCCAAGAGGAGAGAACAAAGAAAGGTAAGCCCAAGATTAATTCATGGGATAGGATTGTGGCGAAGGTGAAAAGTTAGTTCTTTCCTGCAGATTATGAGATTCAAGTGTTTAGAAGGTTGTGGAATTTAAAAAAAAAAGAATTAGATGTGGTAGCATATATTGAGGAGTTCAACAAGCTGAGCATAAGATCTAGACACATTGAGAATGAAAAGGAGAAAGTAGCAAGGTATTTGAATGGTTTGAGATCCAATATTCAAGATGAGATAAGCCTCACTACTCCTAGGACAGTAGAGGAGTGTTTTCAAATGGACACTAAGGTAGAGGAAAAGATAAGGATAAGGAAAGAGAAGCAATCTAGAGGCAAAGGAAAAAGCTTTAGAGGCAGAGGAACCTTTAGTGGAAGAGGATCATCACAAAGAGAACAAGGAGAACCAAGTGGAAATCAGGAATCAAGCAGTGAATCAAGGGGCAGTTTCAAAGGTAGAAGGCCAAGTGGTAGAGGTAGGTTCAATGGAAAAGGTAGAGGGTCTAATACCTTCTCTAGAAGGTGCTACAATTGCAACCAATTCAAACATCTTGCATGGAAGTGCCCGGATAAACAAGGTACAAGTTCTCATGGAGGTGAGAGGAGAACTCAAATAGTGCATGAGGAAAATGAAAGTGTTAATTCACCTTCCCTACATGCTGCTCCAAAGGTAGGTGAGTCCTTAATGATAAGGAGGACACTAATCAAGGTTAAAACCATCAAAGAACCCCCACAAAGAAAGGCATTATTTAGGACAACTTGCAAATCACAGGGAAATGTATGTAAAGTGGTAGTTGATTATGGTTCAACTGATAATATAGTGTCTTTAGAGATGGTTGAAAAAATTAAATGAAGAGGAATCCACATCCAAAACCCTATAAAATGTCATGGCTCAATAAGGGGCAGCAAGTGCTTGTAAATGAGTAGGCTTGGGTGGAGTTTAACATTGGGGCCTATAAAGACAAAATTTTGTGTGACATTGTCCCTATGGATGTATGCCACCTACTCCTTGGAAGGCCTTGGAAATTTGATAGGAAGGCCAAACATGATGGGGAGAAGAATATTTATGTCATTGAAAAAGATGGAGTGTCATACACTCTCACACCTCTGCAAGAATATGATGATGTTGTTCATGAGGGACCTAGTGTGATGATTGTCAAGGAGAAAGAGTTTTTGAAGAGTTTGAATTAGGAAGACATTGGTTATGCCATTGTTGGTAAACCAATTTCAAATGTAGCAGCAATAGATAGAGAAGAGATACCTAAGGAAGTGCAGGTATTATTGGATAAGTATGAAAACATAGGGGTGAAAGAGCTACCAAATTCTTTGCCTCCCATTAGGGATGTGAGTCATCACATTGATCTTATATTGGGTGCAAGTTTGCCTAAAAAACTAGCATACAAGATGACACCTAGGAAAAATGAAGAGATAAGAAATCAGGTTCAAGACTTGTTGGACAAAGGGTTGATAAGGGAGAGCTTGAGCCCTTGTGTTATGCCTACTGTAGTGGACCTAAAAAGGATGGAGATTGGAGGCTTTGTACTGATTCAAGAGCAATTAATAAGATCATAATTAGGTACAGATTTCCTATACCCCAGATGGAGGATTTGATGGACAGTTTGTTAGGTGCAATGTATTTTTCAAAGATTGATTTGAAAAGTAGATACCATCATATCAAAATAAGGGAAGGAGATGAGTGGAAGAACACCTTCAAGACCAATGAGGGTTTGTATGAGTGGCTAGTGATTCCATTTGGGTTATCAGAGTCCCCAAGTACATTCATGAGGCTGATGAATGAGGTTCTCAAGAATTTCATAGGAAAATTTGTGGCAGTATACTTGGATGATATCCTTGTGTACAATAAGACAAAGGAGGACCATTTGGAGCACCTAGACAACGTATTGAATAGATTGAATGAGGAAAAATTGATGATCAATCTCAAGAAATGTGAATTTATGAATAAGGAGCTTGTTTATATTGGGTTTGTGATTTCAGAAGGGACATTGAATATGGATCCCATGAAGGTAGAGGCCATACTCAGTTGGCAAACACCTACATCAGTTTTGGAAGTAAGGATCTTTCATGGGTTGGATAGCTTCTATAGAAAGTTCATCAAGAACTTTAGCCACATTTGTTCACCAATCATTGATACCATTAAGGGTGAGAAGAGGAATAAGTTTCAATGGAATACTGAGGCAAATAAAAGATTTGAATACTTGAAGACTAGAGTGCCTCAAGAACCTATTCTCACACTCCTTGACTTTAGCAAGGTGTTCACAGTGGAATGTGATGCAATAAGGTCTACTATAGGTGCAGTTTTGAGTCAAGAAGGGAGACTGGTGGCATTCTTCAGTGAGAAAATCAATGAATCCAAAAGGAAGTATTCTTCATATGACCTCGAGCTCTATGCAATGGTACAGTCCCTCCAGGAATGGAGACATTATCTCTTACCAAAGGAGTTCATTGTTTTCATAGATAATCATGCATTAAGTTTCTTGAACAACCAAGATAAGTTAAGTCATAGGCACATGAAATGGATGGACTATTTTCAGGCCTACACCTTTACAATAAAGCACAAGAAGGGACAAGCAGATAAGGTTGCAAATGCCCTAAGTAGGAGATCTATGATGATGCAAGAGATACAAAGCCAAAGTGTGGGGATAGATGCACTAAAAGGTATGTATAAAGATGACGATGATTTCAAAGATGTATTTGTTGTATACGGTTAGTCTCAAGATGCTTTTAACAATGAGTATTTTGATTTTGTATCCCAAGATGGTTTTCTATTCAAGGGTGCTCAGTTGTGTGTTCCAAAATTCTCTATGAGAGAAAATTTAATAAGGGAGAAGCATTGTGGTAGTTTGAGTGGACACTTTGGGTTTGATAAAACTTTAGAGCAGGTTAAGAGGTTCTATCATTGGCCAAGGATGCATGTGGATGTTAAGAAGTTTGTAGATAGTTGTGGAATATGTCAAAGAGTCAAAGGATCAAGTTCTAATGTAGGACTCTACCAGCCTTTTCCAACACCTAACCGCCCATGGGAGTCAATTAGCATGGAATTTTTTTTGGGTCTGCCTAAGACACAAAGAGGGTATGATAGTATTTATGTTGTTGATAGATTTAGCAAGATGACCCATTTCATTGCTTGCAGGAATACAAATGATGCATCTCACATAGCTAGTTTTTTTTTCAAAGAGATTGTAAGGATTCATGGACTTCCTTTGACCATTGTGTCTGATAGAGATTCCAAGTTCATAGGTCACTTTTGGAGGAACTTGTGGAGAAAGTTGGGAAAAAATTTGACCTTTAGTACAACCTATCATCCACATATGGATGGGAAAACTGAGGTTGTCAATAGGTCACTAGGAAACTTGTTGAGGTGCCTCACCAAAGAGCATAGTCAGTCATGGGATCTCATACTTCCTCAAGCAGAATATTCCTATAATGATTCCATCAATCAAAGCATAGGAAGGAGTCCATTTGAAGTGGTATATGGTATGAGTCCAAGAGGGATACATGAACTCAGGGATCTGAAGGATATGGAGAAAAGGAGTGCAAAAGGGGAGGAATTTTGCATAGCTATGAAGGACATACATGAGCAGGTCAAGGAGAACCTGGAGAAGAGTGTGGAGAAGTATAAGAAGAAAGCAGATTTGAAGAAGGATGCTCATTTCAAGGTTGGGGACATGGTGCTTGTACATCTGAGGAAGGAGAGGTTTCCTAAAGGAAAATATACCAAGCTAATGATGAGGAAGATTGGACCTTGCAGGGTGGTCCATAAGTTTGGACAAAATGCTTATGAGATAGAACTCGCTCCTGGAGTGGCTATCTCACCTATATTTAATGTTGTTGATGTTTATCCTTTTAAGAGTATTGTGGTTGTAGGTGAAGAAGCAGGTACAATAGGAGTTGAAGATGATGAGTGGGTCAAAGACCTACCACCCAACCAACCAATGAAGCTTGAGAGAATATTGGATACAAGGGAGATCAAGAGGACCAGACATAAAGTGTACAATGAATACTTGGTCAAATGGAATGGCCTACCAAATGAAGATGCTACATGGATGTTAGAGGAGGATATAAAGCAACATGGAGTCTCTGTTCATGAACTCATTTCCTCAAGAGGATGAAATCTTTTCCACCCCAGTTGTATGGTGGAGGAGCACCTTGGTAAATGGGACTAGGTGATGTTTAGTGAGTCATGTTTTGAATTTTTGTTCTTTTTTGTTGCAAATAAGGTCTATTAAGACCAAAATCAATGTATTTAGTGTCATATAGGGTCTAGTAATAGTGTTTTGCAAAGTTGAAATAATGTAAAAGTTGCAATGGCAACTTTGTTAATATTTGCTTGTATTGGAATATCAACGGTCACCCATTCAAAATATAGTTGGGGACTGTTGGAATTCAGTGTGGACAAGTTTAAAAAGCCTCAAACACTCTTGAGGAAGGTTTGGTTGTGAAGATTTGGTGAATAAGCAAACAATTGACTATGTTTTCTGTGCAAATACAATGTTTTTTGGTGTTTCTTCGCTCAGTACGGTTCCGTATAGTAGCATGATCATTTGAAAATTATGTGAATTGTTAGAGCATTGTGTCTAATTTCATTTGAATCTAGTTTTTTTGGTTTTCATCTAGATTTGTGGGAGATTGAAGAATTTTTTTGTAATTGATCTGACTAGTTAGGGTTTTGAGACAAAACATGTAAAAACAGGCCATTCCACCATAGGAAAATTGTGAAAACTGGTGGAATGGACCTTCTAGGTGTGCTCTTTATGTTTGGGGTAGTTTTAGGGTAGGGTGAAGGCGTTTGTAGGGGTTTGGATCAAGCCCTAGCCTAACATCTCTATGTGTTAGGCTTGGATAGGTAGGTAATTTCTAGGACAACAAAATTTTGTGAAATTTTGGAGAAACCAATGATGGAATCCGACCCTATATGACCTGGGGAGACTGCAGGAAAAGATTTTTGGTGTTTGATAGTTGAATTTAAGGCACTTGAATTCTCCTTGGATTGAAACCACTAGTGCTCAAAGATTAGTGAGTGAGGAAGGGAGAGTGTCGAGTGGAGGGGAGAGTGGTGACTTGGGGGGGAGTGGGAGGTGCCCCCCCTACTTTTTGTCAACCAGATTAGCTCATAATTCTCCTCGGCTTGAAACTACTAGTGCTCAAAGAGTGGTGAATGGGGAAGGGAGAGTGGTGAGTGGAGGGGAGAGTGGTAACTTGGGGGGGGGAGCGGGAGGTGGGCCCTCCTACTTTTTTCCAACCAGATTTTTCGTTCTATAGTTGAGAAAAATTGGTCCCGATGATTAATCTATTTGTTTTGAGGTCCACCTGTATTCTCTATATGATTCTGCTATTCAAATTTGCTACTCTACAAAATCATATTGGTTTTGGAGTCCATGATAACTTCAAATTTTTTCCAAGTGATTTTCTTGATCTGGTTGGTGTCTTGGCCTTAGGCTATTTCACTGATAGTAGTTTTGTTGACTGATTCTGTTAGCTATTTTTTTGCAACATACATGCTTGTAGTCTAGAGTGTTTCTTTCTTTGGAGATGCTTGCTTGATCATCTTCTTTTCTTTCCACATGCTTAGAACACACGATGGAAACATATTTGGCATACATAATTGTGATAGAACTCTACTCTCAAGAGGATGCAATTAAATATGTTGTTGAACATGCAAGTAGCACCATCTATGAGTATCCTCTTTGTACCTACCTGGAACAACGCTAAGGTTGTGACTTGCCGAGGCTATAAAATTCCCAGCTTGCCATTGAATGGGATTGGTGCCTGCCTTTATAGCAGGAGACTAATGCTTTCGATTGAGTAAAGAGAAAATTTATTTGTGCGTTGGGAACCGAGCGCTAGATATAATGCGATGTTAATCCAAAGTTTCAATTTTCCATTTATTTTGCTGGAAAAAAAATTACTATTTATCTTCATCTGCGTTGGCAGGTGCCTAATTTCCTGGGGGTTTACATTTTAAAGCAATAATTTTAAATAGGTTGTCCAATCACCAAGAGAGGGCAGAGTATTATGCTTGTTTCCCTAATGTTTTATCCATTTTTTCAAGGAAGGGAACATGGACTTGGAACTGGGTGTGTGGTTGGAAATTTGTTGTCAAGAGCTTGCAAATAAATATATTGTTGGCCATGCAAGTACCACCATGTATGGTTATCGTCTTTGTAACTGTGTCAAAGAGCAATAAGGTTGTGATTTGTTAAGGCTAGTGTCTATATAACATGAATAACTAAAGCAAATGAAAGACAAAGTAGTTCCTATGGTTTATCCAAACATGATTAGGAGGCCACCCCCTACCTCTACTATCATGTTGGCATGTTACGTATATAATCTCTTGCTCTGAAGCTACACCATTGGAAGTCATGCGCCTGTAAGTGCATCTAAATTCTTGCCGGATTGAAACCACTAGTTCTCAAAGAGTGGTGAGTGAGGAAGGGAGAGTGGTGAGTGGGGGGGAGAGTGGTGACATGGGGGGGAGTGGGAGGTGGCCCCCCCCTTGCTTCTTGTTGACCAGATTGGCTATTCTATAGTTGCACAAAATTGGTCCCGAAACACCCAATGTATGTAAGGCTAAAATTTGATATGCATTGTAGTCAGTGCTGCAACCTATGTCCTTCCTATCATTTTCAATTCTCATATGCTAAAACACATGCACATGGGCTTGGAACTAGGCGCATGGTTGGAACTTTTTTGCCAAGAGCCTGCAAATAAATATATTGTTCACCATGTGAGTACCACTGTGTATGAGTATTGTCTTTGTACCTGTCTCAAAGAGTAGTAAGGTTGTGACTTGTTGAGGCTAGTGTCTGAATAACATGAATAATGAAAGAAAATGAAAGACAAATTAGTTCCTATACTTTATCCAAACATGATTAGGAGGCCATCCCCTACCTCTACTATCATGTTGGCATGTTACGTATATAATCTCTCACTCCAAAGATACCCCATTAGAATCTGTGCACCTGTGAGTGCATCTAAATTCTCGTCAGCTTGAAACCACTAGTGCTCAAAGAGTGGTGAGTGGAGGGGAGAGTGGTGACTTGGGGGGGAGTGGGTGGTGGGCCCTCCTTATTTTTGCTAACTAGATTGGCTGTTTTGTAGTTGCACAAAATTGGTCCTGAAACACCCAATGTATGCAAGGCTAAAATTTGATGTGCATTACAGTCAGCGTTGCAAATTATGTCCTTCCTATCATTTTCAATTCTCATATGCTAAAACAAATGCTTGGTGTACTAGAATGAAAACTCTTGATGCCCAAATTAGTGTCAAAGTATTGAATTCACTTATATTGGCTGAAATGAATCCATAACTATGCCTAAAATTATATTGTCATACATGTTAGAGTGAAAAACATGACACAAAATTTACAATAGGGAATCCCACTTGGGCCAAGACTTTGCATCAAAAGTCTACATTCTCATTCAATCTGCCAATTATAGATTATTACAAAATTCTGACTCTCTTTTGTTGCATCACAAGCATTACAATTCCTCGTCTATGGATTTAAATTACCCAAGCCAAGGAAGACCTTATTTTACCCTTTTGGATAGTCATTTTGACTTCATTAGCCCAAGTGAAAGACTTTATTTCACCCTTTTAACCATCTTTTTTTAGGTCAGTACTCTTTACTCCTTCAACAACAATTTGAATTCCTGCTATAAGAATTCGACATGGAAATTGCATAACTATTTTAACTATAAGACATATCTTGCACAACAACCTGATTGGGGTAGTTGAAGGAACAACTCTAGTGATATGACTCCCTTGTGCCTAAGGTCTGTTAACAAATTCTTGCTTTATGAACCTCTCATAATAACAAGAAATCTTTATGACAATTTAAATCTTGGTGGTGTTTTAACATTGGCAGTAATAAAGATATCTTGACAAGGATTTTAACCATTTGAATAGTAGTATTGAGTTATTGACATCTATAATGACCCCATTCAACCTCTGCATTCCACCTCTTTAAATCTGTGTGCATGTTATGATCAATTTTCCACACATTTAATCATCTTTGTACCTGTCCCAAAGAGCAGTAAGGTTATGACTTGTTGAGGCTAATCTCTGGATAACATGAATAATGAGAGAAAATGAAAGAAAAAGTAGTTCTTATGCTTTATCGAAACATGATTAGGGGGCCACCCCCTACCACTACTATCATGTTGGCATGTTGCGTATATAGTCTCTCACTCCAAAGCTACCCAATTAGAAGTTGTGCCCCTGTGAATGCATCTGAGTTCTTGTTGGCTTGAAACCACTAGTGCTCAAAGAGTGGTCAGTGGGAAAGGGAGAGTGGTGAGCTAAGGGGAGAGTTGTGACTTGGGGGTGAGTGGGAGGTGGGCCCCCCCTAATTTTTTCCGATCAGATTATCCGTTCTATGCTAGTGCAAAATTGGTCCCAAAGATTAATCTATTTCTTTTAAGGTCCACCTGTATTCTCTATTTGATTTTGCTATTCAAATTTTCTGCTCTACAAAATCATATTGGTTTTGGAGTCCATGATAACTTCAAATGTTTTCCAAGTGATTTTATTGATGTAGTTGGTGTCTTGGTCTTAACCTATTTGGCTGGTAGTAGTTTTCTTCATTGACTTTGCTAGTTGTTTTGCTACAACATACATGTTTGTAGTCTAGAGTGGTGCTTTGTTTGGAGATGCTTGGTTGATCATGTTCTTTGATTTCTAGATGCTTAGAACACATGATGGAAACATATTTGGCATACATAATTGTGATAGAACTCTACTGTCAAGAGACTACCAATAAATGTGTTGTTGGGCATGCAAGTAGCACCATGTATGAGTATTCTCTTTGTACCTGTCTCGAACAACTCTAAGGTTGGGACTTCTTGAGGCTGTAAAATTCCCATGCTTGCCAATGACTAGGATTAGGGGGCCAAAAATTCTGATTTTCCATTTATACGAACAAATCTTTTAGTCATGACTTCAACTTAGCAATATGCTCATGTGCTAGAAATTACTTTCTACTTTATGGATTGTAGCTTTCATCTACACATATTCATCTTCCAATTGAAATTTGGCATCCACAATTAAATAATGTGCAAGTTCAAGACATTCAATCACATGTCTGTATACATGTGTCGTTTCTTAATCAATTTAGCTAATGGGACACTAAATACATTTATAATTTGT
Source organism: Sequoia sempervirens (assembly GCA_007258455.2). Lineage (NCBI taxonomy): Eukaryota > Viridiplantae > Streptophyta > Pinopsida > Cupressales > Cupressaceae > Sequoia > Sequoia sempervirens. The sequence goes on along the minus strand of VDFB02281492.1, from coordinate 942,202,017 downwards.
CAAGTCTTTTTTTCATTGCACTTGTTGTTACATTGGTATCAAAGCCTACAACTTAACACTAGGACCTAGATTCTCTTTATTTTGTTGTACTAATTTGAATGTTTGGTGTTGGCAGTCATGGGTCATAGGAGGAAAGCAAAAGGGAAGAAGGTATAAAAAAAACAAGCCCCTAAACAAAAGAAACCAGAAGAATCAAAAGTCGTTGTTAGCATAGACCCAGACACAAAAACTAACAAATTATCTTACACTGAGCCATTGGCTCAAGTGATCAAATGAACAAAAATACAAAAGCAATAGGAGTTGGCTAATCCCTGCAAAGATCATGAACCAACAAACTAATTCCCTCAATTAGCTACTAGACCAAGGCCCTCAGCTGTTTGAGATTTTTCGTTTGGATGTGGACACAATGATCCTATTCCCACAAAGGAAGCAATTATAGAGCACAATCATGTCCATGCTACTATGACTATAAACATGGGAACCTCAGATGAAGAAGAACCCGAAGAGGAGTAGTCTCCTACTTGTAATGCAAGCTATGTATTGAAAAGTGAACTAGTACTTAGTAAATATCATCCCACTTTTGTAAAACCTGCCTACTACAAATTAGATTTGTAAAACAAATGTATTTTCACTTTAGATTTTATCCATAAACTCTTCACTTGTTCCTCGCTTTATCTAAATTTCTTATAACTATTTGTTCTCCAAAGAATCATGTTTCTCAATTCTTGTTTTCCTAGATGCATTTCAGCTAGTCCTGCATCTTGTCAAAAAGTTCATTTGCATTGTGTATGCTTCCTCATTTTGCATATAAATGATGAAATGATGAGTGATTTGAACCTACTAAACAAAGTGTTTCCAATGGGCTTGTTTTAGTATTAAAGCTTCTTGGGATTTCCAATAGACAATGATATATTCATTTATCCTATGGTCCATGTCATTTATTTTATTAAAGCGAAATTTCTATGTCGTTTCTCCAAATTTCTGATTGGCTCAGATATTTGTTACATATGGTTTTTTGTTTTTCCATTAGGAAATTGTCGTTGCAATGAGTCAGAAACAAAGGGACATAAAATTTTGAATCAGTTTCTAATGGTTTTGTTATGTAAACATGTCTTTCACATGGTCATATGAGCAGGTGGCATTGCTCAAAGCAGATCATGTGACTTGTTTTAGCTACTACATTTTTTTATATATGCACTCAATTATTTTTGCCTAGATGCATTTCAATAAATAAAAAGGCTCGTTCTAGAGAGAGCTTGATTTATTTAAATAATTTGTACGGACTTAGTTCAGTGTCTCTTGGTAGACCACACCCAAGATTGGATAATTGTCTATTCTTTCACTGTTTCTTCTACTCCAATTATCATTTGTATCTTTCCACGCATGCTTCTCTTTGGTAATACTGTGCTACAAGGAAAAATGTACCATGATTCTAAGTTTAACATTGATTGGCTTGTCATGACTATGAACAACTTAGAAATATATGTGAAAAGTTCATGAGTATCCTAGGAAAGATTTATAGATTTCAGTGCAAAATTATTTGTCAATCACTGTGATTTCAAAGGATGTTGAAAGAGACAAGTCTGTGAATGGTGAATACAAATTCTCAAATACATGCACATTTTTGTTCAAATTTTGTTTCTATTGCACAGTTTTTGGAAAGGTATTATAAAGGATTTCATCTATGGGTTTAGGTAAATTCATTATCAACAATTTACCGTCATCAATTCATCATCATGACATATTCATTGCGTATACAATTGACCACCAACAATTCATCATTACGGTATATTCATTGTGTATACCTTTTTTAATGTGTTCAATAAAATCTCAGTATTTTTTCTTTTTTGGATGTTCTTGGTCACTTAAATATTGAAAAATTTACATGTGATGAATATACAACAACGATGAATTCCTGGAGGTGAATTGTATTCAGGATGAATATATGATGACGATAAATTGCTAGTGATGAATTGTTGATAGTGAATTGCTGATGATGAATTTTCCTACAACCTTCGCCTGTATAAGCAACAAAAGTTAGAAACCATATTGCAGTGAATAGCTCATTTATTTTATCGGAAGGAGCACCAAATTATTCCTCCAACATCTGATTTCACTCTCTGTTGTTCTGAAATTCTGATATCTACCATTCAATCCTCTTGAGAGGTATCGGTTCTGCTATATTTGTGTGTGCACAATTCTTGTTTTATCTTATATGTTGTCAAATTTTCTGGACTTTATGTTCAAGAATTTTTCAACATGCTCTAAATTTAGCATCAAATAAAAACCCTGTTGAAACTTTTAGTGTTTTTGTTCAACACAATATAAGTTTGTTAAATGTAAAGCATGCTTTCATCCCACTAACACTTGAGAGAAAATACTAAAGCATACGTTCTGTTTTATATAACTAGTGTTGCATTTTTTCAAACAGTTAGCTCCACTATCTATGCTTCCATATTTTGCATATAAATAATGCAATGATGAGTAATTTGAACCTGTTCAAGAGAATGGTACTGTACCATGGGTTTGCAAAATATAGAATCTATATTCCTATTTGCACAATGGCATCAAATCATTCTTCTAAACAAATTCAATTTTTTCATCATTACAAAAATGGAAGCATAAACATATTCCATGTGCAAATCAATAGCTATTATGGCCATGCAGCAAGAAGAAAACAACTATTCTACCCAAAATTCTACAGAAAAAATTGACAATGGTATGCAAAATTTCCCCTCTTATTTTGCAAGTTCCTAGTGAATTAGCATATTAAAATATATTTGATATTTTCAACTGACCTTTTTTGATAATGTTCAATACATTTGTTGTAGATTGTAGAAAAGAATGAAAGACCAGACAAATGTCATGGAAAAATAAAAAAAAATTATGAGCATAGACGAAGAAGAAAACAACTTCATTGTGCAAAAGGCTATAAACACATCTGACAATGGTACACAAATTTTCCTCTCACTTTGCAGCATTTTCCTATACTAGCATACAAAAGTACATTTGGAAATTTCAAGTTGTTTTTTTGTTGTTTTCCATATGAATTTTGTTTTCATTGAAATTAATATGTCGATTGATATTTTCATGGGGAAGTTTTCTTCTCTTTATAGCTTTTCCCAATCCGATATTTGGGTTTTCTACATGCTTGAATTGTTACAGGCACTTGTTTATGTTTCAAAAGAGTTTTTAGAAGCTTTGGATCAACACATCTAAAAGTGATGTCAGCATGGAGGGATTGAAGCTACTAGCATCAATCTTCAGACTACTTTTGCACTTACTATGTCAGATCATGTATTCTTTTATAGAAGGTATAACTGTATAGAAATTCAAAAACTATTAGCAGTAACAATTTCAAATTAATGCTTTTCTTAGGATTGTATAGTGCATGCATAATGAAAAGAAATTGTTTGTAAACTAGTCACTAATTTTTAACTTCTTACCATGTTGCAGGTTCCATTGCAACAAGCAACAATACAAAAACTACACAACACCTTCTACTTACAATTTGTGTTTATAATTACTATATACCATTTCTTGACAATTGTTAAGTATTAGGCATATAGATTGTGCATCTCAAACTATAATTCTTGTATATTAGGGCATATGCAATTAATGATTGCCTTGCTACACTTACAGATATTGCATCTTCCAATGCATGATGCTCTTCCAAGCAGATTTTTATTGCTAGTTACAAATTGATAAAGCAGGATTCCCTTGGATCTCACAAAGTTAGTGCTACTTACATGTTGATGAAGCAAAATTATCTTCATATGTATATATATACACACTATATATATTATATATATGTATATAATATATATACATATATATACATATATGTATATCTACATATTCACACATATATATATACATATACACACATATACACACATATACACACATATATATGTATATATATGTATATCTGCATATACACATATATATATATACATATATGTATATATGTATATACATATATACGTATATGTATATACATATGTGTGTATATGCAGATATACATATATATATATGTATATCTACATATACACACACACACATATATATATACATACACACACACACACATATATATATATATGCATATGTGTGTATATGTAGATATACATATATATATATACATATATGTATATATATGTGTGTGTATATCTACATATACACACACACACACATATATATATACATATATGTATCTATACACATATATATGTATATCTACATATACACACACATATATATACATATATGCATATATATATATATATGTATATCTACATACACACACACACACACACACATATATATATATATGGGCTAATGTTGCACTTATTGCTAGCAGAATTTTGCTCAATTTGCAAGCGATTATTTGCATGGAAGAATCATGTAAATACTCAACATGTTGACCAAAAAATGCTCGTTGCATCATTGTCACAAAAACAAAGAATTGTAAATACTCTTCGACAACAAAACTTTGACTATTATACATTTGCTAACTATTAGTTACTCCCTTCCATTTATTGGTCATTTTCAAGTTATTCTATTTCTTTTCCCAAATATATAGTCAAATGCACTGGTAATAAATTTTTTCTTTTGTTCTATAGGAGCTAGGGTGCGTGGGAATTCTGAATTAAGTGATAATCTGATAGCTTCCATGTTACTGTTCTCGTCGAGGTGAGTAATAATGATCATGTCTGTCTGTATTGCGGCTCTTCAAAAATATGCATTGCATTCCTAGACAACTTCAATATAGGTTTTGTTTTAGTCATATGCATTGACAATAAAATTTTGATTTTGTTTTGTAGGGTCTACACTACATCTGCTATAACATAAAAGGATACTGCTATAGCTTCTACAAACTTGTTGATCAAGGTGTGTAGTAGAATACTAAACTTATTTTTGTTTTGCTTTCTTGCAAAAAAAGATGGATTCTATTTCATTGCATTCAACAGTCCAAGTTTCGCATATTGCTAAATAGTCATTGTACTACTGAATAGTCACAATACAACCTATCTTTTAGTCAAGAAACCCCTGATTTGGCAATATGGTCACAAACAATCGACCAAAAAAAAAAATCTCGCTACAACCAATTGTTGTGGAGACCTACACACCGAATACTAAACCATAGTTTACATCAATTGATGAAGCTCTCCATGATGTACATTGTTTCCAAATTGATTCATTCAACTAAAAAGTAGGTGATTGCCTATTTGACATGATACATGTTTTGCTTCACTCTCGCTATTTGCCAAATCAACTACGCAATGGTCTTGTTGACCATTTCCTACATCATCTTCACAATCGCTACACCATCGCTTTAAGCTCCAATGAAAATGACTTGCATCCAACAATACTTAAGTAATTGCATGATATAGATGACAAAAACACATACCTACGTAGAATGAGGCTTTCAGCCGTAGAGCATAATAACAATGGTGAAAATGGACTTTGGGGTAACACATTTTGTTTAAAATGGCTAGCACATTGGTTGGATATACCAATATGCATTTGGTTTGTAAGGTCCAAAACAAGGTACTTGCATTTCAACAAGGACACGTGCAATCCTACAATATCAATTCTTTTCCATGATACAAATCCTATTGCTGGATACTTTGAGCCTCTGTTTTCATGACTAAACACATACAATTGCATTCATAACATTCAACCACACTTGGAAAAAACATATTGCAGTTTCGAGAACACTTGGACCACAATTGCAAATGCATTTGATACACTTGGACTTTGTAGGCATGCAACATTTTCCACTCCATGTGGCGAGAGCATGTTTGCTGCCATAGCTTTTTTGATTGATGAACACTTTGATCCAGTTGCTTTGTGATTATTCATGGCCCAATCATTATCCAATGCATTGACAGTGGAGAAAAAGTATGTGTTGGCATGCTTTAGCTCATTTGAGCAACATGCCATAGTAAACAACAATCATCTATTGCAATTGCAATAATTAGTTTCCAACATTAGAATACCATATGTGCAAAGTGGCCTTGAGGGGACTAAATTTTGCATATTATGGCTCTCGCACATATTCCATGCAACAATACATGTATGGCAAGCATCTCCATTGCCTAGATAAAAAACATACACAAATTGCAAAGAGACAAAAAAGAGCTTTAATCTTATTTGCTTTGTAACTAGCTCAGATCATCATCACTATGAACCGCTTCAGCATAAACAACAATTGACTCATCACATGCATATTAACAATTTCGTTTTTGTTCAATATATGACAAATGACTTGAAAATTGCATCTAATCCTACACTTCAAGGCAATGTAAGAGTTTCAAAAGCATTATGCACTTTCCAATAAGAAACCTGCACTGCATCACACCTCACTTCCATGTACAATATTGCAAGAAACAATACAACTAGTTACATTCCAACAAGTTTAGACCATCAAAAAACATGAACTTTTCCCATCTCAAACCTACATGTTTGTAACTCACTACAATGTTTCAAAGCAACAATATGTAGCATAGGTGAACAACGAATGCGAATGCCAAATGGATAAATAGCTATCAGAGATACTCCAAACCAAACATGCAAATCTGTAGAACTTGATAATTCTACAAAAAATAAAAGCAAATAATTGACACATAATTAAACAATGCACTATCTAAAAGTGAACATTTCTTCAACAGAAGCCTGCCGCTTGGACATTGCAACAACTACACTCTCTCCCTCAATTATAGCAACTGCCCATATTGAAACAACAAATAACAAATACAAATCTAGTCAAAATTTTGGGCATGGTCAGTCATTGCATTGTTTAAAAATAAAACAAGTAGCTGGAGCAACACATTCACTAAATGATGCAAGAAAATTCCTGCAACCTAAGACTTCTACACCAAACACAAAGGTAAAATTAACATCTCATGAGACATTACACTCTCTAAAAGCTAAAATGCGTAATGCAAAAATGTCACATGCAAACATTGCACGAACAACAACTTCCACTTTCATACTAGCTACTAGCAACATCACAAGTAAAAAATAGTCCTCCATTATTAGTCCAATTCCAATCCACCAGCAATCATTACATTCTTTGAAAAAAAATGCAAAGTCCACAGAGACAATGTGCTTTGCATATGCCAAATCAAAATCAGCTATGCACCACCAGGGAAAACTTACATCAGCAATCATTACATTATCTTAAAAAATAGATGCGCACAATAGGAAAACATCATGCTCCCCACATGCCAAATCTGAAATGTAGACTGTATGCATCTTCTGTACTCCACAACACAATCACTAGCCATCAAGCAACAAAAAAAAATGCACATTTGCAAAAATGAACACAATACAAAAATTCATTAACACATATTTGCAAACCATAAATGACACACCTACGCAACCATGTTCTCTTTGTGATATGCTTCATTTTTAGCAAAAAGAATCGCAAGGTTGACCATGCACTTGGTCAAGCTTTCTCTTTGCTTCCCATTCAAACCAATGAAAAACATTAGCAGTCGGGAAATCTATTTGTAAACAATGTACAAAGGCTATTTTAGATGCAAAGGTCCCCTGTTTTTCTACACCTTGGAGCATAAGACACAATGCACTAATAGATGTCGTTCAGTCCTTGCCATCCCTCAAAGAAAGACTTGAATCTTTGTGCATTGCTTTTGCACAGATCAGACAACTACGATATAGATGAGCACAATATGGATTGCTTGGCACAATCATCAAAGTTCTAGTCAATTTTGATAAAGTGCAACAAGCATTGCCTAGGCAACTAGATGAAAATAAAATAGTCACAGTTAGGCTGAAACGAAAGCTAGAATATGAGAGTGCATATGCAAAAGGAAATATTAGACCTAATCTTGTCATGAATTCTTTAACAACACTGTCAAGAAAACCACTATACAAAGAACAAAACATCTGGATAAATAAAGACTGGGAAGAGAAATTGGTAAAGAGAATAGTAAAACTGCATACAGATACTGAAATAGAACCAAGTATAGACAATGACATGTCTAAAGATGATCAAGAACCCGTAATTGAATCAGTTATACATTGGTTTAATGATGCACATTCAATTAAAGAACTTGACACAACCATCATTGAAATTGCACCATCAGAGGGGTTTAAACCTCTTGGCATTTTCCAAGACACATACGTAGAGGAAATGAACTTCCCAACTTTGTTTTACGGTTCATCTCGGTTGACTGACCTTACTAAAAGCTTGACATACCAAAAGATAGAAAAATGGGAGCTTATGCATAAAGACAATGACATTTCCTGACACAACAAATATTTTCTTCAAAGCCATTAAAATAATTATTCAACAAGTATCTTCACTGGCATGGATTTGCATAAGAAAAATTCAATTAAAGGGTAGAAAGTTAGTTGCAAAAGATGTGTGCAATCCAACTAGCCTAGAAAAAATCTTAAGATCTCCATTAGGTTATAGAACATTAAAAAGCATCTGAACCTCACCAGACTACCTAGAAAACACAAAACAAAACATATTTGCAATGATAAGACAATTGGGACCTCCAACATTTTTTGTAACATTGACAAGTGTTGAGCACTTATGAAAGCCATTGTGCAAAGATTCAGAACAAATATCCATTCAACAACAAAGCAATTGTAATGAAAGTATAGAAGATAGGAACCTAGACTTTGAAATCAGAAAGAACCTAGTGCTTTGCAGTCAGTACTTCAATCGTAAAATCAATGCATTTCGAAAAATGATGCTAAAAAACCATGAGCTCTTTGGCCAAGTATTCTTTTTTCATAGAATTCCAAAACCGAGGCAACGAACATGTTCATTTTTTGCTATGGATTAAAAATGCACTTGTATATGGAAATTGCTCGAATACTAAAATAGAAAGCTTTGTCAACAAGTACATTTATTGCAACTCATCACTACTTGATACAAATCTCCTCAAAATCCAAACACACCATCATACAAAAACTTGCAAGAAATACAGAAACTTAAGCTGTAGATTTAGTTTTCCGTTGCCTCCCATGAGCAAAACAACAATATTAGAGCCATTGCCAATGCCTCATCCTGCAATCAAGGATAGAGTAAGAATTTTTTTCAAGCAATTGGAAAACAAAAACTACACAAAAGAGGTTTCATCTCAAAATTTCTTGGACAAATTGCAAGTGAATGAAACTGATAACATTGCAATGCTCTGATCAACGTTGACACGTAAGATTGTCATGCTAAAAAGAGAACCATTTGATATTTGGATAAATTCCTTTGCAAAAAAATATCAAGCCTATGGTATGCAAATACAGACGCACAATTTATTTTAGATGCATATGTTGTTGCATCTTACTGTAGTTCATATATGAAAAAACAAGACAAAACATTGTCTCTTGCATTTCGACAATTGTGGCAACAATGCACACATGCTTATGATGGGAAGATACAATTCATACGGAAACTTCGCAATGCATTTTTAAACTACCAACAAATGTCCAGTCGTCAAGTTGCTCATATTGTTCTCTCATTCACATTGCATAGATGCTCAAGAAAAATGGTTTTCATCAATACCACACCACTAGAAAATAGATTCTTCATGTTAAAAATCCCTAAACTATTAGCAAAAGAGCAAGATGATTCTAAAAATATCATGTGTGCATCTACAATAGAAAAATACACACACCGACCAAAAGCTCTTGACAACTCATCACTAGTTGAATATGTCGCCTTTTATTCAGGGAACTTAACAAAGCTCCAGAAAATAGCAATTCCACATATCATTCGCTATGTAAGATGCAATCCACACAGTGACCCTGAGAATTATTGCAAAGATAAACTTATGTTATATGTACCTTTCAAAACTAGTGAGCAAACCTTGCTCGCTGGATATGAAACATGGAGTGCAGTGTTCAATGCTAAAAAATCACAAATTGCAACATTTGAAAAATTGTTCATTGCACAAATTGATCCTACATGGGGTGACATTGATGAAGCTGCTAGGAAAGTTGACAATGATATGCGCCCATCAATAGAAATTGCAAATAAAATTGATAAAAGAAAATTCCAAAATGGGATAGAAAAATATGACATCATGAGCGACCTAAACCATATGAAAAATATAAAGGTCACATACTCAATTTGCAAGAAAATGTTTCTAGAAATAGCACATCCATTACTCCTAAGCAACAAGGAATACTTCAATTTACGAAGACAATAGAACAAATAACAACAATCAATACTAAAGGATATACTGATGAAAAAAAGACTAGTGCCCAATAAACCTTTGTACTTGTTCTTGATGGGCAGAGTGGGCACTGGAAAAACCTTCATAGATAAGGCCATTTTTGAAGCAATCATCTAATTCTACGATAAGCAATTGGACAGTGACCTACTCAAACCAAAGGGCATTATTGTTGCTTCAACAGGAAAAACAACATTCAATGGAGGTGGCACCACTGTACATTCAATCTTCCATCTACCATGAAATTCTTCAAAAATGTTACCCCTAGATTCAAACACAACTAACACCTTAAGCAAAAAAATTGAGCAATTGCAAATTCTTCTTATTGATAAGTCTCATTGATTGGCTCGAAAATGCTTTACAACATTGACAGAATACTTCGCCAAATCAAACACACACCAACAAAACCATTTGGAAATATAGACATCATATTTTGTGGAGACTTCTACCAAGCACAACCTATATGTGATGCTTGGATATTCAAAGAGACAACAATAGACAAAGAGAAAATGCCATACACCTTTTGGATCGACAATGTGAAATGCTTTGAATTACGTAGCGTAATTAGACAAACAAATCAACATTTCATTTTCGTACTTAATCGTGCTAGAACTGCTCAACAGACTAGTGAAGACATTAGCTATTTGAATACGATGTGCTACAAGACACCTCCTAGTGATTTGCAATTTCCATACTTGTTTCATAGAAATTTTGTAGTTGATGAGCACAACAAAAAAATGCTAGACTGCTTACCCACAAACCTTTATGTTCTAGAAGTAGTAGACAAACAAGATACATCCATTGTTAGCATCCAATTTCAACCAGACAAGTCATATTTTCTTGCTATAATTTTTCTCAAACAAGACATTCTAGTTGAATTGATTGCTGGTAACCTTGATACAAAAGATGGACTCGTCAATGGTGCAAATGGAATTTTTAAATCATATACAACTGACCAAGAGGACATTGTTTGGATTCAATTCAATGAACCCATTGTTGGAAAATTGCATCGTCAAAGAATGTAAAATCTATACACAAATTGTATTTTTCCTTCATGGACACCTATAACAAGAATCATAAGAAAAGTCAGAACAACTACAAAAATAGTCACAAGAGCACAATTCCCTTTGCAACATTCCTGTGCACGAACTATTCATAGAGCACAAGGTCTCACAATGGATCCACTTGCTTTTGATCCCTATAAAGTCTATCAACATGGTCTTGTTTACACTGCTCTATCATGTGTAAGGAACATCGAGTCATTGTACCTCATGCATAAATTGTAGGAACAAAATTTTAAAGTTTCAGAAAAAGTAAATAATGAAATGCAATGCCTCACGACTTTGGCACAATGGAAACTACAACACAGTCTTGCACCTGTCTATTCAAGAAACTTTAGCCTATGCTCTTTGAATACACATAGCTTTGCATTGCATGCCCAAGAAATAGCACACGACCATGAATTTCTATAAGCAACTATTTTTTTTTTCTAGGAAACAAGACATAATGTCCTCGACCATGTCAATTTCCTTAACGAAACATGTAACAACTATACTACATTCAGTATTCATGGTCTATTAACATGTTGCAAGAAAATAGTCTCAATCCAAACCATCTAGACATTTGCAACAAAGTATATAGAATCAATAACCATTGACCTATTGCATCTAGGCACCACTCTACGCATAACAAATTTGTACTTGACATCGAACACACACATTCATGATTTATTTAGTCTAATAGAAAACATTCTCAGCTCATTGCCACCTACCTCCAAATTGATTGTTGTTGATGACTTCAACATTGACATGCTACAATCTACAAAAACACAAGCACTCCTCCTCGAATTTATGCAACAACACAAACTATCATTACTTGTTGACAAGCCAACAACACATGTAGGCAATCTATTGGACCACTTTTGGATACACAACATCGAAACTATTATTTTCAACTTTGCTATACTAGATATATATTGGGCATACCACTTTGCAATATCTCTTCACTTCCAATTGTAGTCAAAACATGCTCAATTTTGTCAAACAAATTGTGCGCCTATTGCAAAATTGATTGCAAAATACTAACAATGGTGCAATTGCTAGAGAACAATTTTGGATTTGCATTTGTAATTTGAAAATTTCTTTCAATTCTCCAAAGATTGGAGACCAATGCAAATTAAAGCTAATGCACAAATAGCTGCTACCAATTGTAGAGGAAAGTCAGACCTTGGTGAATGTAGCGAGTATATCAAAATCTTGGCTCTTGAATTAATGATGATTATGATAAATGTGATCAAGGAACATAACTCAAGAGTTGAAATGATGCAATAGATTCTTAGGATCAATGACTCGATTATTTGGCTTATATCCTTGGGGTTTCTTTGGCTCATCATAGGTTAGGTTAAAAATTTCCCTTCAACATCGCCTGGGGTAAGCAACATACATAATCCTTGAATGCACTCCATAATTGCTACACCACAAGGTCATCCTTCATATTTATATATGTGTATCATTAATAAATATACATCGTAATCATTTCACATAAAATTTTCCATATATCCCATTAAGCTATGGGTCACCTTAATGCTTTCAAATGGATTTTGAACTTGAGTATCCCACACTGCAAGTTCATAGAACATAACAGATTCTTGCTACAGTTTGAATTATTTTTTGAGAAAAAATGTTTGAGGCTAAAGAGTATCAAAATTGTTCCTCTAATAAAGTCAACTTTCATTAAAAAGTTTTCATGGGAAATCTTTTTATATCTTTAGAGTTATTTGCTAGGTTCTCAATTATTTGTCTATACATGACAATGAGAATGTTTTTATTTGATGTTGGTGATGCTTGACCATTTCTTCATAGAACCTTTCCTACAGTATTATCCAGTGAAAGAAAATTCTACCTACATTAAAAAAACAAGCAATAGCACATGTAAATTCTTGGATTTAATTTTAAAATTAAATTGGAAACTGTCATAGATACATGTGGTCTTATTTGGGGGCAGCGGGTAGTTGGAGGCAAAGAGAGTTATATAAACATAACGATGCTAGTAAAAGTGAACTGTGATTTTTGTTGACAGTGTTGTTCTCTCAAATGGAAAAAAGTTTCTTTTGCTCATTTACATTGTTGTCAAAATTCCATATTTTAAAAGTATTGAATTTGGATATGCACCAGGGATTCAAGGTAGGTACTAGTGTGATGCTCTCAACACCTAATCAAATTTGTCATGTACATTACATAATGGAGCTATTCAATATCTTCTTTAAATTGCAACATTATTATCCTGATTTGGAATTATTTGTTTCAAGTGTCATATTTTCCCTTAAGGATTATAACCTAAAAAATAAACATAATTTCTCTGTTTGACATTATTTGCCTCAAAGCCTAAAAACTTCTATCAATATTTATTAGCCTTGAGCATAACCTTAAATGTTGTAACATTCATTGAATATTTTGGTTGTACGGTATTTTTTGTCATTCTAGTCTTAACATTTACTTTATGCAGGGTTTCACAATGTAGAGTAGTTATTGTATGGTCCCTAAGGCATGGGATATTCCTTTTCTTCGCTATACGGCCCTCCAAAACATAAATAGGTTTTGGCAGTCAATTGTGATATGGTCTTGCACTGTGACTTGGTCCTCTATCACACTTTAGTATTTGTTTAGTTTACATATCATTGTTATTTTCTTGTTTGGAACTAAAGACATATATATGGAGCTATTGCATTATTCTAGCCTTCTTTGAAAATAAATTACTGTGAAAAATGGGGAAGAAGTGACAAGTATTGTAGAACATATTGCATTGAAAATTGCAAAATAGTTATATCAAACGATCAAATTGAAGGAAACAAATAGTTTTTGTCTTATTTTATTAAAGGATAAAACATTAATTTTACACTACATTGCAGAGGCTCATTGTGAAGTCTAGAATGGAGTCTCTTCAACACTTCAAAAATCCATGAGCACATAAGCATATATTCTAGAAGCTGCAAAGACTGAACTTGATTTCTTTCTCAATTAAATACCTCTTTTAATATACAAAGGATTTTCACATTCCACACTTTGATTTATTTAAAAATTATAGCTTATCCAAATTCCATAATATGTTTAGTAGTTTTTTCATAACCGTTCCTTAATACTGTTGTAATCCAAATATAAAGTATATAAACTTTCCTCTTTCAATTGTCAATCGATAATTCCCGTACATTAATGCCCAAGCAATGCATTTTTTTTTAACCTTTAGAAACAAAGCGATTTTAATACCATAACTAATTCCTTTTAGTTTTACGATTAGTTTACCTTTTAACCACAAATATAGTACTCGAAGGGAAATATTGCCAATATTCTAAAAAATTGAACAGTTCAATTGCACTTGGCTACTATGATTAGTTTTCTTTTCATTCTTTTCCCTTTTTGCTTCATTTTTATTTGGTTTTTATTTTTTGGACTCCTTTCTACTACAGATTAGGTTTTCACTATACCAAAATGTTATATGGTTTTTCTTTTGTGGACTCCTTTCTATTGCAGATGAGGTTTTCACTGTACCAAATCGAGAGCTTGTTGTATCTTATTGAAACCAAGTGTTGAGGCTATGCCTCTTGATATGGGCCACTTTAACAAGAGATCCATCTAAGTTTTCCACTGATTACAAAAGAATTAGGTATAAATAATTTACTATAAATGACTAAAGTTGCACTGTCATGTAAATGTTGGATTTTGAATTGTAGATTGCTTACTGCACCTTGGTATACCCTACTCTTATTATCACAAAAATTAGAATCTTAGAAATGAAAATAAAAAGAGGGAAAAATGCAATGCCTTATGTGGGATTTTGTGGACCCTTGCATGTTGTTGCAAGAAAAAAGAATTCAAAACAGATTTTTAAATGTGGTAGGAGCACAATACCTCAATAATCAATGCATCAACAAACCTAACTAAGAAAATATCTAACAAAAATAATAACAGAAGCAATAACCCAATGACAAGAATAAAATCCTTTAATATAATAAAATTAAAATAAAAAACCAAAAAAGAAATTATAAAACATGCAACAAAGGTAAAACATGTATAAAACCACTATTTTGCATTATTTTCATCTAAGATCTGTGTGATTTCCAATCATTGTTTGTAAATTACAGAGTGCCTGGAAGCATTGGCATTTTTCTTTGCGGAATTTGATCCTCTTTCTCTTCCAAAGGGTCAAGGTGCGTTCACAATATTCCTCTCTTAATCTTATGAGCAATTTTGAGATTTTATCTTAGTTGTCCACTTGTTTTATGCTTATGATTTTATTCTCTTATTTTTCTCAACTGTGAGGCAAAACTGCTAGTAGCATGTAAATGTATAATGGTACAAGCATTCTCCTTCCAAATTTAATTTCAATTTTTTTTGTTTCATTCATTGCACAAATCTGCTATTGCATATACTGCCAGGAGCATTTACAAAACAACAATTCCATTTGCTGGACAACATAACATGGATCATTCAATGGTGGTAGAAAACCTACCCTCAAACAAACAAAAGATGAATGAAAATATGTACTCACATTCTTAATATCCTTTTCCCCTAAATTATAATTATGCATTTCACATTAATGCTCATTAGCAATGCCTACTAACACTTGTCCCTCAGTGATGTAGGCACCCCTGCCAATGATGCTACTTGCTCAAGTGATAACCAAGAACAAAAGAGGCAAGTATTCTATCACATTCTTAGGGCATGGAACCTGCATTAGAATTATTCATTTGACATTAATGCTTATTAGCAATGCCTACTAACACTTGTCACTCAGTGATGTAGGCACCTCTACCAATGATGCTACTTGGTCAAGCAACCACCAAGAACAAGAAAGACAAGTATTCTCTCAGATTCTCAAGGCACGAAAAATATGCACTGACATCCTTCATATCCTTTTCCCTAAAATAAAAATATGCATTTGACATTAATGTTCACTACCAATGCCTTCTAACACTTGTCACTCAGTCATGTAGGCACCCCTCCAAATGATGTTGTTCATTCAAGTAACAACCAAGAACAAAAGAGGCAAGTATTTTAAAACATTTATGAGAACACGAAAAATATGTATTGACATCCTTGATATTGTTTTTCCCTTGAAATAAAAATATGCATTTGACATTAATGTTTACTAGCAATTCCTTCTAACACTTGTCACTCAGTCATGTAGGCACCCCTCCAAATGATGTTGTTCATTCAAAGGAAACCCAAGAACAAAAGAGGCAAGTATATTAAAACATTTCTCAGGGCACGAAAAATATGTACTAACATCCTTGATATTGTTTTCCCCTGAAATAAAAATATGCATTTGACATTAATGTTCACTAGTATTGCCTTCTAACACTTGTCACACAGTCATGTAGCCACCCTTACAGATGATGTTGTTTGTTCAAGTCACAACCAAGAACAAAAGAGGCAAATATTTTAAAACATTTATGCCATATGTAACTTCATTTTTTCCATGGTCACTTGTTCATTCAATTTCCACCATTGCTGGTATTGCAATTTACAGGATGAAGACAAAACATGCTCAACCATCAACCATACTTGATATTTGTACATGTTACCAATTTTTCACCTCAGCTCAATTGGTTGAGCTGGCTGAATGTATTTAACATAGGGTGGAATTGCACTTAAGTTCAATGCTGTTTCACATTATTATCATTATGCATTGAGCAACAGTTATACTTTTTAAAGGAGAATAGAGTTTCCAGAGTGCTATTCAGATGTTGCAGAATTAAAAGAAGTACATAATTGATAACATGAGAAAATAGCATTTCAAATGCTTCCTTTTATTTCGTAAAGAACTCATATTTTTATAAGGCTTCATTTGATTTCACAATCAGAATGATATTACAACATTGCATGAAAATTCATTTTCTTTTCAATTGAAAAGTAGAATTGAAATCAAAGATCCACACAAGCCGTGGATATAACTATGACAACATATTGCTAATAGCACATTGCACTACTGAAGATACAGAAAGGAAAACACATAAGTGACAGCATAATCATCATTGCTTGATTATCAACGTTTGATGTTGAATGGTGCACCTTGCCTTCTTGAGCTCTGTCGACCTATAAGAGGAAAAGAGAGGTGTCAGTGGCTCCGACTATGATGTAACTTATATGGAGCACCCACAATAGTAGAACATACTATTAACAATGCATTGAAACAGTCAATCAAGTGCAGTATGAAGGAAATGAGCTGAAGGAAAGATAACAATATCACGATCATCAGGTTTTGTTTTTATGCTAACATTGTTTGTTTCTATGTGTAGATATAGGTAAAGTCATGAAGCTGAACATTATTCGAAGACCAAGCATGTGGAGGAAAATGGGCTTCCACAAGGGTAGAGCTCGACATGTTGCCCTATTCATTAAATGGGCTGGTTTTAAAAGATACTTTATCATATTCATCAAATGAAATGAGAACAACTGAAAGAGTAAAACAAAGTTATCCATCATGCAACGAAACCAATTGTGCATTCATAACGATCAGGGTTGCTTTCTGAAGGCTACAGGTGAATAGTGAGTTTAGTTCACTTAAGGAATTTAACTGAGTACATTTACATCAGAAATTGTTAAATAAGTTCATTTTCTTTGCTGATCATAATCATATGTCATGTAAGTTTCAGTTCATCATTCTTTCTCGGATAGTGAACATGGCATACATTATGCCTTAATGGTTGATTTAATTTTCATCACGAAAGAGAATAGATTTTGAAAGCAGTTCGATAAGTAGAACATAAAAATGCATGAAGAGTACCAGGTTGCTCAAGAGTACAAGAGACAGACAGTGCTTTCAAGTATTAAATGAGTCATCAGTCACAGTTGACTGGTAAAGACAAATACAACATTATGAGTTATAATGAGAAAGTGATCACTCTAGAATAATGAGGAAAGAGCAAGCATAGCAAGGATGTCTTAGAGGTGTCAATTATGCATGGAAGAGGTCAGGCAAGGTGTAGCACATGATAATACTACCATGTTTCATTTCAGAATCTCTACAAAATCCCAAGAATAGAAAGCAATGTTGCTGTGTGGTGAGAATTAAGAAATCCAGAAGGGAGATTTTCTGTGTGCAAAGAAAGCAGCATGGGGTAGTAATATATTCAGAGACTTTTCATATCTTAATTAGAATACACCATTTGGGAGACTCATTCTAACATCCAGGTACATCTGCAAAGAATTACCACTGTCGGATAGACAAAGGTTCGTAGTTTTGATAAAAATTTACACACATAGGGGTTGTTTTCAGAATGTTAAAATGCAGTTCTGATAATATCATTAGTGAACGAACAACAGCTTGGGGTGACTGTTCAGTATCCCCAGTAGTAGAATCAAAATCAAGTGATATTGTCTCATTGTGTAAAGTGAACTTGAAGCATATTCTAAGTATCAATTACATCTGGTAAATGTGAAGGAGTGACTATATATTCAAGCTGCATTAAACCAAAATGGTCATTTATTATGTTTTATCACAAGAGGAGTAAATATAATATATGATTGTCAGAGTCATAAGAGTAGTCAAAATGAACTAAGGACAGCTCATCACAGCCACCTCAATGGGAGGTCCTTCTTTGACAAGGAGTGACATCGATGATAGATTTGGAGCAGCATGGTCCCTACTACCGTCAAAGGAGATGTCAAACAGAGTAATGGAAGATACAAAAATGAGCATCATTTCTTCAAATATCAAATGCCAATATGGAGTTTTCTGTTTCAGCTAACGATGTGAGTGTCTTTCCTGAAATATAAATGCATATAAAGCTATTGTGAATCAAACCCAGTAGGAAATGCATACATTGTTCTTCGTAGTATGGTAAACCCATATGAAGGTTCGTGCCGAAATGCAAGACTACATGTAATGTATGATGGGTCGAGCCCATAAGGACAGAGCTACAAATAGATTTGTAGCTTTGAATCTCAAATATCTATGTGGGTTTGCTTTCGAAATGCAGAAAAGCAATAATCACGGTGACCCATGTGAAGTTTTTGCCCGAGACAGCAGTTGAGTCAAAATGCAAGATGTTGTGTTGAGCCAAGTTCCAGAAAATACAGTTCTCTTCAGAAATGTTAAATACCCACACATGGGTTTGTTCTCAAAGTACAGGAAATACAATGATGGAGAAAACCCATATGGGTTTTACATTCAAAAGCAATAAAATGCAAGTTCCTGTACTGAATCAAGCTTCAGAGGTAGGAAATGTAGTTTCTTTAATGATTTCAAATACCCACTTTTAGTTTTGTTTCAAATACAGAAAATTTTATTATAAGTGATATCCACAAACGGAAATGCTTCCAAATAGGCATAATGGTAAATTTTATGTTCTGGGTCGAACCTAAAATCCACAAAGAATGCTTCCTACAGTGCTCTTTTGGCACGGCCTGATATGGCCAGAAATTCATGAATAGAGAGAAGTTTCTTTGAGCCTCTAAGAACAAAATGTGTAGCAAAGGAAAATTACCAATTTATATTTCTGATGGAGCACTCAAGCCGCGGCTAGAAGTTTCAAATTGCTTTCAAATGCCAAGGGTCCGAGCTCTTAAAGAAAGTCGAGCTCTCATGGTGAGAATGGTACACAACAATGGTTGATGTAAGCACAGGAAAACACCCAGAAAATGCAGAACAAAGACATTAGAGATTGTGTTCACCACGGCCTCAAGCCAGAATAAGCAAAATGAAACCATCAAAATAGCTTACCTCTCTGCAGTAGAAGAAAGCAAATAGTACAAGGCGAGCCCTCACAGAGTAGACTGACAGAAGCCAAGCTCGAGTTAATGTAGACTGAAGTCACATGAAGCATAGGAATGAGAAAATCAGAGATAAACTCATACAGGTTGCGGCCTTAGGGCTTTTTGATATTCAAAATAATGAAGTGGAAAAGGCTATTATACCATGAAAGGAGGCTTACCCACTGGAGATTTAGCTATTTGAAGAACATGGAGAAGGTTATCAAAGCATATGAGCTTGAGCTTGACAGAGTCATGGCAACGGTAGAAGTTTTCTTCGAATTAGGGAGTGTGCAAAATGAAGTGATAACTAGGGTTTGACCCTATTTTCACTTACCCTAATTCGAACATCATGATGACCCAGAATATTCAATCAAAACACATGTTATATTTCAATGGAGGCCGAAATTCATAATGCTTTCCTTGTGATTTATTAAATCTAAGTCCAAATGTATATGAGGGAGGCCAAATTCCTAAGTTGGACTATGGGTTAGGTCTTGGTGATTATTCCTTTTGCTTTGGTGAAATATTAAATGGTGAAGTATGAAGTCTTGGGGATAATATTGATGGATATCTTGTGACCTAAGATTAGGTTTTTAATGCCATATGACCTAGGTGCTTTTGTTTAAAGCCTTTAATCTTTTCAGGGTTTTATTTTTTGGGTTGATTTTACAGAAATCAATGAAAACCGAGGGCATGAGGGTAGATTATGTAATGTTTTATTTTTATGATTTTGTGATAAAATCATAATATTGTAATGGAGGGATAAGGAGATTTTATTTTTTGCAAAAGATTTTCAATCTTTAATTGCAAAAAATAGACAAATTGTGCAAATTTGCATCTTGTAAAAGCAGAATCATAAAGCGATATTCTATAAATTGCTTTGTGTTTTCTTGCTATTTTTAACAGATTTTTGTTGACTTTTCCTCTTGGTCGGATTTGAGACCTATCTTGGAGAGATAGGATTGTTTTTGAGCTTTTAAAGTGAGATTAGCCTATTTTTAGAGGCTTGACTGTATGATCATAAAAGCATTGTGCTTTTTTCTACTTTTTAGCAGTTTTTGAGACAGTTAGAAGCCTTTTTTCCTGGAGCTTTTTTTGAGCTCAGATTAGGGTTTCTGGAGAGCTAGGTTTTGATAGACTTAGTATTTTTAGCTCTCCTCTCTCAGCAGGGAAAATCAGATTTTCTTGCCCTTACACATTTTGGGAGCTTGTAAACTTATGTGTGCTCAGATTTTGAGAATTCCACTCCATCATTCAATAAAATAGCAAAGTTTTCCTTTCTCAGTTTTTTTTTCATGACTTGGAATAGTAATTTGATTTGTCTTGTGATTCAAATCTGTTGAATCCTTTTCTTTTCTTACTATTGTCAAGTGATTTGTAGGAGTTGCATGCTAGTTCAGGTTATGCCTTGTGTTATTTTAACCTTTGCATAAATTACTGTTGAACTACATGTGTTGTGAGATTGTGAGAATTTAATTTTAAAGAGTTGGTGAGAGTGAGTTATTATCATAGTCTTCCTACAGTTGGTCAATATTTTTAGGGTGATAGAATTTTAGTTTTAGATTTTAAATCCAGTTTATCCTTCTATCCTTTTTCCTAGAAAGTCACTTAGAATAGAATTCATCATTTGGAGAACCAGCTCACTCTGGAGATTCCTTCTTCATTCAGATCACCCACATCTGAAGAAGGTTTCCATGTTTTAGTAGTTTGTTGAATACTGCATTCAACAGGGTGCAAAACTATTGATAACAGTACAAAAAAATCAATTATAGCCTTCAAAGGTGATGTCCTAGTCATTTATGGCCTTGTTGCTACCAACAACCCTGCAACCCAACCAAAATTACCAATTGTTCATGTTGATTTGGTCGATAGCTATGGCCAAATGACAATAAAAACAAATATTAACAATTGACTGATTATCATTTTCTTTCCAAATTATCACCTAACACAAGTATCCGAATCACAAACCTTGTGACTAAAAATAAAATAAAATATGATAGAGGAGATGTTGATTACTGTCTCTAGTTCACTCATAAAACCATCATGCAAAGCATTGGGAAATTCTGCAAAGAATGTAGACTAATACCTGATACAACCATCTCAGAACTGATTAAATCAAAAGATAGCTATCCTATTTGATGATTTGGCGCTATTGTTACTACTCATTATCAAATTCCAATGCAACATGAACAACACATAAGAGATGGAGACTCACACAACGATATCACTGTTGTAAGATGTTATGCAATAATCTCAAACCTCACCCTATATCTTTTCCATCATGAATTTTGTTGACTATGATAATTGACACAATTGTCTGCTTTATAGGTTATAGTATCTAGCATCCATATAGGGCCTTATGCCAAACTACAAATGATATTGGCATCAGAGAAAAATCCATTAGTACTGTTCAAAAATATCATTCACAATGGATAGATAGGCTCAAAACTCATGCAAACAACACAGTCCACCTTCATTGATGAGCTCAATGACCTATGCACAAAAGCTTTCCTAGAAAAATTGGTATCTTCTAGCACACAGGAATCTAGCCTCACAATATTGTACACTTATCTTCAAAAGATTTAGATTATTTTAGACACAATGCAGTCTAGAGTAGTTCCTAGAGTAATATTGTACCTGGATTCAACAAGATGTGATAATTAATTGACAATCAATCAAATCTGAACAAGTATTCCAGTCATATTTTTGGGTTCTAGATTTCTTTCAGCTTTAGACAACCCTTTCCTTCCTTATTTTGTGTTTTCTACTCTACTTGTGTCTCTTATTTGAAAAATGAAATTACAAGAAAGGTCAATGGAAGGTAAATATGGGGTCTGATATACATTTTATAATGTTGATCTAACCTTTCTTGGCCTAGAGATTTGAAGAGTGAACAAAATATGCCCAAGTGTGTTTTTGAGGAAAGTAATGACACTATGCTAATAGTTTGAGAGTATTAGTCGTACCTTTATCTAGTATCTATTGCATGCTTTTGATATATTGACCATATTTGCATATATTTGCACATAAACAAATTGCCATACTTATCAAATTTTTTTGGCCTTAAAAGGTTCAATAACATCTACTAGATTTTGTTTGTTTCTACCACAAACATCAAATAACTTTGTGATATAGTGTCTTCTTTCTTTCATGACACCAAAATACACTTGAAATAACTTTCTCTACGACATACTTCTATTACTGGTCACTTATATTTTATACTTATGCATTACTTTTGTTTCATCTAGACACTGCTAGGCCTGCTAACCAGATTTACATTGCCATTCTAGGTAACTGGTACCCTAAAGCCAAAGAATGTGCACCTCCCACCATACAAACCGGTGTGCATGACGTGTGAACAAAGAGTTTTCCTCACAAAAACATCAAACAATGATGTTATTCAATGTGCAACATGCGCAACAACAACAAAATTTCAATACAAGCAATTTCTCCAATACACAATCGATACAAAAAATAGAGATTTGGAATGTTACCTGCACAAACAATTGCTAGAAAACAACTTCCCTCAACTTGCAGCAATACCCTTTCTAAATTACAAAAATTACATGTCCACAGTGATGTTCATGCTACACAAATTTCAATTACAAGGAACATTTACACTTTCCATGGAAAATTGCATCATAGAAATTCTCAAACAAGACAATGTTATCACACCTCCACCTAGCTAAAAAGGGATTTGTAGCTTGACATAGGTACTTATTCCACACAAATAATTACTTGACTTTTATAGTTCATCTAGTTTCAATTTGGTTTGGTGAAATAAAAACATCTTTCCGGTGTGAGAAAATATCAATGATTCCCTCTCTCTAGAAAGGCTTCGTCTACATATAGAATATTGTCTTCCTCTTTCCTGCTAAAGAATCTGTTTTGTTTTCAGAAATACTGGAAGAGAAAAGTGATCAACCTATGGAGATGCTTTTGAGACAAAAGGGGATGGATGTTATCACTACTGGAGGGGCTAGATTTTGATTCAATTCTTGATGTCTGTAGTCAATCTAGCTTATGCTCTGTTGCCCTTGAATCAAAGGGTTTAGCATCTTTTGTCAACAAGAACTTCTTTAGCAAGAAGGCTTTGGAAGATAGAGTTGTTTAGAAATTAATAATAGAATTTTGTCCTTTGATATCTGGTATAAAGAAGATTGCATTAAATTTTGATGCTCTAAAGCTTCTTTAGTTGTTGCTTAACATAAAACATAATTTATAAATGCTGGAAGTACACAACTTTAAAATTTTGTAATGCATTTTTTTTTGTTTTCTACGAAGAAATGCAATTTAACCTTATTTCATGGCAATATCTTGAATATTGTTGTTATGAAAAATGGTAATGAAGAGTTTTATTTGAAACTATGGGTGTGTAATACTACTGTAAGAATAGTGGTAGTGACATAATGGATTGTGTAATTATTCTGCAGAAGAATTAATTAACTGGTTTTGAAATCTCAGTAGGAGAAGTGATAGTCGTTACCTTCTTTGTACATCACTTTTGGTATTATAACGTGTTCTCTTTTCTAATGTTAAAGTTTTCTCCCATGGTCTATACTTAGTGCCCACAATATTAGCTCCTCTCCTTGTTCTTATTTTTTCCACAACAACTGGTCATATTATCTTCTCTTATATATATAAAACAAGTGGCTCTTTCTGTAGAGGCTTTGGGATGGAAGATTGGTTTCTGTTTTTGGTTTTGAAAGCGGTGATGGCTATGCTGAAAAGTTTCTTGCTCAAATGAATATTCCATTTTATTTGTTTGCTTCATCACTGCCATAAAAGTTTGACTTTTAGGTTTCAAAGGTCATAATTAGTGATACAGTGCTGAGAACATATATAGTCTTTGAGGGGAGGGTGTTTTCTGGTCAATTGTAATTTATGAAGCCTAATAGTAAATTTACTACAAAACATCTCTTGTAGTTCAAAGCTATGCACTGTATGTCCTCTTTTGCCAATTTTCTAAGAGGTGATAGCTTTAGTTCTTCTCTTCGTATCTCATTCTAACTATGTATCATAGAGTCAATGGCATTTCAGATGACATTTATTTAACAACCACGTTAATGACTATTATTGTTGTATGGAAATTTGAGTGCTGCAATCTGTTCTTTCGATGTTTCACGTAGTAGATTTCAAGATTCATAGAAAATTGCAGCACGTTATTTAGCTGAGGGTTTATTTTATGCTATTCAGAATGCTAAGAAGTGAATTAGTTTCATTTTTTTGGATTAATTTATTCACTTTGGATTTTAGTTTTTCACAATGTAATCTATGTATTTTCTTTCTTTTCCCCCAACTTTTTAATAATAAATTGAGTTCTAGACGTTAAATCATTTGTATATTTAAGTTTCTCAAGCTTACTCTTTTGCTTTGTATACTCCAGAGAAGTTTCCTTGATTTTCTATAATTCATTGGAATTCATTGATCTGTGTTTGATTTGAGAGAAAACATGGCCAATGAACTTCTAAGTGTTCAGCCAGAGGAGCTCAAGTTTGTATGTAAGTAGAAACCATGTATGTTGTATGGACCTTTTCATCTATATGAAGTTCACATTTGAAATCAGACTATGGCTTATCTACCTATGGACAAATTCTTAGTTTGGTTAATTAAAGTAAATATGCTTAAGTTGGGTGAGGATGCTATATGTCAGTTTAGTTAATTAATAGAAATATGTTTAAATGGTCAAAGTTACATTGAAAATTTAATTGTA
The DNA here is from genome assembly GCA_007258455.2 of Sequoia sempervirens. Lineage (NCBI taxonomy): Eukaryota > Viridiplantae > Streptophyta > Pinopsida > Cupressales > Cupressaceae > Sequoia > Sequoia sempervirens. Next base: position 942,176,338 of record VDFB02281492.1, on the reverse strand, counting down.
GCTTCTCTATTGATGGGAAATTTCTCAGTTTGGTTAATTTTAGTAAATGTGATTGGTGAAAGAAGTGGAGGAGAACCTCTATTCAGAACTAGGAGAATTGGAAGCAGAATCCGTTATACATAATGCTTTTGTTTGGCTAAAACAGAGACAAAGCTCTCCTAGTTCGTAAGGAATTAAGTATCTCTAGTATCTAAAAATAGCACCAACTCCAAAATACTCATAACACTATTTTCTCTTCAAACAAACCTGCTTAAGGCAAGGACTCCAGCTCATGCAGAGCGCTTGTTTAAAGTAAATTTAGACTAGAAGAGAATACATATTTCACATAATTTAAACTTCTTATCCATAATCTAGACTAGGAATAATACTCTTATATGCCAAATATTTTTAGATAAATAGTTAGAAATTTTGAATAATTTGGGATTGTTTTGAATATTTTTTTGAACCATAAAATTAGTAATAAGTCCATATTATTTGAAATTAGTAAGTACAAGAATTTGTGTACACATTGAGGGGGAAATTTAGGACTGGAAATCATTGGATGGAATGGATAGATGTCAAATTAAACTTGTATGTACCTTATTTCTAATAGATGGAACTCAATTCATAATAGATATATATCATGTATAGACATATAAAATAAACACATTTATTTACTGAAATAAGGAAAATTGGGAACCCTAGGTCTAGTGTGTAAACCTAGGATTCAAAATTTTGTTGTGTGTGGTTTTTCTTATGTTTCATTAAGATGGATATTAACAAGGTGATTAGATTGACTTTCAACCATGAAGATGAGACAATCAAACTTGGATTTGCATATTATTGAGTCTTAGGATGGATTGGAATTTATTTTCCTTCACTAACCTAATTAGGCTATATGTAAAATGAAATTTCCCAACAATTGATAAATAGAAACTGAGAATTGCAGGAAGATATGGGAAAGGCAAGGGACTATGTACCTATCCTAAAAAGTTGATACTAGTATGAATACATGGATAGAGTTTCCCAAGGGCATATGGGTCCTTCTAGGCTTCTTCGACTCTATTTATGTAGTCCTCTGATGATAGATCTAAGACTTCCATTTCCGCTCGTAGAGTTGTCAGATCATTGTCGAATAATTATGTATGGGAGTTTCCATGAGTTGACAAGAAGTAGGGCTTCAATTGCAATGATGAACAATTTTTCTTTAAACTTCCTTCAATCCTCTCCAAACCTAAAATCTGCACATTCACAAAGAGAAGAAATGTTGTGCCATTTAGGCCAGGTTTTCCTTGATCAAACATTGTGTTCGTGTTTCAACTTCCATAATGGCAATATCAATGATAAAATGATAATGGATAAGAAGGAATGATGAAATCACAATGTGCTAAAACTCACCACCCTTCAATGGCTTCCTTGAAGGACTGAAGTCATACACATTACTTCAAGGTCTTGGATCTTATTTGCTTGATTTCTTGAATTTCTTGGACTTGCTTGATAGTGCTCTTGATCATAAGTTCGCCAATGATTTCTTCGATAGATTTGAAATGATGCAATAACTAGGTATTTATAAGCATTTACTTAATTTCTTGAAAATTAAACCTCGATAGCCGAAATTTGCAATTTGAATTTAAAATGTTAAAATGTGAACACTAACATATCCAAAATTGGTCCCCAATAAAATAGGGGGATCAATATGCACTAGGGTGTATGGGTTTTGCCCCTATTTTCTAGGACATTAAGTGTCAAGGGAAAAATATTAATTGGATGCATTTGTTCATTGCTTGCAATTTTTTAGAAAATGGTACAAATGGGCTATATAATGCATAATTTAAGAAATTAGGGACTCAATTAGGCTCAATAATTTATGGCGAGAAAAATATAGTGTGAAATTATCAAGGGCGAAAATTTATGATGTTACATTTAGTCCCCACTTTAGTGAGAGTATGAACTTACACTCAGACTCATACTAAAGTAAAAAATCTATGTCAAGAGGGGTTTGATTATACAAATGTTGAAGAGATAGGATGACTAAGGATCTAGGGGGAGTGCACAAGCCCCTAGGATCCAAGATCCCATGGAAAACCAACTTAAGCACAAAGAACACACATGTATAAAATACAACAAGACAACATACACAAACATACATTATGCCACAATAAAATGTAAAAACAAGGGTATGGATAATCATAGAATAGCAACGTGTGTTATGCTAGGATCCACACCAAATACATTCATGACTCACACCATAGAAAAGTCTGATAATTTCTAGGTGAATAATAAATAGGAAGGAAACACGAGCTAGTGAAGTCTGATATTCACTAGGTGAGCCCCAAAGACAAGGATGAGAAACACACTAGGTCTAGTGAAGTACACTATTCACTAGGTGTACACCCATTAACAAGTAGAAAAAATGAGAAGCACACTAGGTCTAGTGAAGTTTGATATTCACTAGGTGTGCACCCATTCCAACCTTACCAAGATTTATGCTCCCTAATAACTCTGATAAGGTGCTACAAAATGATCAAAAATCTATGTCAATGCAACACTGAGTTCAATACGTGTGAAAAAAGTGAAGCAAAAATGTCAATGTCAATGCATCCAACACATGTGAATAAAGTGAAGCAAATAATGCCGATGTATGCCCCCACCTTAAAGAAATTGTTGAAAACCATGCTATCAACAATTGTCGATGACACTATCCTCTTGGGGGAGGCCTCTATTTTGGAAGCGAAACAATGTAAAGTGATCCTTGATAAACATGCTAAGGTTTTTAGCCAATATATCAATTACCATCTAAGAGTAAAATCTATTTTTTCAATACCAACCAGATTGTTAAGGATAAAGTGATAAGTATTTTAGGATGCTAGGAGGCTGATTTGCCTGCTACCTATCTGGGGTTACTGTTAATATCAAGAAAAACCAATAGTAACTATTGGAATTATATTGTGGAAAAGATTCAGAATAAACTGGTAGGGTGGAAAGGCAAATTGTTAAGTTTTTCTAGGAAGGTTCAACTCTTAAAAGCTTTTTTACAAAACATACCTATCTATTATCTCTCTTTTCAACATTCCTACTTATATTGCTAAGAAAATTGAAATGATTCAAAGGAGGTTCTTATGGTTAGGTGTGGAATAAAGGAAAATAATGACACTTGTTAGATGGGAAATTGTTTGTACTTCGAATAGGGAAGGAGGATTAGGAATAAGAAGAATAAAAAGGTTCAATAAAGCTCTTGTGGAAAAAATGGGTTGGTTTCTTCTGGAAAGCAAAAAAGATTGGGTTTATATTCTAAGGGCTAAATACTCAGGTAAAAAGGATGTTTTCTATTTCCTTAGAAATAAGGAACTCCCCTATGGTTATTTCTTTTGGAATAACCTGCTAAAGGTGAGAGGCACTCTAACAAAAGGAGCAAAATTGAGAATTGGAAATGGGTCTAGAGCTGAATTTTGGGAGGATGTTTCGTCTACCTGTGCTCCTTTGTCAGCTAGTGATAACCTTCAACAAATTAGAATCATATTGAAGAGAATCATTGGAAAAGTTGTCTCAAATTATTTAAATTGGGATGGTTTGAGACCAAAATAGATTGACTTCAGGAACTATTTGAATAATGTTGTTCTTAGGGGTGGCTGACAGTTGAATTGGGATGCTGCTTTGGCCCCCCTCTTGAGGTAGATTGGGAACCCCGACCTCTTCTCAAGAAATAGGAATGATGACTGGATTTGGACAAAAAAAGCTTCTAGGTGATTTTCAGTTAAATCGGCTTATGAGACTATGGATTTGCAGCCTCTCCATTTAGGGATCTTTAACTGGAATACTATGTGGAGCAAGAAATTAATCCCCAAGATTAACTGCTTTTGGTGGACAATGATGCATGTAAAGATTCTTACAATTAGAAACCTTCAGAAAAGGGGATGGTACTTAGTTAATAAATGTTACCTATGTAATGAAGAGGAAGAAACAATTATGAATTTATTCTTTCAATGTTCTTATTCTCGAGATGTTTGGGAATTTTTTCTAAAGATTTTGATGGTTGAATGGGTTTTCCCTCCTTTGGTTAAAATGTTTGTTGATTGTTGGAGTATATGCCCCTATTCTCACAATATAATTCTTGACCTCTAGAGACAAGTTCCCTCGTTCCTCACTTGGGGTTTGTGGAAAGAGAGGAATAATAGGGTATTTAGGGATGCTACTAAAAGAAACAAAAAGCTATGCATGACTATTTGGAAACATATTCAAGAGAACATCAAAAGCTATAAGTATGCTCCATCAAAGAAAGGGCCTTCATATCAAGAGATGAGAATTAAACAACAATGGGGACTTTCTCATGATCTTAATAATGTTAATTGGGCTAAACAAATTATTAGGAAAAGCACTATTTGGATCCCCCAGGACCCTGGGTGAATTAAATGTAGCTTTGATGGATATTCAAAAGGGAATCTAGGCTTGGCAGGGGTAGGTGGGGTTGTTAGAAATGAATGTGGAATCTATGTGGCTGGATACAACAAGGGCCTAGGAACAACAACAAATAATTTGGTGGAGGCTTATGCTGCTTGGATAGGAATAAGCTATCTTAAAGATAATGGCTACACGAAGGTTATTTTGGAGGGTGATTCCAAGTTAATAATTGATTATTTAAACAATAAAGCAAAGGCCCCTTGGGAGATAAAAGATCTGTTGGATGAATACAAAAATATGTTACAATCTTTCCAAAGTTGCAAGATATGCCAAACCTTTAGGGAAGGTAATAGGGTTGCCGATGCCTTAGCGAATTTTGGCTTTAGGCAGGAGGCATTAAAATATTGGGATTTTTCTAATTTATCTAACCAAATTAAGGAAATAATTTCTAAGGATAGATTGGGGGATTTGATTTATCATGGATAGAATGGTAATAATTAATAATAGTGGCTCGTAGTGTCGTCCAACTATCATGTTGGTTTCCATCTTTCTTTGGTGGAAATTGGGTAGGATGATAAGATGGATTGGGAGGTATCAAATTAAAGGTCGTGGCATGCTAGATCTGAAAGATTTAAAAAGACAAGGGTGGAAAGGAAAAATTGTTTTGGAAACCTCGTGTGTTAAAAAGAAAGATGTTAATGAGGATATAGGAATCAATATTCAAATCTCTAAAACTTGTGCGTTTGATTTTGGAAAAGAAATTTTGACATGTGTATTCGCCAATGTGAAGGTGGGTAATAAAAAAAGAGTAATCATGGCTCATAAAGGTGGCAAAGTTGTCAGTTATCATTATGACAGGTTTCAAAAATATGATATTTGGCTTTGCATTCAGATTGATTGTTTTAAACAAACTGCTAGAAGGTTTGAGCCGCTATTCTCGCAAATAAAAAATCACCAAATCTCCATCAAAACTAAAGTTTTTGAATTACTTGTTGCTACTGTCGTGAACGAGGAAGGCCGAAGAGACAAGTTTTTACTTCTTCCTAAGAGTTATTCTACCAAGGATAAAACCATGGGTGGTCCTAGGAAGAGGACAGAGTCAAGTAAATATGAATCCCTGAGAAAGAATGTGGAGCTTTGGGGTTTGTTTGAGCGGGCTGGGTTTACCCCTTACTTTGTAGCCATGGAAGGTCACAACGAGTAGCTGAGCTACAAATTTGTGAACACTTGGAAAGATGGGGAAGTTGAGTTGTGCAGCCTTCATTTACTATTGATGCTAAGCTCATAGCCAAAGCAATGAGGCTTGTGTATGAAGGGAAGAAGCTAGCTAAGGTAAGCAATGACAAATATCAAACTTATATTGATAAGTTTTTTTAGGATAAAGAAAAAGCTCAGAGATTTCAAAATAGGTACTCTAGGGTTTTACTTCCTCCATTGTACCATAATGTTTGCTTCTTTGTAATGAAATACTTTACATTGGAAGGTCATTTTCAGTCTATCCATGGCTATCACTTTCTGATTTTGAACCACATCCGTCATCTTGAGAAAATTAATCTCTCATTTTCCCTCTTTTCTTCTCTAAGCCAAAGCCTTACCAATAGTGCTAACCATCCTTTACACCAGGGCTTGATTCATGTGATATGTAAATATGTCCTTGCTACTTCCCCGTAAAGAAATGTTTTCCATTAATTTCATGAAAACCCTACTCCCAAGAGTTTTTTTAAAAATCAAGCTTATAGAAAACCAACCTCACTCCCCAACTAAAGATTCTGCTAAAGCCTCCCCCAATCCTGTGGACTCCTCTTGGTCGGACCTTCTGAAAGTCACTATGGAAAAATGTATTACTGCTCCCAGTGCTCCTATTGTGAACAAGAAGAGGAAAATGTTGATTCATGAGTTGGGAGCTGACCCAAACACTATAATGATACCCGATGACAATGAAAACAGCCCTGAATGTTCCACTTCGGTGGGTCGAAGATTGACTCGGCTTGCTTTGGTTGCATTGAAGGGATATGACAATAGTATAACATCTAAAAGTTCATAAGAAAAGAATGTGAAGAGTCTCTAGGCAGTAAGGGGAAGAAGGTGGAAAGGGAAGAAAAGGCATCATCATCTGAGGAAGTGCCATACAACCTTGGTGGTGAGTCTCCTGAGAAGGAGGAGTCAGAGTCGGAGGAAGTGGAAGAATCTAGTCATGAGGAGGAGGATGGTGATTCACAGCAAGAGGATGGGCAAGATGTTGAGGAAGACACTGATATGGTCATTGATAAAGGTGATACTACCAATGACATGGAGGTTAGGGAGATTTATAACCCTAGTAATGAAGATTTAAAAGAAAACATGTTGGGTTTAAATATTGTTCAAATTCAAAGGATGGAGGAAATGATGGAGTTGTTGGAAAAAATGATGCAATTTAAGGATGATAATGCCAGCAGGTTCTAGGCACTTGAAAATGAGGTGAAGAGTTTGTATAGGATCATGGATGTGGTTATTGAAAAAGTTGTCATGGCCATTATATCTGGACAAGGAAAGATAAAGAAACAATAGAGGAAAAAGGCGAACAACGACAAGGCCAATTTTTCTAGAAAAATGGAGCTCAAGGATAATTTTGAAGATTCTGTTGAAGACCTGGTGAAGGCATGGGGCTTGATTGAGGATGCTTGATCCTTGATGCTTGTTCATCTCATTTTTTTGTTACTTTATGCCATGAAGTTTTTTTGCTACTCTATCAGATGTTTAGTTGGTATAGGCCATAGGTGCCTAGACTGTTATTTGTCTAGTTTTATTTTTGTTAAGAACTCTAGTTTTCAGTTGGATACTCTTTTAAGGTTATGTTGTTATAACCTAATTTTGTGAATGGATATTAAGATGAACTGGTTATATCTCTTAGGGATTATTGATAGGTTTATAAATTTTTATACAGTGGGTATAGGCTAATATTTTTTGGTTGATTGGGATTGGGAGAAGTGGTTCTATTTTTGTTCTGCTCCCTTTGTTGTATTGTTGGTCTCTTGATTGTTGTTCTTTTGTCTTTTGTAAGGGCCAGGGCCCTTTCCCTGCTTAATCAATCAAAAACAAATTCTTTAAGGTAGAAAATGATAAATTCCATGCAACAAAAGGTCATAAGAGCTTATTTGGAAATCCCTATGCAAATGATATCTTTCCAAATAAAGCTACATCATGATAAGGGGATTTAAGGTAGAAAATGATAAATTCCATGCAACAAAAGGTCACAAGAGCTTATTTGGAAGGCCTTATGTAAATGATATGTTTCCAAATAAAGCTACATCATGATAAGGGGTTGCCCCCAAATGCAGTGCAAGAAAAACATAGAATATGAACATGTAAGGGATCCACAAATCTGGGGTTAGTATTCATCTTTGCTACAGTGATATAATAGAGCTCAAAACTGACATCATTCCCCAAATACTCATGGAACAAAAAACACAATGAAGGAATGGAACATAGAGAGAAAACAAACAAACTTTTGGGTCAACATGGAAGAGACCTAAATATCTCAATGCCTTGCATCGTCCCCAAAAAGAAACATAAGAAAAAAAGAAAATACAAAGTTTATGATATATAGAAGAATGAAGATACAAATAAAAGAATGTCATGATAGGTTGATTTCCTTTGTATCCTTGCACCAACGGAGCAATAAGGGTCGTCCAAAGAAAACTCACAAACACAAAGCCATGCCAAGCATCACAACACAAGAGATCACATCACATGCAAGAAAAACATAAAGAACACATGAATCAAATGTAAGGAGTATCACACATGCGAGCCAACCTAAATTAGGTTGTCTTCATCCCAATATTTTTCATCATATAAGGAAGGAAAATAACTAGCTTAAGGGACTACAACAAGTGTCATACTAGGAGCATATATAGGTTCAACACCTGGAGGGTCACTCTCATCAAGAGGATCATCATAGTTTCCCCCATATAAATTTATTTTCTTTGAGAACAATAGATTAATCTCATAATGGACTTGTTCATCATTTTAGCAATTTCATCTTCATCATCCAAGTTAATCACAATGGGAGGTTTTATAACAATTGCAATTGTAAATTGTTGTTTCACTTCTTGTTTTAGTTCCATGTCTTTTTTTGGTGAAAGCTATAATTATTCTTGAGCTTTTTGATTAGGTGTTCGATTATCATGCATTATTTTATTCTTTTCTTTCAATTGACGAGCAATAGCATGACGCCTATGTTGACGCTCTTTAGCATTTCAATTTCTTTTGCACGATTTTCAATTTATGACAGGGTAGGAGCAGGTTTCTCAACCGTTGGTCTCTTTTCTTCCCTTGAGGGAGGAACCAAAGGAACCATTGGGAGTTTGGGAACCACTGTCTCTTTAGGTCTATACACTTGATTTATCTTTGGAGGTACAAAAGGAACTTTTTGATTGTCTCTTGGTATTTTATACAATATGGGTGGAGGAACTACGATTTATTTACCTTAGTTACTTGGAAGGGTCTTTGCTTCAAGCATGGGTTCATCCATAACTAGTGGAGGAGGAGGAACAACCATGGTATTATCATTTTCAAGAATATTGGTTAGAGATAACTCTGTTATGCACTTTTCCTTAAAATTTTGGCATGACCTAAAAAAGAAATCCTCATGAGGCTTGATAGGTTCCATAGGATGAATCCAAAAGAAATCTAATAAAAAAATTACATGGGAGGACAAAGGATTAAACCCACTATGATGCACTATAAATATATGGTTTTCAAGTGGGAACTTCATACACTTTTGAATAATCAACGAGACGACCTTCATGGAGTGTAGCCATGGGTAGCCTAGCTTCACACAAAATTGGTCTAATGTTGGGATGATGGAGAATGATACATCTAATTTTTTTAGTCCAACCTTAAGAGGAAGACTAATCAAACCTATCGTGGGGTGAGAAAAACCATCATGAGTTTTCAACCATGCTTTCGGTTGTTCATAAGGATCTTATAAATATCATGTACAAACAAGAACTCCTCAGTGATCACATTCTCTACACACAAGATCAATGAGTATTCCTTGTACATGTTTGTCATTGATACATCTGGTGATATAGAGAGGACCATCAAGTGCATGTATGGATGCATCACTATGGGTGAAATCAATGTCAAGTAATATAGTGGTTTGGCCCTTATGAGATTGAATATATATTAAAGTAATCATGCTATCTACTTCCTTCTCATTGTTATTTTCCTCATTATTCTTATCATCATTCATATCATCACTCATTTTATCTCAAGCTTGCACAAAGTTAAATGAATGGTTTGGCATTGGATTGGTAAAAATTTCTAGATTTCGGTTAGGTGGGGCAATAGGCTTATTCGCTTGATCATTAACACCGCCAAACTAGATGTGATTAGAATCAATGAGGTCTTGAACTTGATGTTTAAGATGCATGCATAATTTTGTATCATGTCCACCTGTGCGATGGTATTGAAAAAAGGAATTTGGATTGTAACTTGGTGGTAAGGGTTTGGTCATGTCCACAAGTCTAATGGGAGGTAATCAGATTAAGTTCTTATTCAAAAGTTACAACATGATCAAATGGAGGGTGTCAGGTAATTGGGAAAATTGTCTATCTTCCAGTTTAATTTGGTATGGAGTTGAACTTATGGAAGCAACTTGAGGTCCAATGTGGTTGGTTGTTTGAGGTGTATGTAACTTGATAAAGTTCTTGTTTTTCTTCTTGAATGGTTGATAATTTTTTTGAGGTACAAATTTGGATTTCCCAATGGGAGTAGATGAAGATGTCTCTTCATAATGACTAACAAAGTTCTAGTAATCATGAAGGGTCGTACACAAATGTATAAAGGATGGTATTTAATCAATAATATTTTATCCCTTATGTCATATTGCAATTTTTTAATGAACACTCTTTGGACATCTGCATCAAGTAGAATAAGATTGATTTTTGAATAAAGTAATTGATAGCAGCCTATGAAGTCTGTGACCTTCTCATTTTTCTTTTATTTGCATCGTACTAAGTCAATTAATGTAATTTATGTCTAATGTTACTTGGAAATAGTGGAGGAAGGCCTCAACAAGTTCATTGAAGGAGTGGATTGAGTTATTCAACAATGAACAAAACCATTCTAGAGCCATTTCTTTCAATAACCTTGGAAAATTTTAGCCAAGATTTTATCTTCCAAAATGAAGTCACTACACAAGGTTGTATATGCCAATATATGATTTCTACGTTATCCTTTACCATTATACTTATCAAACCGCAATATATATATGTTTTGTGGAATTGGTGTTTTTAAAATTTCAATGATAACAGGATTCTTTCGACATATTACAATGGTTGTCCATTTTAGTTTTGGCTCAAAGTTGAGATTTTTTGTTGAAGTGAGGTTATGCTTTGCAAAATTTAGTTAATGATCGAGTCATTGGTTAACATGTTTTGGGAATATGGTGAATATGGTGGAATTGTGTACGTGCTTGGTGAACTACTATGTTGTAAATTTATGAGAGAGGATGAAACTTGAGGTTTCACATGTGATGACCCAAAACCATAAGGATTTCCAATGGAAAGGCCTTATGTTGGATTTATTCCAATGCTTTGTTGTACCATTGAGGCGACAGTTGGATTTGTGTATGTGGGAATAGAGGTTATGATTGTAGGGAGGGAGACTTGATTTCCTCCTTGACTTTGAATGCATCCCAAAGGTTAAACGTAACTAGCCATTGTAGGTGCATTAGCATCAACTATATGGGTTAGGCTATACAAAACCTCTAATACTTGATCATCATTAATTATTTTCCTCATGTTATATATTATAGGGATCATTGTACTAGCTAGAGATTCAATACTCCCATAGTTGAAGTCTTTCTAAATATTTTTCCAAATGTTTTAGTTTATCTTTGGGAACATGGGAAACAATACTCTCAACATCTATAAAATTGGGTGGTTATAAGGTTGTCATTGGTGTGGTAGCGTTAAGGATAGAGTCCAAAATGGGTTAAGTATTGACAACACTTTGCATGAAAGAGTTGGAAGACTCAGGATCCACATCAGATGTAACAACAATGTGGGATGCCATAAGTCTACTACGTTGAGAACTAAAGTATTAGCAATAGGACACCGGGTCATGAAGCTCATGCAAGTTTCAAAACACTAAGTGTACCCAATATGAACACTAAACTATCAAACAAAAACAGTAAAATATCCAAAAAATAGGATTTAGATAGCAAAAGCAAACAAAGGATATCACAATATAGATATGTGCAAAACTTGGTTTAGTCAATAGGAGGAGGACAAAGGTTCCCAAGGGCGTCTATGTCCTAGGAAAGTTTTCCAAAAATTCAAAATCTGTCTGTGTGATTCTACTTAAGGATTCTAGATTTGGTTTTAGAAAGGTTTGATAATGAATACTTTTCCAAATTTTGCTTAACTTACGCCAATGCAAGTGTGTAACAATGTGTACAAAATAAATGGAAATTTTGAATACATTTTTTCTTATCTAAAATGCAAAAATTGACTGATTGCAAGATGACTAAATTTGAAAATGATGATTTTGATGCAATTTTGAACAATACAATGCAATTTTTTTTACCTTTTTTTTCTTTTCTGAGACATGTCTAAATGAATGCAATTAAGAATTTTAGATCAAAGATTTGTAAGCAGGAATAGATAAAATACATAAAGACAAAGAAGTGTGCCAATGTTTTTTGATTCAAGTGCAAAAGGATAGAGGTCCCCAAGGGCATCCCAGTCCTTGATAGGATGTCTGAAAATTGAAAAAGTGAAATTTTACTAGACTGTCTAAGTGTCCTATTTTTGTGTGCAAACAGGTTTGCAACTAATTATTTTTCTAGAATTTTCTTAAATTAAGATAATGCAATGCAAATGCAAATGTATAACAATGAAAATGACAATTATGAATACAATTTTCAATGTAGATCTGATCTAAGTGATTAAAATAAACCCTATTGGAATTTTTTTGGAGAACAAAATTAGGGTTAGACAAATATTAGTAAGAAAATATTGTAACACACTTAAGACAATTTTTAGTGTCTACATTTTTCTCCTCTTTGAGACAATATGATTGTTAGTGTTGTCTAAAAGAAATCAAGAATTTTCTTGATCTGATCCTACCCAAACATGCCCCAGTGATAGTGGGATAATATGATGCCCCCTTAGGAAATTGGGTGAAAAATATAGAAATTGAGTCAAATTTGTCGATAAGCTGATTGAATGCATTTAGGTAGAAGAAATATTAGCTAGAAGAAAAGGTTAGTAAGAAGTGAAGAATGGTTAGTTTGATCAATATGAGACATGGATAAGTTTGATTGATCAGGTAGAATAAATAGAATGTGATTGGATGAAATGCACATCAAGATTGGATATGGATTCATAGGATAGATTTGGAGCTTTCGTTAGTGCAAAAGTATCATCATAGAGCATTTTTTATTTTAAAAATGGATAATGTACAGCGAGGTATGGGAAGAACAAGGTGCTAAATGTTATCCCTTTGCATAGATAGACACATTGCAAACAAGGAGTGTTGTGACTCATGCTAGTGACAATAGAACCTTGTCAAAATATGTGAGTGAGAAACTACAAAGCATGTTGATCTTGATGTGAGAAAATGTTAGATGACCTTTAACTTACATAGGATGTTTTGATTATGCCAAATGGAATACCGATCACACATAAAGAACTTAGTTGCCCCATTAATATTGTCAAGATAAACCACAAATAGAAATAAAAAAATAAAAGATCACGATCCATCCTTGCTCTTCTAATCACTTGTGGATATCCTCGAGTATCATAGGAATCATGACCAAAGATAAATTAGATAAAATATAAGACTCACTAGACCAAATGAGTCAACAACCATTTAGAGCTTCTTTCCAAAGATGAGTGGTTCTTGATCAGATTCTAAGGATCGTGTTTGGTTTTAGGAATGAAAAATATCACATAAGAAGTCTAGTTTGGTTTCAATGATGCAACAACCTGTATAAGATTAATGATGTTGAGCACCCAGAATACTGAGAGGGATGGTGAGTCAGTGTTATTTGAAACCACTTAAGCATTTAAACATTCATTCCACATAACATATTTAGTTTGTAGTAAGAAAGGAAATCATGAAAGCAACCATCAAAGCACATAACACATGAACTCCAAATTTTTACATGGAAAATCCAAAGAGGGAAAAACCACGATGAGGATTAGCTCAAAATATATTATAACCAGTTACTACATATTACAAAAATGCTCACTGCAGGTGGACTCATTGTCCTAGTGGACTCACTACCCATAGAATGAAAGAAATATAGAAGACAAAAGTGGTTCATTTCCAAGATTTGAATTGCTATAATTGCATCTACAATATATAGGAATTACAGTTCCACTGAAGCTCAATATATAGAATTAACAAACTTCATACCACTTTGCTCTAACACTCTTCTATATTCTTCACTTGCATCACTTTCACACAATTCACATCCACAATACTTGTGTTCATACCTTACAACATTGAAATGAACTTGCATATATATCCATCACATCCACAAACATCTACAACAACAATTAGGTCAGCCTAATTAGATGTATCATGCAAAACATACTTCATGCCATAAAAAAAGCTTAAAAAAAACTCAAATAGGTCAGCATGGACCTATGATAGCACTCTTATAATGGATCAAAACTTACATAACCTCTGCAATACTCATATCATATTAAGTCGGCACCACTGGTGACCTAACATCAAAATTCACCAACTGGTCAACCATAAATGAACACATGGACCTCCAAAATTCATGTCATTTGGATCATAGACTCTACTAACACATGTAAAGACTCCCAAAAATCTGCAATACAAGATACCATTCCACGATGAAGTGCAAACTCACTAAGAAATACATTTTACACTAGTAACCACTATCATTGGCAGACCAAATATTCTATCATTCATAACTTTTTCAGTGGAGGAAAAAAAATTTGAAAATTTGTATTTAGACTCCTCTAATATCCAAAAAAATTGCATTTAAATTGTAGAGTAGGATTCTTCAATGCGGACCAATGTGGAAAAAAATACCGAATGTCATGTACACTGAAAACATTGTTCTGACACTTAGACAATTCTTCAACTTACTATATGCACTGGATCAAAACTTGTTGCAACTAAGCACTGGATTATCATCTATATACACACTCATGCTTCACTAAATGGCCTACACATCAATCTCCATACAATGTTGACATCAATGACAACACTGCATATTATACAACTCATACTCATACTCATGTTACCAGTAGACATATCAATGAAAAATTCCATAAACTTTCAACAATCTCCCCCTTTGACATCAAGGGAAAAGGATGCAAAACATATGCACATATACTATTGCTCTTTTCTCCCCCTAATTGATATATACTTGTAGGAATGAAAGTAAAAAAATTAAAAACTCTCTAACCAACTCCCCCTAACCATGCTACCGGATCAAAATTTGCACTAGAAATCCATCTCTACCTTCCACATATATACAATGAAATATGACTAAGAAATTGAAATGTAGAATAAGAAATAAATATACATTGTTGAACACCAATTAACTGGAAGAAGTATTTGACACTTGCAACTTCTCAAGGTGTGGTTTCTAGTCTTTCTTTCCTTCTTCCCAACCTTTCTTGGCTATGCCAAACAGGCGGCTCTATGTCTCGAACTCCATGAGGAGATCTTCTTCATCATTTGAAGTGTTGGGTACCGAATTTAACTTCATTACCTTCTCTACACTAATCAAGGCACTCTAGAAATAAGTATGAATTTTGTGCTTACCAAATCTTTGAGTTGTACAAGCTACACAATAATTTTCTCCTTTTGTACTTGAAGTTGGAAGAACTTCTCATGCAAATTATCAATTACTATCCTTGTGCTCCGATCAATGTCTTGAGCTAGATCATAGGCAATGGATGCCTTATCAATTTGGGACTCAATGGAGTCCATCTCATCCTTAATGCTTTTGGTGGACCTGGATCACTTCATACAAAATTGGAATAACATCTTGGCTTCTGCCACACAATCATGTACATCTTTGAGATTATCCTAAAACTTATTGTGTGTGGTGGCATATTTCTCTGTTATATCCATTAATCTATTGTCATTCACCTTTTTATCTATCTCCTTCTCTAGTTTTTCTTTGAAAACATTGGAATACTCTTTAAACAAATCAAGAAAAGATTTTAAATTTTTCATATTGGATAAGGAATTATCTATGCTCGCATCAAGTATGCTCTCCTATAGTGCTTTCACAACTTCATCAATAATATTTGCACTCTTTTGATGCATTTGAAAAATTTCCTTTTGAGCAGAGGCATGAAAAACATCACCTAATTGTAGCTTATATAATGGAGAAATTTTATCCATATCTACCTACCCCCGTTGCATTGGAAGTTGTAATAGTTGGGCAAACACAATCAGCTAGAACTAGAGTTTCATATTCAAAAAGTTCTTCAATGAATCTATGGAGGTACTAGAAGATTCACAAACCATTTTCACTTTATCTTTTGCTTTCTTCACTTCCAAATCTTTTTCCTTGTCACCAATGTTGCACTCTTATTTTTCTTCATTAACCTCAGCATTTTAGGGATTTTCCTCATCCTTATTTTCCTCACCAACTGATTCTTCTTTGTTATCCAAAGGCATATTTATCTTTGGGTTGGCTTGTATTGCTTCTTCAAAATTCCTTTCTCATTTTGGAGGAGGTGAGTTATGATCTGTAGATGCATCCTCCTTTTGTGCCTCTGTAACATTTACTTTTGTAGTGTTATTTTCTCCCATTGGAGGAGCATCACCAGTAATATCTTCTTCTGGAGTGTTCTCTCCACCAGTAACATTCTCTTCAGCAAAAAATTCTTCCACATCTAAAAGAGTGTCATCTTGCACATTCTCCTCTTTTGTTCCATGCTCATGATATCATCATGTTCTTGCTCTTCTCTATCTGGGATCATATTCAATTCCTTTTCCAAATTGGAAATATTCTCAATAGTCTCTTTCTTTAATCTCTCAAAGTCATCTTTGTCTCGACTCATAAGGGTAGTTACCCTTTGTTTGGTTCTGAATTCCTTATTGTATAATCAAGCCAATCTTTCCTTGTTTTCTTCTGAGAGGGGAGCATTGATCTCCGCCAAGGCAGATGCCTTCATTCTAGCATCATCATCAATTTTTTTTTGTCTCCTTGCATACAACACTCCTTTCAGATCCTCTGGTAACTAATCATCTATATCTTTCATATTTACATCAAGAGCAATCATATATCTTACAATGGCCTCTTCAATAGTAGATTTATCTGTATCATCTGCATCAGGGTATAAAGCAACATTCTCCTTAATATTTTCGTACTCTGCTATACTACTAACTAGGGCTTCAAGTTTCATTAGACTATGTGTTTGGACCAGAGGGGAAGACTTATCTTTCTTCTTCTTCTTTTCTTTCAATGACATCTTTCCTTTATCGGATTCTGGTTTCTTCTCCCTCATCTATATTTTATAGCCTTGTTTTTCCTTCTCAACTTTAGCCTCACTATCAATGTCCACAATATCAATCTTTTGTTTCTTTGTAGTTGCTTCAACCTGTGAAGCTTTAGATTTCCTTTTCTGGACCAATTGTGGTCCTTCATCATCATCATCATTATCATCAATGTTCACTCCCAAGTATGTCTCTCTTGTTGCTTTTTTTATTCTTCTCCTCATATGACATGTTTGTTGTTTTGTCAGAGTGGCCACTTTTTTCTTCTTAGCTAGAGGTATTTTCTCCTTTACAAGATCACTTGTAGAATTTTTTTCTCTCCTATTATAGGCATAGTCCTAGAGGACTTGGAGGAAATCAAAGAGGTGGTAACTTTTATACAAAATATTTTCTTGCTAGATGTTCCTTCCAGTGATCCAAACATGGCTTTAGCCTTCTCTACTTGTTCCTTTGTTAGGCCCATTACCTCTACAACTTGTGTGGTCATCTTCTCAATAGTCTTCTTTATTCACTTTTGTCTTTGGTCCATGTGTACTTACATGGACTTCTCTTCATATGTGTCATATCTCTCCTGATAAGTTTCCATAGGTTTGCTCAGCATAAGGTTTGCCAAACCAATTATTACTTTTTCTTCAACTTCATATCCCATTTTGGGAATTGCACACTTCTAGGTTCAATAGCCTACATTATGCAACAATCCTTACTTACCATGAAAATACTGTTATTCTTGTATTTTTATGCCACACTTTTTGGTATCCTTTCTCTTGCTTGCATATTCTTCTAAAAAAGTTTTGAAAAATCCCCATAATGCAACTTCTTGTGTCTCCACATCACCCAACCTCCTTAGGTGGTCTCTGATTTGATGTGCTACTGGTTTTTCCTTCAACCATACTATATTCTTTGTTATGAGAACCTCATTCAAGAAGTAAAACAACAAATAGATGATCAATGTGCCAAACTTGAAAGGATATTTTAAATCCTTTTATCTTTTGTAAGTACTCAATTAATTTTTCCCTCAATAACTCACATAAATCATAGTCCACACCCTTCACAACCATCTCATGTGTTGTATTAATTGCAATTGTTGATACATAATTCCCCTTGGTAGTGAAGTAAAATTTATAACCAATCACCATAGAAGTATACTTAACTAAAAGATTCCTAATATCCTTGATTTTCAAGGCTCTCCTATGATACTTTGCACCAATTAGCTTCATAACATCATTCTTCACCAACTTGAGCATCAGAGCCGGTCCAATTGAACATAAACCTGTAACAACCCTAATCACCTCTTTGTTTATCAAATGTGATATATCAAGCCATATAAATCTATCATGGATTCTTCTCAAGGTGAATCTTACCCATGCATCATCATGACAAAATTTAGAAAAATAGTGCCACACATTGAGCTTCTTCTTCGTCAAACTCTCAATTTTTTTTTAGTTCAAAGTTATCTCTGGTGAGTTCATTAACCCACACAACACTCAATTTATAGTGATCATACTCTTCCATCTTCACATGAATGTATTCCCTTACATATTCTATGTGCAAAACACCATATGGGATGTGCAAAAATGCACCATTTGGATCATCCACCAAGGATTTTTTGGGATGGAATTTAAATTTAGGTCAAGGACTATCTACAACTTCAACTACTTGTGGTGTAACATTTTCAACACTTCAAAAACTTTTGAAAACTTAGGGCAAGATAGAACTGTAAATACCTTTGATCGCCTTCCGATTAGGGTTTTGCATGCAAGAACTTCTGAAATTCTTCAAACACTTCACTTCACTCTTCTCTCCTCAAATTCTTGTTTGTAAATGAATTTTTGGTTAGGTGAAATCACTTATAAGCCCCTTTTAGAAATTGACCTAATTCGCGTTGAATACACAATTTGAAAAGTTGGTAAAAACCCTAACTGTGTGCATAGTCAACTTCAAATGCTTCACAAACTTCCACAACTCAATATTTTCCATCAGTTCTTCCACCAATAGGTTAACATATCAACCTACACCTCATATCCATGTGTTGAAGCATCAACACCATTTCTTTGACAGGGGATAAAATATTTTTTGTTAATGCTCCCCCCGAGCCAAAGCTCCCAACTTAGTTTCCAAAGGAAACATCTGCACCAGATGTTGGTACAAACTCAAGATTAGTCTCACTGTCTTCCTTCTTTCTCCCAATATTTTCCATATCTTTCTCCATCTCTATTGGATCAGCCTTTTTCACTAGATCATTCTTCTTTACTAGATTGTTCTTCTTTCTTTTGCAAAATTTGGAAATGTGTCTTGATCTATTGCAATTGTAAAAAGTGAGAACATTTTGAAAAAGGTTACTTCCACCCATTTTGGATCTGTATCGATTATATTTATGCCCAAATCCATTGCATGCATAACAATACCCATTGAAATATTGAGATCGCATACCATTGTTATAGTCATTCATCATTTGACTTCTGCATTGATTACCCTTATGATCAAATCTTTTGCATGTAAAGCACTGAATGGGGAAAGATTGAACATTCTGATTCATTTTTCTCTATATTCCATAGCCTTATGACCAAATTTATTGCAGGAATAACATAAACCATTAAAATATGAGTACCTTTGTGCATTCAGTTGTCTGATGGGTGGCCTTTTGAAGTATTTCCTTTGATTTTGGACCTACTTGCCATTGTTCTTCTTGTACTCAATCTTCTTTTGTTCATTGTTTTCCTTTTTAGCACTTGGTGTCTGATCTTCCTTTGAAATTTCTCCTTTCTCAACCCTAATCCACCTTTGTCTTTAGAATTCCTTTGATTTGCAATCATTTCATCAAGCTTTGTAGAACTCATCTTGAATTCATCTTCATGATTTTTCTCTTTTTCAAGATGTGAACTCAAGGTCACAACTTCTTCAAGTTTTGAGAATTCTTAAAAAAAAAAATCATCTTAGCGTTCAGGCATTCTTCAACTCTTTTTCCTTCTTCAACTTGCACTTTCAACCTGGAAATTTTTTCATTTTCTTTCTTTAGCTATTCATTAACCTCCTTATGTCTTTCTATGAATTTCTTGATTTTCTCTCAACTTTCTAATGCATTCATTTGCTTCCTTGACATTTTCCTTTAGATCTTTGTTCTCACTTTTATTCCTTTCTAGATCTTCAAGAGCTATTCTAAGTTCTCCATTCATGTCAACCATGCAATCTTCTTCTGTGAATCCAATAGCAGGAACTTCTAGAGTAGGATATCTTCTAATAGCCATGTGTTCAACCTCCAAGATTTTCCCCAAGCGATTAAGATTCTTCCAAGGAACCAAGCTCTAATACCAATTATTGAACACCCAGAATACTGAGGGGGGGGGGGTGAATCAGTATTCTCTAAAACACTTAAAAATTTGAACATACATTCCACATAACATATTCAGTTTGTAGTAATAAAGGAAAGCATGAAAACAACCAAAAAAGCACATAGCACATGAGCAACAGGTTTTTACATGGAAAACAAAAAGAGGGAAAAACCACAGTGAGGATTAGCTCATAATATATTATAACCAGTTACAACATATTACAAAAATGCTCACTATAGGTGGACTCACCATCCTAGTGGATTCACTACCCATAGAATGAAATAAATATAGAAGATAGGGGTGGCTCACTACCAATATTTGAAATGCTATAGTTGCATCTACAATATGCAGGAATTACAGTTCCACTGAAACTCAATATACAAAGCTAACACACTTCATACATCTCTGCTCTAACACTTTTCTCTGCTCTGCACTCACATCACTTTCATATAATTCACATCCATAATACTTGTGTTCATTCCTTAAAACATTGAAATGAACTTGTATATATATCCATCACATCCACAAACATCTACAACATCAATTAGGTTAGCTTAATTAGATGTATCATGCAAAACATAGCTTGTCAGCCCCAAAAAAATATTTCATGCCATAAACAAAAACTTATAAAGAACTCAAATAGGTTGGAATGGACCTATAATAGCACCCTTATAATGGATCAACACTTAGATAACCTTCAAAATACTCATATCATATTAGGTCGGCACCGCTGGTGACCTAACACCAAAATTCACCAACTAATCAACCATAAATAGACACGTGGACCTCCAAACTTCATGCCATTTGGAGAACACACTCTACTGATACCTATAAAGACTCCCAAAAATCCACAAGACAAGATACCATTCCGCGATGAAGTGCAGACTCATCAAAATATACATTTTGCATTGGTAACCACTATCATTGGTAGACCCAATATTCTGTCATTCATAACTTTTTCACCGAAGGACAAAACAATGTGAAAATATGGATTTAGACTCCTCTAATATCCAAAAAAAATTCATTAAAACCATAGAGAAAGATTCTTCAATGTGGACCAATACAGAAAAAAATACCAAATGTCATGTACACTGAAAAATAGTGTTATAACACTTGGCCAATTCTTCAACTTACTATCCACATTGGATCAAACTTTCTTGCAACTAAGTAATGGATTATCATCTATATACACACTCATGCTTCACCAAATGGTTTGTACATCAATCTCCATACAATTTTGACATCAATGACAACATTGTATACTATACAACTCATGCTCATACTCATGTTGCCAGTAGACATATCAATGACAAAATCCAAAAACTTCCAACAAATGGTAGATGATATTGATAGATGATGTTGATTAGGCATTTGATTGGTTAGGCTTGAAGGCTAGTTTGATAGTTCACCTATTATTTCATGATTTTTTGAGCTTAGTGTTTACAAGATGTTCTAGTTGTGTCTAATCAAAGTGTTAGTCTCAACAAGGAACAATTTACTATGGAATGTGAGTTGTGATGGGCGTGAAGTTTTTTATGGATTGTTTACAATTTATTGCAGAAAAATAATTGCATTGAACGATTGTGATATTAAGATGAATGTTATAATGTATCCTCTGATATTACATCAAGGATCCCATGTGAAAAAACTAGGTTGAAGATTGCCCCCAGTTAGGTATATGACCAATTTGTTAAAGGAATCAGGTGGATTGAATTTATTATGAATGAGTACAAAAAGCAAGTGATACTAAATATCAACCAATCTCAGTCCATGAGAGGTGTGACAAGATTTATTATGAGATGTGGATGGAAGAAGGTGGGGTTTTTATGGTGAAGGAGAGTATTCTCGGGTTATTGTGAATGAAGTGAGAAAATAGATAGAATGATGGTAGATGGAGGAGAAATGGCATATTACACATGACACTTGTTTGTTAGATTACCACCATGGTACTTACCCAAAGCATCACTGAAGTGGTTTTCACTATTGGATAATTTTTTTCTCTTTCCTTTTTTATCTGTACAGTTGGTTCTAATTTTCTTTCAAGATGAGATCACTGATGTCAAAATCTATGGCTTGGAATCTCTTGTTACAACTGTGACGAAGACAATTTTAATATGCTTGAAAATGAACTAGTGTTGTTTGATGTCTTTCATCCAATAATTCTAACTCATGTAGCCTAGATATTCTATAGTCTTCATCATTAATAAAATGTTGCATGGATACCTTCAAGGTGTTGCATAGGCAGTGTAGACATTGAAAAATGTCCTAATCGATGTCATACATTCGAATAAGATTTATTCACATAATTTCCTCTTTATCTATCCTCTTTTCACCTAATTAATTCAATTAGCCTAGCTAGTTAATTAATTTCATCATTTTTGTCTATTTGGCCTAATAAATTAAATTAGGTTAATTCATCCCTTTTCGCACTAACACTTCAACTCATTAAATTGAATAGATCAAAATATTTAATTTAATCTCCTAAGTCATCTTATTTAATTAAATAACCCTATCCTATTTAATTAAATATAATTTCACCCCTCCCCTATTTATTAAATCATCTAATCTAATAAATGTCATCTAATTCCTCTAATCCATAATTACATAAATTAAACCTTGTTTAATTAACAATTAAACTAACTGTTCCTCTAATCAAAGGGAATATTCCCATGGAATATTCTTTATCCTTTTTGCACAATTAAAAAATTGTTTTAATTTGTAAAATCCTCTTTTTCCTCATCCAAATGGAATATTCTAAGGAATATTCTCTCTCCTCCAATCAACTCACTTGGCTTCTTTAACAAGCTAAACCAAATTACCTCTTTGGCAAGTTACCTTTGACCTGTGTGAGCAGGTCAGAAGTGTGTTTGTTTAAGGGAATTGTGAGCCTTTGATTAATATTCATCTTGCATTCGCATCCATTGATGAGAATCCTTGATCCATGCCTTGTATCTCCTTCATCCTAAATCATTGATTAAGCCTTTTGATCTCAACCACCCATTCCTCATTTGCTCTCCTATAAATAGATCACTATTTGGAGACAAATGGATCCATATTTTATTGCAAAGCCATGTTGTTGAATTTACTCACATCCATACTCTCAATTTGCACACATTTAGCTTATTTTCAGTTTGTTTTAGTTGCATATTAGCTTAGACCTTTCATTAATGGCTTCCGTGCATCCATCTTAGCTTGTAAATAGATTAGGGTTTTCATTTTTTAGCTCATTTTTAGCTTAAATTAGCTTAGCAATTGTATAATTAGATCATTTATAGCATAGAATCATGGTTACTTAGCTTGCATCATGTTCATTTTGTGCATAATTTAGTTTTTTCATATACCAAACATCATGGTTTCATTGATTCTCTTCCATAGAATCGACTAAAACAAGCTCACTATCACGGGATTGAGAAAGCGTTGTCGGTCCACATCAACACGACACCAATTCCACAACAAGATAAATTTCAATGGATTAGAGTAGATGTTTTCTTTAAAGCTTTTATAAGATCATCATGTTAGGTTTTTTGATAAAATGTTTACTTTCAATTTTGATTGACCGATCTTGTTGAGATTTGAGTATTGGTTGCTTAATTATGCTTCGATTCTTCATGGATCAAGTGTAATTTGGCCCATAACTGGTATCCTCGCGTCGACATTTTGGCACTAGAAGGAGGGAAAACCGATCATTTAGTTGTTTTTTGGCTCAAAATCCATGTTTTTGCTATTTTGTAGGTTGTAGTGATTCTTAAACCACAAACAACAATGCTATCTCAATAGTGTTGCTATATAGCGATGCCCAAGAAATTTGTTACAGCGACACATATTTAATTGGTTGGCGCTGATTTAAATATGGTGACACTTATTTAAATTTGAACTATTGTGGAACAAAAACAGTGACGCTCACCCCTGGCAAACCAACACTTTCAAACTCCAAATCGTGACGCACTCATTTACAGTGACACCCATCAATATAGCGACGCAATTGTGCTCATTGTCCTTTCTGTAGAGCGATGCTCAAATTCACCAGAGCAACACCCAAATTTCAAATTGTGATTCCATTGTGTATAGTGACGCTCAACCAGGGTAAGAAACTTTACGCTTATCTTTCGTCATGTAACTTAATTTATTTTTATTATCTGATCACTTATCAATGTTTGACTATGTTTTCATTGTTAGACTAACATGGTTTTGCAAATTTTAAGGCATGGAGAGAAATTGAAGAACTTCTCTTCTATCTAAACATTTTATAATTATAACTAGCATTTAACACTTTGGGGCAATTATAACCCAATTTCATGCTTTATAACTTTCAGTTTTTACGCAACACACTAGTTTTCTATTGGGTTTAAAATGAATGTTAAAAGTTGGCTAAAAATGAACCCTCACATCACATCTTTCAATTGGGCTTAAAATTGAACAAGGCAAACTCATCTTTCAATTGGTGCTTAAAATTAACTCATTATTGCTTTGAAGGATAAAATTGAAAACTATTTTTTTTGTCTTGTGGTTTTCAAATTTTCTAATGAAGGCATATGCAATTCTATCATACCATTTTGTGATCTTGAGAAACAAAAAAATTATCTATCACATTGTAAAATCACCTCCACACTTCAATTCGGGTTTAAAATTGAACAACCATGCTAGTGTGAGAAAAGGAATAGTGTGTGTTCTCTCTGTGTGCATGCGAACAAAGATGATCATACTACAAATGTACTTACTCGCTATTGTTCACCTTTAGAGGGCCTGCCTTGGTGGGAAAAAGTACTCAACCCAAGGGAACGACCCAAGCGGTAATGAGCTAAATCCAAGCTCTTCCAAACCACTATATAAATTTGTGGTTTCAATGAAAATCATAATCAATGGGAAGCGGTACATGATAGCTCTCCCCTAGTATCTTTATGATACATAAATCCCTTGTTCTAAGGGTTGGGAGACCTCTCACAAGGAGTTTCTCATTGCACCCCCTAAACTGGATGCCCTTATTACGAACCTTTATGTAGAAGCCAAAAATCCCTAATATTTGTTAATGTCAGGAGGTCGGACCTCCGAAGCCGTCCCACATATTTGTGGTTCTTAGTAGAGATGAAAAGTTTGTCATGGTAGATTCATGAGAACTCGAAGCTTGGTTGACTCGTAGAAGTGAGTGTCGTGGAGGGGAGCCAGTGTGGTCAAGCTTCTAATCATCTGCTCTGAATAAGCACAACTAGAGAAATCCAAGTGGGAATACAACAAATATAGCTATTTCTATCCTAGGGTTGTAATACTTGTGATTTAGTTTAACTCTTTTCTTGGTTTCAAAACGTTCCAAAAATAAACACTCACTATTCAAAATTTCAAACACTTTGGATTAATATGGAATTCTTGAGTTAGCCTTGATATTACTGCTTGTCCTAAGGATTTATCCTTAGCGATTTCTAATATCTTGACATTAATCTCAAACCCATATTTACCAAAGACAACACAGGCAATTGCGGCTTTAATCTCATAATTTTCATGAAATGGACATTGTGAAAGTTATGATGTTTTTGACATAAACATCTAGTTTGAAAACATAATCAAAAGACAAGTGTTTGTGGTAAAATCAATTCATTTAAGCAAAGATAAATTGACAAATTAACCCCACATGACTATTTGGAGACCAATTGCTCCTATTGAACAACCTAATCTTCTAGGTGCTATAATTCAGCCAAATTTTGAATTCATAAATGGTGAACAAACAAATCTCATCAGCAGTTTGAGAAGCTTTACTTTTGAAGACAAGGAAACAAACTCATAGTGGAGAAACACAACAACCATTTTAGACGAAGAAGAGGAACACGCTGATATTGAGGCTGGAAGGCCCCTATTACCACCACCTGTGTGGCAATAAATATCTCCCTTTCTTTCAAAAACTTAAACTATTTCCACATGATCTCATGAAAAATCGGGATTCCTAAACCAAATCCTACAGGACCTCAATTTAGACTTATGCATCTCACTCCAAAAGCCCTTAAGAAACACCTTCGAGTAGTTCACAAAAAAATAAACAAATTGTTAGCAAAATTTTATAGACACGCTTCAAGGTATAGTCCTAAATTGTTTGCATTCTTTTGGATTCAAAATCATGATACTAAAATCCTATAAATGATTCACCAAAAGGTCAAACTTCGTAGAAGAAACTCTCCAACCTGCAATTTCATACATAGGAATTGTAGAACAAAGTATGGTCAAAAGTGGGCTTCAATCTTTTACCGCAACCATTACACTTTGCTGAGAAAGTTTTATGCATGAGCTAGAAGAGCTAGAACAGGTTGGAACATTCCCCTCATTCCTCTCATTTTCTAGGACTTGAACATTTTAGGGATCTAGCATCATTTTCACTACCTTGATCCTATCAAAACAAAAGCTCACCTTCCCAAATGATCTCACACAAAGTAAAGATCCCCAAATGAAAGTCAATTGGTCATCACCATAAACTTATACATTGTAGTGCAAGAACAATCAACAATCACATTGAAGGAGTCTATGAAAACAAAAACAAATTGTTGGTAAAATTTTATGTACACGCTATAAGAAGAGATCTCGACCTATACAAGTTCTTCATAAGCCAAGGCATTTGAATTTTTGAGGATCCACTAGATTTTTGAAAAATCATTAAGTCTTTAGGATTTGAACATTTTAGAGGTCTAGCATCATTCTCAATACCATGGTTTTGTCAAAACAAAAGGTTCACTTTAGGTCAACATTGGGTCCAACATTTCATTCACCTCTTCATCATATTTCATCTCTCATCTCATCTATCTTTGCAAAATTTCAAATACACTAACACTTTTGGGACTTAAAAACTTCAAACCAACTTGCTACCTTAGCTACTTTGTATGTGAAATGTATCCTTTTCCATGCACTTAGTTGAGATAGTTATCATCTTTGAACTAGTTCATCTTGAAGGTCACAAGTCTACCCTAAAGATTTCTAAGTTCATTAGCAGCCTTTATCCCAACATCACAACATCAAACTTAAGTCAAAAGTGTTGTCCCAAAATAGTTGCAAAGATCACCTCCCACATCACCCATATTTTCATCCCACATTATCATCATTTCTCCCAAAACACTTAGAGCATCCCTTTTACCTAGGTTTGAGTCAACTAGAGAGTTCAAACATTACAAAACTCAACACAACTCTCCCATAGCTGACACCAAATTTATGGTAAAGACAAGATCACAACACAAGAGAATCATGGAAAAAGACAAAGTTACATTTACCTCAAGTGATCCAAATCCTTTAGAGTTTGATCCTAGAAGTCATGTTACACCATCACAACAACAATCATCTCCTTCAGGACCATACGAAATTGAAGATGTCACCAACAACCCATTTGAGCTCACTAGGGAAGAACTTTTTGAAAGTGTAGCTCCTATATCCCCAACATTTGTAGCACAAAGTTTTACATAGGATTTCACAACTCCATTACAAGAGCCGAGTCAAACTTACATACCTAGTATTGCAACCAACCTTGCTAAAGATTTTGTTCATACCTTACCATTTGAAAGTAATACACTTATGGGTACTCTTGAAACGAATCCTCCACCTCCCACTTCCATTTGGACACCTACCTTTGATGGTCCTCCCATTCTCGAAGGTCCAAACCAGATACGAACTCCACTTCAACTTCACTATTCTACCACCACTTTGACATTTTAGGGAAACCCTTCTTCATCCACACCTATAAGTACCACAAGTGTACCTACCATCACGTAGAGTAGTGCAAACCAAAAAATTCAAAGCATCACACAAGGGCATGTCAATACCATATCACTGAATCAACCCTCAACGTAACTAGGGACATCTTTATCCAACCCTCTGGTGGGTTCATCCATTCCATCCATCATTACCACATCATCTCCTTTTAATCCACCACAACGTAATCCCTTGGTTACAAGTTCTATTAATTCTGGGAGTACCTTGATCACAAATCCTTTGTTTGCATCTTTTACACAAGGCAATCCTCCCAACATAGGACAAGGGAATCTTTTCAATCAATGGACTCAAGGTCCTAGTGTGTCATTCCCATTACAAAATTTAATGACATCATCCTTTCTGATAGCTCCCTTTTCTATACCAAATCAATCATGGCCTCAAACATATATTCCTCCCCCTCAATCCACTATCTTGCAAGGAATGTTAAACCAAGGGAATCCTCCACCTTTCACTACCAATCCACCAACCACTCAAAACATCAATGTTCTTAATCCTTTGCAGATATCTCAACAACCACCTGATCCCACATTGCAAGCACATGGCCTAGCTCTACATCAAGCACAAAAAACTTACCAACAAGCGGTACAACAACAACAAGCACAAAAAATAGCCTTAGTAGCTCAAAAAGCAGCCTTAGCACAACAACAACAACAAAAAGCAACCTTAGCAGCTCAACAAGCAACATTAGCACAACAACAACAACAAGCTTAGCAAGCAAACTTAGCACAACAACAGCAGCAACAACAACAAGCGGTCATTTCCCAACAAGCTCAACAAGCCACACAACAACAACAAGCACAACAGAAAAATTTATTAGCATAGCAACAACAATAGGCCCAACAACAAGCCTTAGTGGTGCAACAACAACAACAAGCTCAGCAGCAAGCCTTACTAGCTCAGCAGTACACTCAATAACAACAACAAGGATCCTATTTTCCTCATATGAAGATCATCAATCCAAACACATCAGGAACATACTCATCACTTTCACAAAATCTCACACCTCCATACACCTCATATAACTCATCTCTCATCCATCATATGTTCTTCCACCCAATCTGCAAGACAATGTTGCATCACAATTAAAATCACTCTCATAGGAAATGCAAGACCTTCAGATGGGAAAGACAAAGAAACCCCATACATATAACTTGTGTCCTTATCCATTTGATCGAAACATAGCAATGGTACCATTCCCTCCTGGTTTTGAAATCCCTAAATTTGAAAAATACAGAGGGAGAGGAAGTCTTGTTGACCATATCAAATAATTCAACGTCATGTGCATGGAAGTGGCTTACAATGATTCATATCTAATGGGCCTCTTTCCTTGGAGTTTAACAAGTATTTCTATGGATTGGTTCTCTCGTTTTCCTCTTGGTATCAAAACTTTTCAAGAAATCACTAACAAATTCATCGATCACTTCTCCTTTAATCTTGACATGGACTTTAGTCTAGAAGAGTTGTACACTCTCAAACAAAATCCAGGAGAAACCTTCACAAATTTCTTACAATGATGGAGACAAAGAGCTAGTAAAAGCAAGTGGCCTCTTCCTGACAAACAACAAGTGAGAATCATCATAGCCAACCTTGATCTGAATCTATCATTCCACTTGAAAATGCAATGCATCACATCCTATGTCGAGCTTGTCCCAAGAGCCCTTAACATTGAAAGATCCCTAATCTCATAAGGAAACACTCAAGCTTACAAATAAAACCATCCTTCAACCAGTTCAAATGAGAAACCTCGTGTATGGGATAAAAAAAAATGTAACAAACAACAGTATAGTAGATGCTAAGGTCATACTAAGTGCTCCTAGACCCAACCACAATCAAGTTTCTAGTATCCAATCATCTGTGCAACAAATGGTACCACCTCAGAACAATTAGTTCAATAACACCATCATGCAACTGAGGCCAACCGGTAATAGGAACAACTATTCAAAATGCAAGTACACACAATTATCATAACCCATCGAGACAACCATGAAGAAATTGGTAGAGTTAAATTAGATAACACTTCCTAACTTTGAACACTACCAAGAACCCCAAGAATAACCATCTTGGTACAACGAGTATGATCTCTATGAATTTCATAAAATCAAAGGACATAAAACAAAAAATTGCATGAAACTTAAGAATATCATCTAATATCTCATAGAGAACGATACCATATTTGTTGAGGTACCAGTTGGAAACTAGGATCTCAAGATATACAAGACCCCTATGCCTAATCATAACAAAGCTAACAACCATGGAAAAGCTAAGGATTACACCAACATTTAGCATACTTATTCCAATGTAGTTGCTTCCTATGATAGCATTATCATTGTTATCACCATCAAAGGTGCTAGTACAAAATGTGGAGTCACCACTAGACGTGGAAAAATAACCGTTCAAGGAGCCATTCCAGCTCAATCTAGGACACAACCTACTTTTCCCTCATCTAATCCTAGCAAGTACAATCTTCTAGATCAACTTAAATAGAGCCCCGCTCAAATATTAATATTGGAACTCCTGAAATTATCTCCTGTGCACAGGGAAATACTAGAAAAAGCCTTGTTTGAATCCTCTATTCTCGAGAACATTGATACCGATCAATTTCAAGCTATGATAGGGCATATCGCTAGCAATCTTCTCACCTTCTCTAAATAGGATTTACCATCATAACCATCTCATAACCGTGCTTTACACCTTGAGATTTTCATTCATAAAAACAAGGTCAAAAGAGTCTTGGTAGATGGAGGTGTTGGTCTAAACATTTGTACCCTACAGTTGATCAAACATCTAGGAAATTCAGGAGATTTTATTAAGACAAAGAGTACCACCATCAGCGCATACGACGATCAAGAACGGGTATCACAAGGAATCATTGCACTCCCTATCCAAGTGGGACCTCTCAATGTAGAAACTACATGCCAAGTACTTGATCTTGATCTTCCCTATAACATTCTACTTGGTAGACCATGGATCCATGCTTTGAAAGTTGTAGCCTCAAACTATCATCAATGCGTGAAGTTTCCTTTTGAGGGTAGAGAAATCACTATCCATGGAGATCTTGAGCCTTTCTACTACTACAAGAGCCTTGAGGCCAAATTTTACGAGATCCCACAAATACCCAAAAATGACGAAGTACCTACACCAAAAAGCTCATTTGTTGACCCATCATCTCTATCCTCTACTTCAACATCACAAGTACCAATTGTGAAAAGCATACCCAATGTCAAAGCCTTAATCCGAGATGATGGTTGTGGAAGCTACAAAATATTGAAAGACACCTTTGTCTTAGGAGAGTTACCTATTTCTCCTCAAAACCATGGGAAACCAACATCTAGCACCAAAGAACCAAAAATAATCAAGATGGCAGCTACTACTTTCACCAAATGGGGAGATTTGAATCAAGAAAACATCCATGAGCAAGATATCTCTAAACTCCTCTATCAAGATGAACGACCTGTTCTTGTTCTTCCCATGAAAGATGACAACAAAGGTCTACAGCTAAAACAAAGCATGGGGTATAACAAGAATGAGAAGCTAGGACAAAATGACAATGGTTTACTAGAACCCATCGTTCCTGAGAAACGACTAAAAAATCTTGGCTTAGGTTGTACTGCTAGCAAGGTCACACTTATTGGCAAAGGTATTTCTGCTAAACGAGTTGAGGCTTCCTCCTAGTCACCTACATCATGTATTACTACCTTAGATGACTTTCCTCTTGATGTTGTTGACTTATTTGAAAACAACACCCTCTTCATGATATCCATAACATCCTTTGTCTCAAACAACCAACCAATTGAAATACACTTGGTATACCCACAACTCATTGACATGGACCAACAAGGACTGCTGATTCTAGACTTATTTGAAAATGATGAAGCAATCTCAGAATTCATGGGACTTTGAGAAAACTTATCATGGGTAGATCACAAAGAAGGCTTTGACATAGAGCTTGATACAGGGGCATACTATGGGGAGATGATTGAATCCTTCAATCACAAAATAAATGAAAGGAAATTAACTTATAGATCCTTGAGTGAAAACCACCTAGTGGTGCTCTCTAATCCCAAAATAGTAAAAACAAAGGACGCATCTGATGGTGAAAACCTCCTCAAGGTTCCCAAGGATGAAGGATTCAATATCCCCTTTAGTGCAATGCATCCAAAGAAGTCAATAGTACTAGTAGAAAAGGCTACACCAGTCAATGTGGGAACAAAGGAAGAACCTAAGATCACATTCTATGTTGAATCCTTATTAGACAAAGAACAAAAGAACCTTGCAACATTCCTTAAAGAGAGAAAAGATAACTTTGCATGGTCATATACAGATATGCCAGGCCTTGATCTAGAAGTAGTTGTGCATCACTTAGCAGTTTATCCTAAGGCCAAACCAGTCAAGCAGAAATTAAAGAAGATGCACCCACAGATAGCACTCTTGGTTAAATTGGAACTACAAAAGCTTCTTGGCATTGGATTCATTTGACCAATAGATTATCCTAAGTGGGTTTCAAACCTGGTACCAGTCTCAAAACCCACTGGGGGCATCCGAATATGCGCCAATTTTAGAGATCTAAACATGACATATCCAAAGGATGACTTCCCTCTTCCCAACATTAATCTCATTGTAGATTTAATAGCTGGGTATGAAATTTTGTCACTCATGGATGGATTTTCAAGTTATAACCAAATCATAATCGCCAAAGAAGATCAACATAAAACTGCCTTTACTTTCCCATGGGGAACCTACTGCTGGAATGTGATGCCATTTGGGTTGAAGAATGCAGGAGCTACCTATTAAAGAACAATGACCCTCATCTTTCACAACATGATCCATAAAACAGTTGAAGATTATGTGGATGATATTTTGGAAAAATGAAATAAGATAAGTGAACACATACAAGTTTTAGGACCTATCTTTGACAGGCTTGAAGAATACAAGGTATGACTAAATCCAAAAAAATGTGTGTTTGGGGTCACATCAAGGAAACTTATTGGCTTCATTGTTTCACAAAGAGGGATAGAAATTGATCCAACAAAGGTAAAAGCCATCCTAGAAATGGAACCACCACATAAATTGAAACAAATGAGAGGATTACAAGAAAGGTTGTAGTCCATCAGAAGGTTCATAACTCAGCTATCAAATAAGACTCACCCTTTTTCGCACCTTCTTCATAAACAGATAACTTACAAATGGGATGATAAATGTGATAAATCTTTCTAAGAAATTAAGGATTATCTACTAAAACCACCTATGCTCATGCCACCAATACCAACCAAGCCACTGATCCTATACATCTCAGCAACACCAGCAACACTAGGAGCTCTTTTAGCACAACATGATGAAAATGGAAAGGAAAGAGCCATATACTACACCAACAGAACCTTGGTAGGCTATGAGATGAACTATTCACCCATTAAGAAAGCATGTCTAGTGGTAGTTTTCGCTTCACAAAAGTTCAGACATTACATGTTGTCACATAAAATCAAGCTCATCACAAAGATTGATCCATTAAAATATTTGTTATCTAAAGCAACTATCACATGACGAATGGCTAAATGGGTAATGATCTTGACAGAGTTTGACATAGAGTATGTGAAGCGCAAGGAAATCAAAGGACAAGTGATCATGGACAAGCTAGCAGAAGCACCCATCTATGAGGAGAACCCTTTGATATCTAAGTTCCCTGATGAATCAGTGTTCTTTACTAATCCAACAACTCAATGGAAGATGCACTTTGATGGATTGTTCACCCAACATGGATCAGGAGTAGACATTCTTTTCATTACCCCCTGAGGTGATTGCATCCCAAAATATTATAGGCTATCATTCCCATGGACCAATAAAATTGTTGAGTATGAAACCTTGATCACAGGTCTCGGGATAGCAGTTCAGTGGTAGATACAAGAGATGAAAGTCTCTGGAGACTCACAACTGGTTTTCAACCAAGTTAATGATGACTATCAAACCAAAGATGACAAGCTCACTCCTTACAAACAGATGGTGGAGAATCTCAAAGATCTTTCTATAGACATAACTTTTGAGAAAATTCCTTGCATGAACAATAAAGCAGCAAATTCCATGGCAATAATTGGATCACTACTAGACATGTCGAACAACATTCTTCAATGTGAATTCTTGGTAGAACAACTTCTCATACCAACTTTCAAAATTCATGAATTTGAATTCGCGTGTGTCATTGTTGGTCCTAGATCCCCTTGGTACCATGACATCTTTACTTACCTTAACAGAGGAACCTTTCCATCAGACATCACCCCAAACCTTAAAAAGACCTTTGTCAAAAAGACATCCCGATTCGTGATCCTAGGTGATACCGTTTACTGACGAAGCATCAAAGGAACATTACTACAATGTCTTAACCAAGAGGAAGACTTAACTACCTTAACAGAAATGCACAATGCTATATGTGGGTCACATTCTAGCAGTATGACGTTAGCTAAGAAACTGTTGAGGACGTGGTACTATTTCCCAACCATGGAGAAAGAAGTGAAAATGCATATAGTGTCAATAGCATGGGGATTTGATTCACGCTCTAGCTCAAGAATTGCAACCAATGATTACACTATGGCCTTTTTCATAGTGGGGACTTGACCTCATAGGACAAATCACTCCAACCTCATCCAACGGCCATAAGTTCATCATAACCACCACTGAGTACTTCACTAAGTGGGTTGAAGCCATTTCTATGACCTACATAATGGGGGATCAGATAGCCAAGTTTATCCTAAATTACCTAATTTTTCATTATGGTATACCACAAACCCTCATCTCAGATAATGGAACCCCTTTCAAAAATCAAGATGTGAAAGAGTTGTGCCAAAGATTCAATATCCAAAACCAATTCTCTACACCATACTATCCGCAAGGAAATGGCCAAGTAGAAGCAACAAACAAAACTATCCTAAAAATCCTAAATAAAGTAGTTAACAAAGCTGGACGTGACTGGAATCTGCAACTAAATCCCACTCTTTGGGCTTATCGAACCAATATCTGCACACCTACATGAGCAACCCCTTTCTCCCTAGTCTATGGATCAAAATCCATCTTGCCTATTGAGGTTGAGCTCCCATCATTATGAGTGTCACTGAAGAATCTAATAATTGAAGAAGAGTACAGAGTGTCTCAGCTAAATGAGCTAGAATTCCTGGATGAACATCATCTTGACGCCCTTAATCACTTGCAAGTGTATCAAAAATGACTGACATAGAGCTATAATAAGAGAATCATATGTTGGTCATTCCAGGTAAGTGATCTCATCTTAAAGCAAAATCAAAAGAACCTTCCAAATCAATACAACAAAGGAAAGTTTGAGCCTAACTGGTTGGGTCCCTTTGTCATCACAACAAGCTATGGATTAGGAGCGTACCAACTGTCAACCCCAGAAGGTGAACCCTTGTAGGAGCCAATTAACAGCTTGCATCTCAAAAAAAATTATGCCTAAACATGAAGGGTATAAATCAAAAAATAAAAAAAAATAAAAAAAATCAAAATCCAAAAAAATGAGAAAAAGGATTTAAAAAGTAAAGAAAAAAATCGTCCTCTAGTGAAAACCACTTTGGTGGCACTTTGGGCAAGTACCTTGGTGAAAACCTGGCAAATAGGCGCCTTGTGTAAATAAGGTATCTTCGTATATTATTTGGCTCTTTTGACCTATCATTCTTTGCACCGTCATTCATCCCTCATCCACATCCGTATCATGGCTTGTCACTGTAAGGTATCATGAACTCTTTAGCACTACTTGGCATATTATCAAGGTCAGTTTGTCCTACCTTTATCAAAGCAAGCTAACATATCACATTGGGGGCATTTCGTTATGCGTCACAATCGGGTTCTTGTATATTTTGAGGTCATGGGACATTCTATTAGAAAACACCAAAAAAAATTGTAAAATTTATTCTAGAAAATCCAAAAACATTTGCAAAATCCTATACAACAAAAATCCAAAAACATTCAAAAAATTGTAAAGGAAAAATCCAAAACATTCAAAAAACATCAAAATCCCTAAAAAGGTCAAACATCAAAAAATCCAAAAAATAATGTCTCTTGTCAAACTACGTTGTCTCTGAGCTTTAACATAGGAAAGGTCATCACTGATGTGCCCTCGAGACACCCTAGGTCTATCCTTTAGTAGTCTGTTGTAATTAGTTGTTGTCTCTCGTTTGTTCATATCCTTGTCCTGTAAATGGATTGAGTTAGTCAAACTACGTGGTCTCTGCATGTATAATGTAGGCAAGGATAATCTGTGATCAACCCCTAAGGCTCCTAGGATAGGTCCTTAGGTTAGGTTATTGGTCAGAACTTGGAAATTCAAAAAATCCAAAAACATCCAAATATCTCAGAAAATCCGAAAACATCCAAATATCTTAGAAAATCCAAAAACATCCAAATATCTCAAAAATCCCTAAAACATCCAAATATTTCAGAAAACACAAAAACATTTGAAAATTGAAATCCAAAAATAATAGAAAATGTTCAAAAGACCTAAAAAGCCTCAAATTTAGAAAACCCTAAACAGCCTCAGAAAATTTGAAAAATCCAAAACATCCATATAAATGTTCAAAAAGACCAAAAACAACCTCAAAACATTTCAAAATACCAAAAACATTGAAATATTTCAAGAAAATCCAAAATCCCATCCATTCCATCTTGCTTTCACCCGCAATAAACTTTCACCCATAATAAATGATCATCCCCTTCACCCTTTGGCAAAACAAGTAGAAAAAAAGCATAGTAAGTTGTAAAGAGTGAACCCAAAAGTCAAAATCTAGAGTCTAAATCATAGGTAAATGCATTAGTGAATTTTATAGAAATAACTCATCTTAGCATCATCGTCCCAACATCAAACAACCCTTTGATCAACATGTCCTAGGATGTATCCTTCCTGTGATGGACATCAACATCAGACATCGCCTCAGCTAAACTTAAACTAATTAGGAGCTATAGATAACACTGACTATTTATCTTTGATCTTTTCTTGTGATTTATCTTAATGACCCATTCTGAGGACCTCTCGGTGATGTCTATCTAAAATGATTTAGAGAGAAATGAATGGGGCATCGATCATTATCTTTGGTTTGCTATGCTTGTGGATACTCTTGTAAAATAATCTTGGCACGTACTGGCTTAGTTGTGTGTAGGAAGGTCGTTTGGATTATGTTGTTGACTATTGCATATGCCTAGGTCCAATATGTTCTAAGCTTCTAACTTACATTCCAACGACATTTATGTATCTCAAGATGTGAACAAGAACTATCCTATCTACTTATTGAGTCAAAGTCCATTACACTAGATATAACACCATCCTGGTTATCAATACCTTGATGCATCGTGTCTATGTGTTATATCAAACAATAAGGAATGATGGAAAATCCCAATCTCGAAGTGTGAGCACCCATCTTGTATTTTCATCCTCCATTCTTTTGCATTGCCTCATCACCATCTCTAATAAAGTATTGATGGATCAAGGACTTGTTGGATCTTTTGAAGCAATCATCATCAGCAACAGTTATTCTTTATTCTTCTATCTTCTCTCCACGTTAACCTGGTATCATGACACAAAAACATCATCAATGCATCCACCCTGCATCCACAAACCATCATCATACATACATCTCAAATCATAATCATATAACATCCATTAGCATAATCATTGCGTATCACATCATGCATTTTGCATTATCATTTAAGTCATGATGAATAATATAGATTTCTTATTCTAAGCATCTTAAATCGTTGCATATCATAAACATTTTCATCCATACATCATAAAACATGCATAGAAAATATACAAAAAGAAATGCATCCACATCATTTACATCCATAGCATTTGCATATCATAATCATTCATCCATATTATATCGTGAAAAGATAATGAAAAAAAATCATATCATTGCATCCATCCATATCATGTCATTGCATATCATATAGGCATAAAGGTAAGTGCATCCATACATGATCATATATAAGCATCTATATCCTATATCATCCATACATACATGAAATAAAGTCAACACATCATAGCATGAATCATCCACATCCATATCATATATATATCAAAAAATGTGTCATGGTACAAAATTTGGATCAATGTATGTACATCGATCATAAGTACAATATCCATGAGGCTATCAAAAAGGATCCCATGAATGTATATCGGTGTAAAGAATGGGGAAAAATCAAAAAATGTTTATACATCAAAAAAGAGCTAGCCCTTGTGGCTGCTACCCTCTCTAGCCTACCGCTGAGGCTGATCCTCTGCTTGGGGGCTGCATCGCTCCGCTGTGAAAAATCGGGCTGCCTCAATGCTGCTAGTACATCCTTGTGATAATGTTTCCTATAATACACAGCCTCTGTAACAGCCTCTCTATATAATTTCGCCGAAACTGTTTGATCGTGAGTGGATGTCATAAGGCTCTCAATCTGCTGATGTCGAGCCACCTCCTGCTCTCTCTC
Organism: Sequoia sempervirens; assembly: GCA_007258455.2. NCBI lineage: Eukaryota > Viridiplantae > Streptophyta > Pinopsida > Cupressales > Cupressaceae > Sequoia > Sequoia sempervirens. The sequence goes on along the minus strand of VDFB02281492.1, from coordinate 942,137,942 downwards.
ACCGGTAACAGCCTGAACTCTCTGTAATGTTGCATCCCTCTCAACTATAACAGTAACCACCTATTGTTGAGCCTGGTCTTGCTCAATAATCACAACCAAAATTTGTTGGCGGGCCTGCTCCCGCTCACCTGTCAACACCTGCACCTGCTACTGCAGCTGTTGTATCTGCACATCTCTGGCATTCGGCGGTGGTGTTGGTGGTGGCACTGGCTGTTGTTGTACCACTGGAGGCTGTTGTGGAGGCTACTATCCCACTGTAGGGAGCCCCCAGAACCTGTCCATCCTAGCCATCATGGCATCCCTGTCCTCTACCCCTGACTGCTTTGCCTCATGGCCTCCCTCTCGGAGGAGCCCTTGCAAGATATGTGAGATGTCGTGGTGGGATGAACCATGCATCATAAGCCGGGGTAGTTTGTACAATAGGATGACCCTGATCATACACCCAGGGTTGGGAAACCAACTGTCTGAAATTTTCAATGGCTTCTGGAGCCAGAATTTTTGGTCCCCATGTCGGAACCTCTCTAGCTGATCGTGCAAAAATGGCTCTATAGGCATCATCAGGCCTATCTTGGACATCGCCAAACTATCTGGCCACTCTATCTAGAAGGTATTGCTCAATCATCATGTGCTCACGACCCTACCTATAATGGGTCTACCTAGCGAAGTAGAGTTGTTGAATATCATCAAACCAGGCCAACATCTGAAGCCATGGACGCCATCGGAACGCGGTCATATCATCTATCATCTGTCGCCAGTACAGGAGCCCAATCTTCCCTGTGTGCCTGAGCATGATGGCACCTTGGTATCTCCAAATGACGGGATCATCTGGCTCCACATTCACCATTTGTACAATCGACCGAAGCACTGCAATGTGCTCCCATGCCTAGATATGAAGAAGTGTCACATCTGCACCAAGGGCTCTCCCATCACAGTAAATGAAGTCATGTAAATCATGGTACAAGGAGGCTAGCATCAGGAGGCCCCACAAAAAAAGAGTCCTCTAGTAAAGCATCCTCTGCCAAGCCAAGCCCCAACCTGGACTGAAAAATTGATTGCGCTTGTCTAGAGCCACCAAACCTGAAATGATGGCTACGACAATCTGAAGTTCGGCACCTGACCTCTGTATGTCTCCAGATCTATCTCAGAGGCGACCAATACAACCCGTTCAATCTCCATCACCTCTAAGCAGGAATCAAATCCTGCATACTGATCATAAATCACACAATCACCATGGATAGGCAACCACAATATCTGCCACACATCCTCTAGGGTCACTGTCGCCTCTCCCATCAGAAGGTGGAAAGAAGAAGTCTCTTGCCATCTCTCACACAGTGTTGTCACCATAGCCAAATGTGTCCTAATCACTGGTGCATACGCAATGTACCATAACCTGATCTCTCCCAGGTGCTCTTGATGCAACTATGAAAAATTATCCAATCTCTCTAGTACAGTGGGCCTATGCTCTTTGGAAATCAATGGTGGGAAACTCTCCTACATCCATGAAGCCCACGACATCAGGAAATCATCAAAATTTGAAGTTATTTAGAATTTATGGCTTATAAATCACAAATGCGTCACTGTTTACAAATGCGTCACTATATTCAAAATTCAAACAGCGACGCCCAATGCATTTTAAAATTCAAATTGACAAATGTGTCGCTATACAAGATGGCATCGTGATTTAGAATTTTTCCTAGCCTAACCCTAACTTTCAAATTGACAAGTGTGTTGCTAAACACAGAAGTGTTGCCATTTAAAATTTGGAGCCCTAAAATCAAATATGAAAAAGTGTCGCCCATGACATATGTGTAGCTATATATCGTTTGGGTGTCGTTGATTGAAGTTTAGGTGTCGCTATGTAGTGATGCCCCCAAATTCTAAATTTTAATGCCTAATAAATGCATCAAAATTTCAAATTTCAAATCAGGTTTCGAATCACATACCGGTGGTCCTACGCCTGGAAGCCGCTAGAACTCACAAACTCGATCAAAGATGTGTCGGGGAAGCTCACGACACGCCATTTCCTCGAAGGGTCAGAACTCAATTCGCAAGAATTTCTAAAGTGTGAATGCACAAATGAATTGAAAGTGACCCCTTTTGATCTATTTAAGCTAGAAAATTAGGGTTTTTTACCCTAATTTAACCTTTTTAATGGAGTTTATTAACCTTTTCACCAATTTTTCCAATCTGGACCAAATTGTGCATCATTTTTTGTGTTTTTGGCATTATTCTTGCATCCTAGAACCTTTATAGACCCTTGGGGTAGCTTTTCAACCTTTATTGAGAAAGCAACCCAAAATTCAAAAAATTTGTTCAATTTCTTGAGGGGGCAGGGAGTCAGTTTTATCCTTCCGTTGGGGCATCTAAAAAATTAGAATTTTTTTCTTTTTTGATTTGGGCAACATTTTCAATCTAAACAGCGTTGTTCTTTGAACTGAAGTAGCAGGTAGCTCACTTCAAAGAGGGGAAAATGGTAGGCATTGAAAAATGTCCTAATCGATGTCATACACTCGAATCAAATTTATTAACATCATTTCCTCTTTATCTATCATCTTTTCACCCAATTAATTCAATTAGCCTAGCTAGTTAATTAATTTCATCATTTTCATCTATTTTTCCTAATTAATTAAATTAGGTTAATTCATCTCTTTTCGCAGTAACACTTCATCTCATTAAATTGAATAGATCAAAATATTTAATTTAATCTCCTAAGTCATCTTATTTAATTAAATAACCCTATCCTATTTAATTAAATATCATTTCACCCCTCCCCTATTTATTAAGTCATCTAATCTAATAAATGTCATCTAATTCCTCTAATCCCCTAATTACATAAATTAAACCTTGTTTAATTAGCAATTAAACTAATTATTCCTCTAATCAAAGGGAATATTCCCATGGAATATCTTTATCCTTTTTGCACAATTAAAAATTTGTTTTAATTTGTAAAATCCTCTTTTTCCTCATCCAAATGGAATATTCTAAGGAATATTCCCTCTACTCCAATCAACTCACTTGGCTTCTTTAAGCCAAACCCAATTACCTCTTTGACAAGTTACCTTTGACCTGTGTGAGTAGGTTAAAAGTGTGTTTGTTTGAGGGAATTGTGAGTCTTTGATTAATCTTCATCTTGCATTCTCATCCATTGATGAGAATCCACAATCCATGCCTTTCATCTCCTTCATCCTGAACCGTTGGTTTAGACTTTTGATCTCAACCACCCATTCCTCATTTGCTCTCCTATAAATAGATCACTATTTGGAGACAAATGGATCCATCTTTTATTGCAAAGTCATGTTGTTGAATTTACTCACATCCATACTCTCAATTTGCACACATTTAGCTTATTTTCAGTTTGTTTTAGTTGCATATTAGAGCTTTCATTAATGGCTTTCATGCATCCATCTTAGCTTGTAAATAGATTAGGGTTTTCATCCTTTAGCTCATTTTAGCTTAAATTAGCTTAGAAATTGCATAATTAGATCATTTATAGCATAAAATCATAGTAACTTAGCTTGCATCATGTTCATTTTGTGCATTATTTAGGTTTTTCATACACCAAACATCATGGTTTCATCGATTCTCTTCCATAGAATTGACTAAAACAAGCTCACTATCACGGGATTGGGAAAGGGTCATCAATCCACATCAATGCGACACCAATTCTAGAACAATATAAATTTCAATGGATTAGAGTAGATGTTTTCTTTAAAGCTTTCATAAGATTAGCATGTTAGGTTTTTTGATAAAAATTTTACTTTCAATTTTGATTGACTGATCTTGTTGAGATTTGAGTATTGGTTGCTTAATAATGCTTCGATTCTTCATGGATCAAGCGTAATTTGACTGATAACTGGTATCCTTGCATTAACAGGCAGCTGTCATTGTACCAAAAGATCGACTTGTCAATACCTGATACAACCGCTAGATTTATACAAGATCTAGGATCCACAGGAGGCGGTTAAGCCTTGTCATGTATCCAAGTGCCACGCTGCATAACACAAGGAGACCAAGGGTAAAATTATTGCAACAATCCTCCCTAATGCATGTGATGGGTTCAAACCTGTGACCTCGACTCTAATACCAATTTTTGCATAAACAACTATCACTGCACCAAAAGATCGACCTATCAATGCTCGATACAACTTCGAGATTTATACAAGATCCAAGATCCACAAGAGGCAGTTAAGCCATGTCACAAACCCAAGCACCACACTGCACAACACAAGGAGACCAAGGGGGAAACTCTTGCAACATAAGGATGAATTTATGGCCATTTGCAGAGGAAGTATGGATTTCCCTATGAGGTTGAGTCCCAATTAAGAGAAAGGTCATGGAGATGTGATAGGATAAAGATCTTGTGCTGGTGCACGAACAAGATCTCCATGAATTTGATATTGGTGACACTTCTTTAAAAATCACTATGCATCTCTCTCCATAGTGGGCCAATAATATCCAATTCTGATGATATTTTTTGATAAGGTAGGACCACTGCAATGAGATCCACATATATCACCATGTACTTCATGTAAAGTTTTTTTTGCTTCTTTTGAGTTGATACACCTAAGAAGAGTACTATCTAGACCATGTTTGCATAGGGTGTCATCGATGATAATATATCAAAAGGATTGACATTTGAAGGCGTTGTGTTGGTTACTAGACAAGTAAAGGGGAAGGATTTGGTAATCAAGGTAATTGTAAATGTCTTTATACCAGGGAAAATTAGGACCAACAATTTCACACACAAGTCCGGACTTGAGAACATCAAAATTTGTTCCACCAATAACTCACACTAATGCATGTTATGAGACATGTCAAACAAAGATCCAATGGTAGACATGGTGTGATCAGCTACTTTATTCTTTATCCTTGGAATTTACTCAAACATGATGACATATAAGTATTGTTTGAATGAACCATCCTTTTGTAAGGCATGATTTTTTCATCTTTTCTTTCATAGTCATCATTGATTTGTCAGATCGTCAATTGAGAATCCCCATAGACATTAAGGTCCTTGATCTTCCATTTGATGATTGTCCTAAGTCCTATAACCAGAGCTTCATATTCTGAAATGCTATTTGTCTAGGGAAATGCTATTTTGTAGGATTTAGGGATTGCATCTCCATGTAGTGTGATAAAAAGGAATCCTACTCCAAATCCATGGTGAGTGTAGGACCCATCAAAATACAATTTACATCTTGTAGATGGATTTGTTGTAAACATTGCTTTGTCAAGAAAATCTAATACAAGGTGATGATCCACTGTAGTGGGAGCACCAACTAATTGATCGGCTATTACTTGTCCTTTTATTTCTTTCTGATCAACATATTGAATGTCAAACTCACTCAAAATCATTACCCATTTAGCCAGTCTACTAGTAAGATCCGCTTTACTAAGAATATATTTCAAAGGATCTATCTTCACTATGAGCCAAGTTTGATGATTTAGCATGTAATGTTAGATATTTTATGAAGAAAAAACCTTAGATCATGGAGGAGGCATGTCCATGATATCTTTTACCTTTGTAGAATCAACTTCAATACCTTTGTGGGAGACAATATACCCAAGGAGTTTTCCAGAAGTAACTCCAAAGGCACACCTCTTAGGATTCAACCTGACTTTATATTTTTCCAATATGGTGAATATCTTGTCAAGCACATCCAAATGATCTTATCTTGTGAAATATTTTGCTAACAATGCATTGACATAATCTTCCATAAGGGTATACATCATATCATGAAATAATGTAGTCATAGACCTCTAATAATTTTCTCCAATATTCTTAAGACCAAAGGTCATTACATTCCAGCAATAGGTACCCCAAGGACATGTAAAAGCCATTTTATGCTAGTTTTCAGGAGAAAATTTTATCTAATTATACCTAGAAAATATGTCCATTAATGACAACATCTCATATTCGGCTGTGAGGTCCACTATGATATCAATGTTCGATAAGGGGAAATTGTCCTTGGTACATGCCTTGTTCAAGTCTTTAAAATCCATATAGATTTGGATTCCCCCATTTAGCTTGGTGACTAGCACTAGATTCAATATCAATTCAATGTAGTCTACAGACCAAATAAATCCAATGTCTAACAACTTTTTCAACTCATCTTTGACCAATAAGGAAATATACGGATGCATTTTCTTAGATTTTAGTTTATAGGCTTTGTTCCTGGATAAAGAGGTAAATGATGTACTAGTTTAATATCTAGGTCGGGGATGTCAGCATAAGACTAGGAAAAAATGATTTTTCTTTCAAAAAAGAATCTACAAAGTGTATAATCCTTGGTTTTCTAGCTATACCAATGTTGAATTCCTCTGATTTTTCTACCAATAGTGAAGATCTCTCTTGAATGGTAAGGAGAATATCCAACCTTCCATCATTGGGTGCCTCAAAGAGGTTTTCACCCTTGGATACGTCCTTTTTTTTTACTTTTTTTGGTCTAAAGGTGCCTTTTGTTTTTCATCTAGAGACCTATTCTTTTTCATTCTCATTTTTGCGACTGGAAGGTGGACTAGACTCACCAAAATAAGCATTATTTGAGATCTATGGTAAAACCATCTTTGTGATCACCCAGGGGTATACCCTCTTGAAGTTCCATAAATTCATCTATGGCTTCATCATCTTCAAAAGTATCCAAGCTTGGTGGTCCTTGTTGATCCCAATCTATAAGTTGTGGGTGAACTACAGGAATTTTATCATCGGTATATAAATAGGTGATAGACATGGTAGATAGGGTAAAGATTGCAAAATCTTTGGGGTCACAAAAGGTTTCAATCAAGGGATGACCATTGGTCAGTTGGTCATCAATAGAGTCATGATCAAAAAGTGGACTATCACAGATATCATGATCAAATATAGGATTATCATATACATGAAAGGATTGGGATAAAGTGGATATTATATGGACCAAAGGATCTTCAGGATCCCAAAAGGTTTCCATCCAGGCTTTTTCATCAATATATTGGTTATCACTAGGATCTGGATCTTAATTAGCACTATCCTTAGGAGTCTCAACATTGTAAAAAATGTTAACATCTTCACCTGAGAGCCACTTAGTACTAGGATCATCCAATCTTAATGGTGGATACCCAATCCCTCTAATTTTAGGCAGACATTTAGGTTGAATAGGTTCTATGATTCCTTGCTTTTGTGATACCAAGCTATAATGACCATCATAACCTTTTTGTTTCATAATAGAGAAGCCTTTACCATATTGTTCGACTGGTAATTGAACATGTTTTGGATCTTATTTTTCCTTATATATCTAGGTAGAGATATCCTCGTCAATAGATTCCTTGTCAAGTTCTCCCCACTTAGTGAAAGTAGTACGAGGCTGATATTGAATGATGTTCTTAAAGTCCTTTTGGATATGATGTAGTTTACCATGATATTTAGGAGAAGTGGGAAACTTGTTAATGTAGAATGAACCTTCCATGTTGTACTCATTGCATCCTTTGTCTTAGACCCGAACCTTTCTCTCAGGAAAGGATATAGAAGGAAGTGATGATTTGGAAAGTAAGGTGGGATTAATCTAATGAGATGAATTGGACAATGAAGCTTCTCTATTGAACTTGGCATTCAGGAGTTCCTTTCAAATTATTGTAGTATTGAAAAGGATTAGGATCTCTTGATATAGTGATTTTGACTCCATTGTAAGGGAATTTCAAGCATTAGTGGTACGTGGAGGGAACAAATTTCATGGCATGAATCCATGGACGATTGAGGAGAAGATTATATGGAAGGTCTAGATCCAAGACTTGACACAAAGTATTTTTGATATCAAACCAAATTTGATAGGAAGGGTGATAACACTCGTAGAAGAAATATCTCCATCATCATAAGCTTTTATGACAATCATTTTTTATGCATCAATATACACCTTGGAGAATCCCAATATTGTGACCAATTTCAACGTACAAATGTTTAGGCCTACTCCACCATCTACCAAAAAATCATCTGATTTTGTGTTTATTAATAAAGACTTCAATATAGAGGGCATCATTATGTTGAGGCCTATGTGAAGGGAAATCATGCTTCGTAAATGTAACATGATGGGTAGTAACAAGATATCCTACAATGGCTTGAAGTTGGTTAACATTTAGATCTATGGGAATGAAGGAATCTTGTAAAGCTTTATCTAGTATAGCCTTATGTGTAGGGGATATACATAGTAGCTCAAGAATAGATATCTGGGAAAGTGTTTTTCCTAGGTAATCCAAAACGCTATATTGATTAGGTGGTTAGGATTTGGAAGTGACTCCTTATAGAAACACTTTGGATCTATGTGTAGTAACTACACACTCAAGACTTTTTCCCTTGACAATTATGGTTGAGACATTATTGTTACCTTGTTGGATATGGTTAATTGTATACTCATAAGCTACATTAGTATGATTGGTATTACATTTGATATTAGACCCTAAGTTGGAGGCTTTCCCTTGACCATGATTTTGTAAAGGGTCCTTGAATATAGTGTGATTAGTGTAAGAGGATCCAATGGGGTTATCAATCACTATATCTCCTTGCTCTGTAAGATCTTGAAAAATGTTCTTGAGTTTAAAGTATGCAAAAGTTTTATGTCCCTTGGTCTAGTTGTATTTGTAGAAGTCATTATCGTTTCACTAGGCCAGTTTAATTAAATTTAATTTTCCTTCTTCCACCTTGATTAAATATTTTTTTATTATTTAATTAAATTCTACTTTTTCTTCGATCCCACTTGATTAAATAATTTTGAATTATTTAGTTAAAATCCTAATTTCTCCTCATCCTCATAATTAAATAATTTTCTTAATTATTTAATTCACTAATTTTCCTCCAACTTACACAAAGAATATTCTTTTTTCAAAAAAAAAAATATTCCCTTTTCAAAATATCTTCTTCCTTCCAAAAAAAATATTCCATAATTCAAATTCAAAATTTAAATCAAATTTGAGTAGATATTTCCCTCCAAAATATCTTTAACCAATTTTCCATGAAAATAGGGATATTTTGGGCTCTCATTCATTCTCCACCTTTGATCTCTATGATTTCCTCTTAGTCGTTGATCTTTATCTTCAATCTCCACCATTGATCGAACATCCTAAAAATATATAAAACAAGCCTTCATCTTCATCATAATTCATTCACAATCTTGATCATTCATCATTCACAATCCTCTTGCACATTAACTCACATTCATTCACAATTATCATTAGCATTCATCTTTTGAGAATTTGAGCAACTTTGTGAATCAAGATCATCCATTAAATCATCATCAAAGCTTTTGCAATCATGGGTTATGCTTAATAGAGCAATCCACATACATTTAGAGCATAATCCACCAATGGCATTATAGGTTTACATGTTTTCTTTGGTTCAATTGCATTTTAATTGTTTTCATATCTTTAGTTTGAATCTTGAAAGCATTTTGGATTCTATTTCATTGAGTGTGGGCTTATATGATCTCTTTCTTTGAGGGTTTTTGATGTATACTAACCCTAATTGCTTAATTGTCTATTTTGACTAACACCCATAGTTTCTCCTACGATGGTCCTAGGAGGGAATATTTCTAGATAGTGTTAGTTATCACTAGATCTTATGTTATCTTTTAGCATTTAATAATTGTTTCCTAAGTCATTTAATATATGTTGAGGTAGTTGTCTAATTATATAGGATTAAGACACATGTCAAGTTCTTGTCTAATCATATCTCACATTTTTCCTTTATAAGCAAGGCATCTTTTATGCATCATTAACAATTCAATTCAGTTGAGTTAGTCCAATATATCACTACAATCATGAGTATTACATATTAGCCATATCTTGCATCTATTTTTAAAATTTCATGTTCTTGGTTTTCCCTCTTGTAGAAGGTTGTTTTTGGTTTTTGGAAGTGATCCTAGAGGCTTGAGTCCTTGAGTGACTCTAACATGGTATCAGAGCTTCAGAATTGTAAAACCCCTTCTCATATCTAAGGGTGATTCAATATTTATACTTTTTGGGTGAAAATTGGGGAAAAATAGATCTCATAGTTGAGTCCACAAGGCCCCAAAACCCCTATTGTCATATAAAACAATTGATATTTGGGGGAAAAAAATTGGGCCATTTTTTAGGGTTTGACTACAATCTATGACATCTTCGTCTATACAATCCATACATTGTATGGATGTGTATGGTACATATAGGTTGTAATGTACCTCACACCAACACCGAAAAAGTTGCAAGAAATCTATAGGTGAATATTCATGGTTTGCATCAATAGTACCTTCGTTTGTGAATTTTGATGGTCAACAGTCACATCATAGTATGGTGGTACATATTTCCAACTAAGGTATGGGTTTTTTGGTGGATTTTAATTATTTCAATTGCTGATTTAAATTTTATTAATGCTTGCTTAATTTATTTGGTGCTTGGTTAAGGGCTTGGTGCCCACACTCACCACTAGAGGTCTTGTGGGGAGCCTTCCAAGGCCTACATCCCATGAGAAGGGGGGAGGGGTGGTGCGATCTACCATCCCACCACCAAGGGTTGTCGTCATATGGCGAAAAAAAAAATTAGCCAGTGGTCATATTGTGGGACCGAGGGCTAATGCCTAGGTGCCTTAAATTTTTCCCCTCAAGCCCAAATTGGGCAATTTTTTGAAAATGCCATAACTTTATGCTTAGGTGTCAAAATTGTGCAAATGATATATCGATGGAAATCTAGTTCTGAGCACTTCATAGAGGCATACGCCATTTTTTCATATTTTTCCTCAAGTGAATTTTATTGCAAGTTGAAGTTAGATTTTCCTTTTTGGACGTTTCAGCTCAATTTTTTTGCCAAATTATCCATTTTTTGTTATTTTTGTGGCATTGGAAAGGTATTAAGGAGCTCTACATTTATATTCATGCACTTTTTTCAAATTCAAGCTCAAGTATCTTATATTTAGATTTATGCAAATTTTCATTCGGGTTGATTACTTGGACATACTACAATGTGGAGAAGTTTTTTCCTCTAGAGAAGGCTTCATTTTCAGTCTAGATCACATTGGGAAAGGTTATTTCTAGATTGAGGATCTCACTCTAAGATATTTTTGTAATTTTCCCTCTTTGATCCATCTTGGCATTGATATCTGGAACACTATTTTGGCATTGTAAATGCACTACATATAAAGTTCCACATCATATTATTGGAGGGATTCTTGATTGATTGATTTGGGGGTCTCTTGGTGCATTATTTTGATCTATTTTTCTTTTGCTCTTTTTTTTTTCCATGGATCATTCTAAGATTCCTTTGCTAACATCATATAAATATTCAATATGGCATCAACATGCATGGAGTGTTCTAATGAATGAAGGACTTCTCTATATGTTAATATTTAAACCTACTGATGATGAGAAAAAAAGATAAAATGGATGATTGAACATACCAAAGCTCTTGGATGTCTTCAAAGACTAGTTTCTCAAGATTTATTATTTCAAATTGACTCATATAAGAATTCTCATGAGGCTTGGGGAAAATTGAAAATATTATATGGTACTATAGATGAAGTAAGAGGCTATCAAATTGATAATGAACTGATGAGCCTTGATCCTAAGAACTTTGACAACACACAAGACTAGATCATAAGATTAATGATCTAAGAGAGAAATTTAAAGCATGTAGAGTTGATAAGGACATTCAATTGGTCTATAATACATTGAAAAAACTTGGTCTTGATTATGTTGCTTTTGTTTCTAGCTTTCATACTCATAGGTTGACTATGTGATCTGTATTACTACACCTTCATTTGCATCATTTTCTAAGATGTTAAATACATGAGCAACGATAAGAGAGGGGGACCACCACATGCAAGGCCCCAGGTCACATAGGGCCAAGATGCGGAAGGCTGCCCTAACTTACCTCAGCTTAGTGGGATGTTAGGATATGCAGGACGAGAATGATGAGGACTATAAGGTTCTTCAATCACCCTTCAGACCCGAAATACAAAATGGGGCTAGGCAAGCCAATTTTTCAGGTCCAACACTACACCTCAAGAAGCTCTATGCCCAAGGACAGAAGCACGGTCCTTAGATGACAGTGCAACACGCTGGCGTCTCTAAAGTGTGTTGGCATCTGTACGGCCAGACAATAGAAGAGACAAGGTCAAACCTATTAAAATAGGCTAACGGCCCAGCTAACTACTACTAAAGGGCCAAAATAATGTGATTAAGTAAATGAAATATTATCTAATATGATAAAGCAAAAATACGAGAGTTAAGGTGGCAAGAAGGATCTCACAAAGAAACTCGTTTTCCAGCTAGCTCCTCGAAAGCACGTCCACCTACACACAAGAGAGAGAGGAAAATGTTGCATGGTTGTATAGGGGCCTACCTCAGTCAGACCCCTGTTTAGGTGTTTCCACCTCCACGAACAACCAAGAAAGCGAGATAAAGAAAACAATATAGTAAAGAGCACTAAAGCACTACAAAACAGTAAAGGTGTTTACTCAACCAAGTGATAGAGGAAAGGAAAGGGAAGCTTACCACCTCCATGGAGAGCAATCAAGGTTGCTTGGGGGAGAAAATGAGAGTACTTTAGCCTCTACTACAATGGTGTTTGTCCACAACTTGCTCTACTAAAGTGATGGAGTGATGTATTTACTACAATGAGGTGCAAAGGTGCTGCTAGAATGCTTGAAGAGGATGCAAAAGAGTGTGTTGAAGCTTGTGGAGTGATTGTAGAAGATGAACTGAATGCTTAGAGGATGAAATTCTTGTTGAAGGAGTGAATATGAAGGAGAGATGAAGAAAAATAGTCATATTCGGGTTGGTCAGTCGAAGGGGGCGTTACAACTTGACTCCCAATGAGAAGTGCAATGCCTCTACAGGCTCAGCCACAAGAATCTACCAGGGACATAAGCACACCATGTAGGCGTCCCTGACAGAAACACCTCCACCGACGCTCAAAACAGGCACCAAGTGGGATGCAAGCAATGGGCTTATGTGGAGTTAAACCTCTGAACTTGGTTTTCTAAAGTGGAGAAGGAAAAAAGGGAAATTTGCATAAGGGGTGCAACTTCACTCCTATACAGCAACAAAATCTTATCTCGATGGGTTTCATCAAGTCATCTAAATCTTAGGCATTGTTGGCTAGTCAGGTGAAAGAATCAAAACACACTGATAAGAAATAAAAGAAATCTAAGAACAATCCTCATTCAAATCAACTAAAGAATAAATCCTCTTCTACAGATAATTAATCATCTAACAAGGAGAAGCATACTTGTTCATATTGCAAGAAGCCTGGGCATGACGAACATTCTTGTTATAAGAAGGATATTGATGAGTTGAAACATCTTCTCAAAAAGAATCATATTGATTTTCCTTCTAAAATGTTTTGAGACAACTTCATCTTCTTCTTCAAAATAGTCTAATAAGGAATAAGGTCATGCTAGTTTGGTTAGTACATCAGAAAGGAAGGGATCACTCTTTGTGCTTTTTCCAGTCTTGGATCAAGGAGATGACTTCTAGATTCAAGAGCATCTCATCATATGGCATCTTTATAGTTTATGTATCTAAGAGTAAATTTTTAGGTTTAGATTAGATCAATCAAATCAATGTAAAAGACAAAAACCCAAAGTGATTACAAAGTGCAAAGGAAGTGAAATATAAAAGAACAAGTATACCTGATAATTGTTGAAGCTTCCATGACTCACCTTTGTAACACCTTCTTACTTGCTGGATAATGCTTTGCCCTCAGATTCGTCGTGCAAGCAATCTGCAAATATATGCCTATGTCCTACACCAAGCTTTGAATGATTTGCATAAAATGTCTAAAGCCTATGTCTAAATGCCTATGATTGACAATGTCTATGTCTAAACAATGCTAAGACTTGATCAAATAAAGATAATAAGTATTGCAATTGCTATGGAAATCTAAGTATGCCAATGAGTAAGTATGCAATGCGCCTATAATATGTCTACTTGTGTATGTGTAATCGAAAAGTGAGAGGAAAATGACATTTTATAGAAAATGCCATTTTGAATGGACGGGTGAGATTGCATTCCGACCAAAACCTAAAATGAGAGGTCCAGATTAAATCTGAGAATCCCTAATTAGGGTTAGGGAAAATTCATTAATTGGACGGTCAAGATAATATCTCAGAGAATTGGATCGACGGTGGAGAATAAATGAAGAAACATTTTCGAAAATAAAGATTTTTGAAAATGAATAAGATAAAGACCGGACTGAAGATCAATTTTGGAAGGGTCGAGAACCTGCCCGATTACTTGACTCTTGGCGGAAAGTTACCAATTTGGAATTAAATTAATTCCAAATGTGAACTTTTGAGAAATAGTAAATAATCAGTTTTCGAATTATTTACCAAAATGAGCTTGTAGTTAAGAAGAGATGACATTTTAAATATTTTAGTTTATTTAAAATGAGAAGAATATCCAATTTGGCAATTAAATGATTAAACTTAATTATTTAATTTAGCAAATAAGACCAATAATTAAATTAATTCATTCATTCATTTAATTACGACAATTAGTGACATATTAAATAAATGAGAGAAACTTATTTATTTAATAATCAAGAAGAAATAAAGTGAATATAAGGCAATTAAATAAATTAAGAAATTTATTTAAGGGGAGACTTAGACAATTAATGACATATAAGATTTATTTATTTAATAATCATGAAGAATAAAAGGACATGAATTAATTAAATAATTATGAATTATTTAATTAATAGTCGAATGTAGACTAAGGACATAATTAAATGTCATAATTATGCTAGGATGAAAGTGGTAAAAATGAAGCTTGCAGGCCTAGGTCATTTTTATGTGTCTACATTTTTCCCCTCTTTGTCATAATGTAGCATGTCGCATTGTGACAAAGAAAATAAGTCAAAAATATGCCCCAGTGCAAAATAAGATGAGGAAGAATGACGAGGAGGGTTACAGTATGCCCCCTCGAGAGGACAGACAGGCTCCAAGAACATGGGTGTGCTCTCAAAATTGATGAGAAGACTAGAATATGAAGAGACAAAGAAATGTTAGTGCAAAAGATATGGATGATGATATGGATGCAATGCCTATATGAGATGGGTGAGAGAAGATGACAAGACTAAAGAAGATGCATGTTAGTTCCTAGACCAAATCCTTCAAAACATTGCCATAGGACTTTAATATTTATTGCTCTTAATCATCATTGGGCGTAAAATGACACAAATGGACAACAAACACCATGATATGACATAGACCAAGGTGTGCAAGGTCATCCATTTGAAAAATAGACAGTCACAAACAAGGAATGTCCTAACTCATACTAAGGGCGAAGTTTCCCCAGTCTTTTTGTCAAGACAATCCCTAGACAGCAGTCAAAGAAAATAAAATAGGCTAAGAGACGTCATCGCACCTCTAAATCCTTCATGGGACATCCTCGAGGTAGCTAGTAACATGACCAAAAAGAAAAGACAGTAAAAGATAAGACAAAATATCCAAGATAGTCAAAAGATAAGACAAAATAGACCAAAAAGATTAACAACCATTTTATTTTGTTTGCCAATGTTTGTTTGCCAAAGATTGATTTCTTGTCGGTTTGATAGTTTTGACAGTTTAAGAGTTTTGCCAATTTGACGGTATTGACAGTTTGACGGGGGCCTATTGTCAAGAAGGACACATCTTGAAAAAGGCAAAGGACATTTTGATGAGGTCTAACTCCCAGGACACATCTTGAAGAGGACCAAAGAGTGACGAGACTGACATTGTTTTGACTAATATGTTTTGGCAAGTTGACTGATGTTGATTGTATAATTGATTGGACTGTGCTGTCTGATTTTGACCAATTTTGACATTGGCATTTCAAATGACTGTCTTGTGTCTGAGTTTGACTACGTTTGACTTATTTGACCAATGTGATGATTGTGACAAATTCCATGATTTTATTTGGACCAACCTAAAAGGATTGACCTAATGTCTCGGGGACTCATCGACTGATGGCCTTGCCTACGTAGCAAATGCGCAGAGACAACATAGTTCGACAATGACATGGACTGACTGACATGATCGACTTTGACTCCATTTTTAGGATTTTGACATTGATTTGGATGTTTTTGTGTTTTTCTTGAGGATGTTTTATGATTTTTAGGTCTTTCTTCATGACATTTTATGATGTTTTTGTCTTTCTTCAGGACATTTTATGATGTTTTTGTCTTTTTGTCGTTTTATGATTTTTAGGTCTTTCTTCAGGACATTTTATGATGTTTTTGGTCTTTCTTTAGGACATTTTATGATATTTTTGTCTTTTTGATGTTTAAGAGGATCGTTACAAATGCATATGACTGATGCCTACACATGAGAATCCAAGGAAAAACATGATTGCGCCCCTAGTCAAGCTGAATACCAATTGACAGGTGATGACAATGTTGTTTGACGTGGGAAGGACGCATCCCAAAACAATGTGAGGACGATGATGATAATGTGATGAAAGTATGGAGGTCTACAGCCGGGCCAGGAACGCAGTCAAGTAAAATTTTGGATAATGTGCTTGTATCGATTAGACTCGTTGCATTTGGAATGACTTGGTTAGGACTAGATGGGATGATGATTATCCTTAGACCATTTGACAAGGGAAAGCCAAGATAGGTGACAGACATGAAAGGATAAGAGGTGGTCTTGGTAAAGGACGAGAGACATGAGACTAAGGGAATTGTCATATGATTTTCAAGGACTATGTCGTATAAGGACAATAAGACTATGACGATCAATGACATGATGTTTCATGAATCGTGTATGACCAAAGGATAAACATGTCAAGATTTTTCCCAAAGCATGACTTATGTGTGCCAATTTTATGTCAAGACCAAGATAGGTGGGAAAGTGAATGGAAATTATATGGAAATGATATGGATCAAATGGTCAGATGCCAATGCCAAGAGGAAGGCCTAGGAGATGAGACGACTTGCCCCCAAGTATAAGAGTCCACATAGACGATTTATTTTACACATGATGCCTGTTTGCCAGGTTTTTATCATGGTACTTATCCAAGGCACCTGTTTGCCAGGTTTTCACCATTGGATGAAATTTTTCTCTTTACTATTTTCTTGACTTTTTGATTATTTTTTGGTGTCACCAAGACGCCTGTTTTCCAGGTTTTCATCAGAGTGACGATTTTTTGATTTTTGATTTTTTTTTTGTGTTTTTGATATTGTGGATAACCTGGATGCTTTAGATTACCACTGATTGTTCTGAATCCACTGACGGTGCCGATGTAGAGACTGGTGCCATGATATGCCAATAATGACCTTGCTGAAGGAGTTGTCTTGTCAGGATCGTAGCACTTGTATACAACTAATCGATGTCATTGTGATCCTTTCTGATACTAGAGTTGGCCTTATTAAAATATGCGCATCACAATAGAGTGCCATGAGAGTCCTTGTGGTAAAGAGTTGTTGCCATGATGTGACGGATTTGTGACGTGGGATTTTTGGACTTTATGCGAGATGTAGGATTACGACAGATGATGATAGATGTGGAAAGGTTGTTTGGACATTTGGATGAATCACTTTTTATTTTCCAAACTTGGGATGGTGGATGACGGATTTTGGAATTTTGATGGCATTTGGAACCAACACTCTTATATGCCTTGTTTGACGACCATTTTGAAGGAGGTGGACATGTGTTATATGTGGGAGTCCTCTTGTCTTGTGGCTCCACATTGTGATTGAATTTTGTATTTGACTTGGTGTCTTTATTTGATCCATCTTTCTTTGGGATCCATTTTAATTTTATTTGTCCACTTGTCCTTTTGTTTGATTCAATGGTCTTTGACCTTTTATTTTGATCTTTTGACTTGTAAGATTTTTGTTTTTGTTGGTCCCAAAGGGGAGGTTGATTCATGATAGAATGATGGTTTATGGTGTGGGTGGATGGGGTGTTGGCAGTAATCTTATGACAAGGATTTCTCATGGATTCCATTTTGACGTTTGTATCTGACAAGGTTGCCCCCAGTATCGAGGAGGTACCACTAACATCGTTTGATTTGTTGTCTAAGGAATAAACAAGACCTTGATGTCTGCAATTTGCCTGAAGCTGTATTGGTTCTAGAATGCCTTGCTTGTGTATGCCTAGTCCTTTTCCTTGATATTGCATGTTTTGACAGATTCTATTTGCGATGGGGAATTTGTTGTTTTGAAAGCAAGATGCTAACCCATCATTAGGTATGTGGATACTGTCACTTGTAATATTTTCATTTGCAAGAAAGCCTGCTTTGACAAAGATAGATGACCCTAGTTGATAAAGTGTCTTAGCTTCATTGTCATGTTGGACATATTCCTGACTGATATCTTTGGTCTGATCTTGTGACATGTCAGGTTCAGATGATTCTGTTGGTGCTTCCAAGGCAATGTCAAAGCCATCATTATGTTTAGTGTCATAGAGTTCCATGATTTTAGCTATAACTTGATCATATGCAAGCATGTCCCTAGTGGAAGATTCTTGTTATGGAGGAATATCATCTATGTGTCCCATGGAGGCAAGTGTCTCATCGTGGGAAGTGTCAATAGTCGAGGCCTTTGTAAGGTCAGAAAGTGTTTGATCATGAATAGTGTAAAGGTCAAGGAGTGGATCATTTTGGATTTCTTAGTCAATGGTAGGGTCTTAGTCGAAGATGGGGTTGTCATGGATTTGGAATTCTTGGTCAATGATGGGGTCTTGGTCAAAGATGGGGTTGTCATGGATGATATAGTCAAAAATAGAGTCGTTGTCAAGGAGAGGTGTGTTTTGGATGTCATGATTGTCTTGAAGGACTTCATGGATGGACTGAAAGATAGGGTCATGGGATGAACTACCTTGTTCTTGACATGAGGGTGACATTATAAGGTCATGCTTTGGGCTTTCATTTTGACATGTATCCTCAAGTTTAGACAATGGGATTTGACTTTGGACACTGATAGCATTTTCATGACTAAATGTGGCTTGTGAGGGGGTGACCTGAAAAGGATTAATGAATGACAGACTAGGATAGGACATGGGGACTTGGACTAGACTAGTATGTAAAGGACTAGGGTATGACATGGAGACTTGGACCGGATATGACATGGATTCTTGGACTAGATTAGGATGTGGCAGCATAGGATGTGACATGGAGACTTCAACTATATTAGTTGGTAATGACATAGGATATGACATAGGGACTTGGACTAGATTGGAGTAAGGTTAACTAAAATGGGACATGGAGACTTGGGCCGAATCGATATGGTATGATGTGGGGATGTGACATGTGTTGGTAGATAGTTGATAAGGCATGTAGACTTGGACGGGATTGATAGGTGAAATGTCAGAATATGACGTGGAGGTTTGGAATGGACTAGTTGATAGTTGGCTTCCCTTGTCAAGGTTAGGATAAGGGTGATAAGTGGACGTTTGTTGTGAATTATTGGTAGGATTCATGTCAAGTGACTGTTGATGGTGAGGGTAGACGGATGGAGGTGGCAAAGTATTTATGTCAAAGCCTTGTGGTAACTTAGCCCCTTGGTCCAAAAGCATGGCTAGATACCTTTGAGGGTCTTGTAAGACTAATTTTTCTACAAAGGAGGCTATATCAAGGTTTTGCGCTGCAACTTCTAAGTCTTCTACATATACTCATCCATTTTGGTCTCTTTGTATGAATGGTTCAGAAGGGTTTCGTGATGAAGATGGAATGTTCATTGAAGATTGCATGTTCATGTTGTGAAATGGGTCGAAAAAAGTCCAATGTTGGTTCGTGTCATAAGTGTTATTGTCGATGTTGGGATTGGAATCTTGTCCAAAGTTTTCCATTTGTCGTTGTTGTCTTTGAAGCCTAGTATCAACCATAAAAGGGATTTGCTCAAATGAGGACGATGAGAATGACAAGTAAATGCAAGGATGACACTAGCCTATGCTTTTTGGATTTTCGATAAGGATGAAAATGCAAGACTATGTTTCCTAAAATGTTGACTAGGATGACTAGGTGATGATAATGTTTGTCCAAGGAAATGATTGATGTAAGATGACAAGGTGATCAAAGCCAAAATTTTGACTAAGGACAAAGATGATGATGTTTGACTAAGGACTTAATGTTATAAATGCAAGGTCTAGGTTCAAAATGATGACTAAGATGAACAATGCAAAGTCTAAGTTCAAAACGAGGACCGAGATTGTTTTTTTTTTGTTTGTTTTGATGTTTTGCTAAAAAGTCTAAGTTGTCTAAGGTTGATTGTTTGTGTCCAGATTTGTGACTGTTGTGTATATTGTTTGAAAATCTAGAAAGCACTTGACAAGCACAATGTTTTGAATGTAAGCAAACACACATAAGACAAGTACAATCCTAGGTTAGGCCAGGACAATATTCACTAGATTCCATATGGGTTTCCCCAACTGCATATCTGTAGCGTGTGAATTCAGAAGCTTGGTTGCACGGGCTCCCCCTTATAGTGCACTCTCTTCTTAGGCCAACCAAGCTTCCAACCCCCATGAAACTCCCATGGCAAGTTGATCACCTCTACTACAAACTGCGAAAGTGTGGATGCCTTCA
Source organism: Sequoia sempervirens (assembly GCA_007258455.2). Taxonomy (NCBI): domain Eukaryota; kingdom Viridiplantae; phylum Streptophyta; class Pinopsida; order Cupressales; family Cupressaceae; genus Sequoia; species Sequoia sempervirens. Next base: position 942,117,441 of record VDFB02281492.1, on the reverse strand, counting down.
CACCGATCGGTGCTGCGCTAGTAAATAGAAGGTTTTTGGCTTACTACACAAAATTTTTTAGTTCAGGACCCCCATTCGAGTGGCCATACATGAGGCAAGAGATTAATCACCAATAAGGTGACACTCCAGCCTGAAGGATTAAGCTCAACAGGGTTTAAGGGAGTACAACTCTATCCGTATGACACATCTGCACTTGCAATCTTAGGTTTTCCCTTAAGACTTACATTTATATACCGGTCGGGGGTAGCTTGGCTTTAGCTCCATTGCCTATTTGAGTCACGTTGGGGTGATGAAATCCCTAGGTAGGCCTAATTTCTAGAGTTGGTAATCGTTTCTTTTACACCCAAGATCGCCCGAAAGTGCAAGGGGAGAGGATACTCCAATATACCAAATCGTTAGGTAAAAATAGATAAAAACGGGTCTGGTTTTCTAATCACCAAGTTTTCACAAGGTGAGAGCATACTCACCTACCGTTTTGCAAACACATTCAAACATAGTAAAACAGAGGTTCATTTTAAATTGCACTAAAATAAAATGTGTACTATACTAATAAAACCTACAAGACAATACGTTAGTAGTTTTAGTGTTTGTCTTCAACCCACGAAAAGTAACCGCTAACAAGTTGTAAATCCTGATTAGTAACAAAAAAAATAAAAATAAAAATTTAATGACAGCAGAAAATTAAAACAGTGATAACTTTTTCAAAACTTAACGAAATTTTAAATAGTACATATCTATGGAAAGCTAAGAAATAGACCTTCAAAACCCAGAAAACGTTTTACAAAATCCTGCAAAACAAGTGTTATAAACAAAAGAAGATTCGGGTTTTAACAGTTAAAACTTAAAAAACTGTGATCGCTAAAATGGCCATAACTTTCTCAAATCTTAATAAAATTTCAAACCATTTAAAGTTCTGGAAAGCTGAGACCGAGATCTACAAAACCCATAAAATGTTTTAAACGATTCTATTCGCCCATTTTTCTGTGCTCAAAATATGGTGACGGGATTTTATATGACTTATTGGCTGTAACCTGCAAAACAGTGAAAACAAACAAGAAAACACAATTTTTTCTACAAAATGTCTAAATGCCTATGATTGACAATGTCTATGTCTAAACAATGCTAAGACTTGATCAAATAAAGATAATAAGTATTGCAATTGCTATGGAAATCTAAGTATGCCAATGAGTAAGTATGCAATGTGCCTATAATATGTCTACTTATGTGTGTGTAATTGAAAAGTGAGAGAAAAATGGCATTTTATAGAAAATGCCATTTTGAATGGACAGGTGAGATTGCATTATGACCAAAACCTAAAATGAGAGGTCCAGATTAAATCTAAAAATCCCTAATTAGGGTTAGGGAAAATTCATTAATTGGACGGTCAAGATAATATCTCAGAGAATTGGATCGACGGTGGAGAATAAATGAAAAAACATTTTCGAAAATAAAGATTTTTGAAAATGAATAAGATAAAGACCAGACTGAAGATCAATTTTGGAAGGGTCGAGAACCTGCCCGATTTCTTGACTCTTGGCGGAAAGTTACCAATTTGGAATTAATTTAATTCCAAATGTGAAATTTTGAGAAATAGTAAATAATCAGTTTTCGAATTATTTACCAAAATGAGCTTGTAGTTAAGAAGAAATGACATTTTAAATATTTTAGTTTATTTAAAATGAGAAGAATATCCAATTTGGCAATTAAATAATTAAACTTAATTATTTAATTTAGCAAATAAGACCAATAATTAAATTAATTCATTCATTCATTTAACTACGACAATTAGTGACATATTAAATAAATGAGAGAAACTTATTTATTTAATAATCATGAAGAATAAAAGGACATGAATTAATTAAATAATTATAAATTATTTAATTAATAGTCGAATGTGGACTAAGGACATAATTAAATGTCATAATTATGCTAGGACGAAAGTGGTAAAAATGAAGCTTGCAAGCCTAGGTCATTTTTATGTGTCTACAGTTTATATTCTCTTCTTTTGAGCCTTGTACTATGTCTCCTATTTTGATGGAAAACAATACATACATGAGTGTGCTTGGAAAGGGGTTTATTACTTTTGGGGAGGACACTTTTAATGATGTTTTATGTGTACCTCATTTGGTGAACAATCTTATTTCCATATATCAAATTACACATGTTGGGGATGGGAGGACTGTGGAGGTCACTCCTAATTTAGTTATCATTAGAGACTTGGAAAGTAGAGAGATTCTTGCTACTGGGATGGTTGATCATTCATCTTGGTTGTAAACCTTTACAGATTTTTTTTTTGATGATGACATTGTTCCTTTGATTGTTGATCACACTTCTAGTGTGGACCATGATTCAAAGGAGACATTTAGCTTCATGAACTTGGGAATTTCCATAGTACATCCCATTTTTTAGCCTTGTATTTCATCTCCTCCATCTTCTATTGCATTTAATCATGCTTGTGTTGGCTCAATTTTGGCCTCTTATGATTTAGTGCAACAAGATCTACATTGTCTTCCAGCTACATCTACTTGGGATGCATACTTGAAAAATATTGTTGGTTTCTTTGTTGAGTACCACATTTCAGATTTGGGAGACACCATTTATTGGACACATATTCTCTTTGATGTAGATGATCTTTCTTCAGTTGTTGTGAGGGAATACTCCAACCCTCTTATTTATTCTCTACATAATCATTCTTTGTAGTTTGACGTGAGCGTGGATACTTTTGGACAACATTTGGAGGATGATTTTTTTTCTTCAAAGGAGGCATCTTTGTCTTTGGAGTGTGTTCTACATTTGTCTCTAGGATATTTTGGATTGATATCTTCAGTTGTGTGGCCTAGAACACCTTTTTGGAGTGTGTCAGCTTTTGAAATCAATAAGGAGACACTTAAGCGTAGTTCAAAGACATCACGTGTCATTCTTCTTCCCACATCTTCCTTTAAGAAATGGGAAGACATCCTATATATCATCCTGGTTTTGTTTCTTCCTAAGGGGAGGAATGTTGTTCAACGAGATTGGATCATCTTCAACATTCAATGTTGAGCTTCTACCATTGCAAGAGACTCACCATTGACGGGGGTTGCATGGTCTCTCTTCTTCTATATTATGGGGGTCTTTTTCCTCGCATGGGGTTTTATCCCTCTCATTCATCATTGAGAGTATTTGTAGTTCATCTCTCTTTTGGGGAGGAGTTTTGTCCTACTATATTTTCTCTTTTTCTCCATTTGTGAGAGATTGCATTGTATATGTGCATGGGTACCTAACATGGCCTCGTAGTATAGACCCATCTTTGCATCTTTGCATAATAATAATTTGTAAGTTGTAATTAAGGGGGGTGTTGTGTAAATAGGTGTTTTACCTATATAGGTCCTATTTACATGTTAAGTCCACTTAGGTCCTACGAGGGAATCTTTCTAGATAGTGTTAGTTGTCACTAGATCTTATCTTATCTTTTGGCATTTAATGCTTGTGTCCTAAGTCATTTAATATTTGTTGAGGTAGTTGTCTCATTGTACAAGTTTAAGACGCATGTCATTATCTTTTCTAATCCTATCTCACAATTTTCCTTTATAAGAAAGGCATCATATATACATCTAGTGACATGTGTCTAATCCTATCTCACATTTTGCCTTTATGAGTAAGGCATCATTATATACCCCTTCCCAAGTACACTCATGTACGTATTGTTTCCCAAGTACACTCATGAGTGTACATATAATGATCATTATATATTGATGATCATAATATGAGATAGAATTAGACAAGATCTTGGCATGTGTCTAATCCTATCTCATATTTTGTCTTTATAAGTAAGGCATCATTTGTACATCATTAACAATTCAATTCAATTGAGTTAGTCCAATATATCACTATAATCTTGAATATTGCATATTGGCCATATCTTGCATCCATTATTGCAATCTCATGTTCTTGCTTTCCCCTCTTATAGAAGGTTGTTTTTCAGTTTTTCCAGGTGATCTTGGAGGCTTCAGCCCTTGAGTGACTTTAACAACAAGGTGAATTAAGAACTATAATTTTATTTTATGACTTGTGCTTAAAACGGTGCAAAAGAATATGTAAAAGTGCAAGATATATGCTCACCATCTCTTTATAGTTTAGTTAATTAACACACTTACTTTATTGTCATTAATTTGACATGCAACATCTCTTTATGATTTGATTATGTAGTGCATATACTTTTTTGTCATTAATTTTCCATGCAACATCTCTTTATGGTTTGATGATTATGTAGTGCATATACTTTATTGGCATTAATTTGACATGCAACATCTCTTTATGATTTGATTATGTAGTGCATATACTTTATTGCCTTTAATTTTCCATGCAGCATCTCCTTATGGTTCGATTATGTAGTGCATATACTTTATTGTCAATAATTTTCCATTTAACATCTCTTTATGGTTTTGATTATGTAGTGCATATACTTTATTGTCAATAATTTTCCATTCAACATCTCTTTATGGTTTTGATTATGTAGTGCATATACTTTATTGTCAATAATTTTACATTCAACATCTCTTTATGGTTTTGATTATGTAGTGTATATACTTAATTATCATTTATTTGCTATGCAAACATATCTTTATAGTTTGATTATATAGTGCATATACTTTATTTTCATTCATTTGTCATGGTCTCTTATATAATTATTTTCCACAATCACTTACAAGCCAAGGACATACCTAATGAGCCAAACACAATGTTGAAACATTTACTTTGAGGATTGTAACTATGTGTGTACATGTACATAACACCTTCCCAACAATTAGGATACCTAAAGGAGTGGGACCAAGGGTAGTTTAGCTACTAGATTTAGGAGCAAGGGTTAATTTTGTACACCAAACAAGGTGAATGCATTTTATGACTTCTACTTATTAAAATGGTGCAAAAAAGAGTGTAAAAGTGCAAGATACAAGAGTGAACAACATTGTTATGCAAGGCCACAACATACTTTATTTCTAAAAGGTGTAAAAGTGCAAGATACTTTATTCCTTAACATCTACTTATTGGTTTGGTTATGTAGCACATTTACTTTACTGTCATTAATGTTCCATGGTCCCTCTTATATAGTTGCTCACTAGCCAAGGAAACACTTAATCTCCTTGGGCATCCTATTCACCAAGGAGGGCTAATTTTCATAATTTCTAAATTTACCAAATAACTATGGTTAACTGTGATGCCCCCCATAACAAGAGTGAACAACATTGTTATGCAAGGTCACAACACCTTCCCAACAATTAGAATACCTAAAGGAATGGACAAGGTGAATGCATTTTATGACTTCTAATTAAAATGGTCCCTCTTATATAGTGCAAGATACAAGAGTGAACAACATTGTTATGCAAGGCCACAACATACTTTATTTCTAAAAGGTGTAAAAGTGCAAGATACTTTATTCCTTAACATCTACTTATTGGTTTGGTTATGTAGCACATTTACTTTACTGTCATTAATGTTCCATGGTCCCTCTTATATAGTTGCTCACTAGCCAAGGAAACACTTAATCTCCTTGGGCATCCTATTCACCAAGGAGGGCTAATTTTCATAATTTCTAAATTTACCAAATAACTATGGTTAACTGTGATGCCCCCCATAACAAGAGTGAACAACATTGTTATGCAAGGTCACAACACCTTCCCAACAATTAGAATACCTAAAGGAATGGACAAGGTGAATGCATTTTATGACTTCTAATTAAAATGGTCCCTCTTATATAGTGCAAGATACAAGAGTGAACAACATTGTTATGCAAGGCCACAACATACTTTATTTCTAAAAGCATCTCTTTATTGGTTTGGTTATGTATATTCACCAAGGAGGGCTAATTTTCATAATTTTTAAATTTACCAAATAACTATGGTTAACTGTGATGCCCCCCATAACAAGAGTGAACAACATTGTTATGCAAGGTCACAACACCTTCCCAACAATTAGAATACCTAAAGGAATGGACAAGGTGAATGCATTTTATGACTTCTAATTAAAATGGTCCCTCTTATATAGTGCAAGATACAAGAGTGAACAACATTGTTATGCAAGGCCAACATACTTTATTTCTAAAAGCATCTCTTTATTGGTTTGGTTATGTAGCACATTTACTTTACTGTCATTAATGTTCCATGGTTCCTCTTATATAGTTGCTCACTAGCCAAGGATACACTTAAACTAACTATTCACCAAGGAGGGCTAATTTTCATAAATTCTAAATTTACCAAATAACTATGATGCCCCCCATAACAAGAGTGAACAACATTTGTTATGTAAGGTCACAACACCTTCCCAACAATTAGAATACCTAAAGGAGTGGGGGACAAATAGGGTAGTTTAAGCTAGGGGCCAATTTTGTACACCAAAACAAGGTGAATGATATATGCACATTTTACTTTCTCGTAATTAATTTGTCATGGTCTCTTACATAATTATTTTCTACAATTGCTCAAAAGACAAGGATACAATTAATGAACCACACAAATTGCGCCCATTTGTGTACTCCTTTATCTCCTTAACTTTTCTACCACTATGGCACTTTAAGAATGGAGGTCAACCATTTTGTACCTTTACAATATTTTTATTAATGAACCACACAAATTAATATCAAGAAAGTACCCATTTGTGTACCCATTTATTAATGAACCACACACAAATTTTATTAATGAACCACACACAAATTAGTATCAAGAGTGAACAACACAAATTAATAGCAAGAAAGTACCCATTTGTGTACCCATTTATTAATGAACCACACACAAATTAGTATCAAGAGTGAACAACACAAATTAATATCAAGAAAGTACTCATTTGTGTATCTTCTTTATCTCCTTAACTTTTTACCAAGAGGTTATACTTTAGCTAGTAACCATTTTGTACCTTTACAATATTTTTATGACTTGTATATTGGTGGAAAAAATGTATAGAAGTGCAAAAAATTTATCCCTTAGCATATGTATTTTTTATACAATAATGAATCAAATACAAATTAAAATTAATCCTCTCCCTAAAATTTTTGATGGTATGGGGATGATGAAATACACAATTTTCTTTATCCAATTTCTCTTTGCTTTCTCTTTCAAAAAAATACATATTATAAATTTCTTATTTAATTTAAAAAGTTGTTACTTTATTGGAAAGAAAATTAAGTTCAAATTATCATAGAAAGAAGAAAAACAGTTATAATATATGATGTTTATAATACATAGCCAAAAATCTGTGCCAAGTTCAACTAAAATAAGGAGATTGAAGAATTAAAAAATAATCCACTATATAAAAAATATTACTCATCATTGTATTCAGAATCAAATGCTTTGAAAACCTTTGAGCTCAAATTAAGACAAATGGAATTAAAGGAAAAATAAAATAATGCATTATATTAAAAATATTAGTCTGTACAATGGTCAAGTTCCTTGAAAACACCTCTTGACCTCAAAATCAGGCATATAAGATAATGCTTTACTGGCAGTTCAAAAGTAAAATGGTATTTGAAATCCACACAATAAAAAAGGAATGAGTTCTTTTAAGAAAGAAGAAACTCGTTTACCATTTTGCACTTATGTCACTAGCTATTTACTTAATAATATAATATAAATGGAATAAGATATAGTTAGTTGCTGGAGCTGCTGCTATCATCTGGAGGCAAGCTCACAGGTTTTCGTAGTGCAACAGAGCCAAAGAAAGGACTTGAATACTTCTTATGTGCAACTTTCAGCTTACTTTCTTCTGCATTTCGGTAGAACATAACAATCCAGCGTGCACATTCCCTACACAGGTACATAAATGTAATTACCAATCTTAAAAGCAAATATTGAAAAAGCAGGAATTGCTACAGGATTCAAACCAAATGGCTGCTGCTGCATGTTTATCCTATTTGAGAAGTATTTTACAATCATAGGAACGATTTTTCCACAGTCCATGAGATTTAGATAAGATTATGGATTCAACTGTGTCTATTTATTTGTATCGACATTTCAAATTTCCTCTTTCTAATGATGAATCATTGAGTGTGTATTGAAACGTCGATACAAATAAATAGACACAGTTGAATCCAGAATTTTCTTATCTAAATTTTACAATCAGTCAAAGTTTAGAAGGTTTTAGTTAGATTAATCAAATGGGTCATGCCTTAACTTACTTCAGGTCTGCTTCAAAGTAACCTGTGTGAAGGTTAAGTGTTTTAGTCCAACATGGATCCTTTTTCAGAGTGCACCTGGCAGTGTATACAGAAGCAGCGGCGAGCATAGATGGGCTATATTTGATCATAACATAATGAAGCAAACAAAGCTCGGCGAAGAAGAATACCAGGTTTTCCATCTGAGACATTGAAAAATCTAATATGATCAGTACACCAGAGGATCACATTGGGAGAACTAAGTCCAGACAGAAAGCAAACCCTTACCTCTTTGTCTGCATCAGCTGCCTTCAGGAATCTAATTAGGAAAACATAGGGAGTTGGAACAGTGAAATTGAATTTCAACCGATTTAACATTGTATGCTCCTGTTCAAAATACCATATATAGTTACAAACTGTATTTATAAGGAAAATTTAAAATGAATATCAAATCTGTTACTTTAAATTACCATGGCCACTATATGCTCTCTCGTATACTCTTTAGCTGATATACTGACGAAGTCCTTAATCTGTCACCAGTTTTTGGCAAAAGAAGGGTTTTATTTTAGTGTTTATGACCAGAGAATTAGAAGTTCTTGATCACATTATTGATATTGTAATTTCTCTGAACAAGGGTCTCGAAGAAGCCTTAAACATGAGATTTAAAAACATTATGCAGTGGTATCCGCATCCATGATATTATGTTTTGACTGGAGAATTAAAATCTTCAATTAGAAGTTATCTTTAGGACAGAAACTCACTACATTTATCAACTAGATCCTCTATCCTAGTTGCCATACCTCTGGTGTCCAAATTTCTTCATATTTACAAGCTATGAACATTGCAGTGAGCCCCACTAACTGTAATTTTCTCCTTGTAACACTTTCAATAGAAAGATATCTATCAATCACATTCACAGTGAGATACAATGTCTCGGGCATCAGTTCAAACTTCAGATGTACCTGCAGATTGCAAGTTTTCCAAAATCAAACCTCAAATAGTCTACTGAATGAGAATCTATTTTAAGTTCGATGGTAAATATTTTAAGGTCGATGGTAAATAGAGCTAGATTTCTTTACCTCTATCAACCAATCTATCAGAATTGCCCTCATCTTTTCGTTTATTTCTGCCTGCCTTGACATATAATCTGGAGGTACGCAGCTCAAGTTCTGAAAACATAATGCCAACCAATCCATAATTATTGAATCAAAGAATTTTACCAAAACTATGAAGTTATAGAGATTTATACCTCGGTCTTCCGGTAGAACTTGTATATATCTTCGACATACTCAACAACGGCCAACTGGTTTTGGAGGTCACCACCGTCAATGTTGGGAGGAAGGTCTTCTAATTCCTTACAGGCACTCTGAATACAATCATAAAATATTTTTATTCCAGTTGTACTATATATAAACAGATCATGGAAACCACCATTTATAAATAAGCAGAACTAGTTTAGGGAAGAAGAAGCAGTAATGCATACCTCACTTGTAGCTGCAAGAGATTTCGTTAGAGATAGTCCTCTGAATTTCTCTGAAGCTGTTTTAAATACGTCATCTGTGGCAACTGAGTCTATGCTGCTACGATTACCATCACTCTCTTCTGCAGCTGTGGCATATTGTCCCCTCCTCCTGTGAGTACGCTTCTGTTTGTTTCCCCAAACTGCTCCTGCCTCTGCTTTTACCTCTGCCTTGACGGCAACAAACTCTGCCTGGAACATTAGTAAAGGGGAAAATATAAGGTGAGGAATAAGCTGAAAGTAGGTAGCGGCCATGTTGACCTTCAGAATCCCAAATTAAGAACAGCATGCAGGCTGTTAAGCTCTTCCGAGGAAGATGTAGAGACACAAAACAAGAAACAAGAATGAAGTCCAAGACATTGTCATGGGGCTAGACCTCGGGCACATCTTCTGTCCAGAGGGCCTACCTCCACCACTCAAGAGGCATGAACTGGAAATCAAATCATTCAACTAACCTGAGTGCTGGAACTTGCTTGTTTGTTCGCATTGGCAATCAAATTTGGTCGAAACCTCCTGAAATTGAACCCCAAACACCAAGGTAACCAAAAGCATTTTAGGCGTTTGAATAAAGACCTTGATACAGAGCATCAACAGCAATGGGTAAAGCAAAACCCCAAGTCATTAAACATTCAGTTAACTCTTGCTGCCTTTATTTTTCTGACAACAGAAGACGGAGTGTGATCTTAAAGTTGATTCAAAAAGCTCTACAACCTCACTAGTATGGACTGTAAAAACCTATCACTTCTAATTTAGTAAATATTAAAACCCTGAAACTAAGAAAAGTACATACTCTGCCGGTCCATCTTTGCTGATGACACATCTAGTATTCAAAGCTCCCACCAGATTGCCAATATCCCCCAAGGCCCTCCTACTGTTATTGGCTACTACTGCCTTCTGGTTGGCTGCTGCCATTGCTGGACCTGCATTTTCTAAGCCCATCATCAAAAAAGAAAACACCCAAGATCGAAATCTGTGATCTAAGTTTGTGAGCCAAAATTTACCCTTTGATGCTGCCGCCGCTGCTGGCCGCGAAACACCGCGCTTGTTCTCGTTCTGGCGGCCAACCTGCACGAATTTCAAGCTTCAGAATTTCCAATAAACATTATAATCCCAGAGCAAACCCTGTAAATTCAAACGGAAAATCAACAAAACTTACCCTAGCATGCATATTCATAGGAAACAACAGGTCCTGCACTGATCCTCGCTATGGAATGTGGATTATGTGCCGCAATCTCTCTTCCCATATAGAACGATCACCCCACTACATATTGCAAAACCAGAGCGATTAATTATTTTATCATTTCAACTACAAAACCAATTCATCCTAACCCAACGATTACTACATTCAACTGCTAATAGATACAAGAAACCCTCAGTGTTTAAACCCAAATACCAGAATAGCTTTAGGTTATTCCATTCTAGTGGAAACCCTCTAATTTTTAAACCCAAATTCCAAAATAACTTTGGATTCAGCTTCAGACTCACCAATTCAGAGCGTCGCCAGAAAAGAAAGATAAGAGTTGCAGAAATCCTTTGCGCGTGTACGTTATGAAACTTCTCTGTAAATGGGCATTGGGTTTGACCTCGCCGATTTATATTCAATGATTTTGAATTGGGAGCTCCAACGGTAAATATTGATGCTCCACTTCATCCAACGTCTATATCTCAACGGCTTTCTCCACACGCATTTGGTGTAAGGAAACTTTACAGCTGAGCAATTGTTTAGTTGGGAATGTTTTGCTTTTTTCTAATTCTAACCGGCTGTTTGGGGGATAATTTTGTGGATGTTTTGCTTTTTCAAATTCTAAATTTAGTATTTCGAATTTGTGACAATTTGATTTGCAAATGTCTAGTAAATGTCAGTGACAATTTAATAATATTTATTATATGGAAAGTTTTTAACATGTAGCTTGGTATTTTTCTAAAAAGTGTGTCTTTGTTTTATGTTATTTTGTTTATATATCAAAAATGTATATTTGTCTTTTTAATATCGATTGGTTGTAATAATAATTTGGTTTTGATATAAAACCTTCCAACAATTTCAATACAATGTATAGTTGTAACATTTCATTTGGAGTATAAGGTATACGAGTTTGCTCATATTCAACATCTATATCAATCATTTATCAATTATAACCACCTTTGCTCTCACTATTACAAATTTCATAGTTGTTTGTTACAAAAGACTATAGACTGCATGGCATGGCTTAGTCCAAGACTAGATTGCATGACATGGCCACATGGTATGGTCAAGTTTGAGGCTAGGATACATTTGTGATCTAGTTTTGGAAAATTCAAAATTGTCTTTTCATGCTCAAACCTTAACCCATGTTTCAAAATAATCGTTATCTTATCATGTACCATGCGCCAAATAAGTTCAAATTGACAACCTCATTCATGTATTTAAAGACATCTCCTAGGTCATTTCAAATTAGATTGAAGGTGAGAGAAAAATCTAAATCAAAAGCATCTAAAGTTAGATTTTTGCATTAGACGTTGTACCACCTCACCAATTGCACCAGATTCTATATTTGCATTGTGTGTTTGGAATGTATACAACATCTTACTCTTCACCAAGGAATTGACTAAAATCAAGATAAGCCAAGGACCTTTCATTTGTCTTCGCAAGTTCCCTAGTGCTTCTTAACATGACCAAAATCAAAAGTAGATACACAAGTGAAGGTAAGAATTTTTTTAAGATTGCACTAACAAAGGACTATGTTGGACAATCTTGACCAAAACCACATCATGTTGTCTAATAGGGACCCAACTACATGGCATGGCCTTGTCCATAACAACAAAATATATTTGTACTAGCTTCCTAATTGTAGACTTGCATCCAAATTTTAGTTTCAAATATTTAATTATAATCCAAGCCAATCAACAACAAGGTCAAGCCTCCACCTTTCTCCAATTACAAAGGTTGTTTTCTAGATCTACTTTGTTATGGATCATTTTATTATACCTTAGATTATTGTAGACATATGTTTACCATTTTTTTTTGTGAAGTCAACCTTCTTATACCACTTGGAGCCTTGACCAAGGTTATCCTTTATCTCCTTTCAAAATTTGGATCCGTTGTTTTTATTCTTTTATTTCTAATTCTTATAATCTTTTTAGCATTATGTGTCAAAAAATATTCTAAGACCCATGCATCCTCTTAGGTGAAGTTCATGACTAAACCATTCTCTTCAAATGGCTTTCCCCAATATGTCCCTCACTAAAAACACTACTATGTTAGTCCATCTCAATGAAGATGATAGTTATGACCATGATGTTCACTATGAATCAACTCAAAATAAATTTAAAAAAAAGGAGAGATGGTTGCTAAGTTAAAGCTTTTAAAGAATGATATTACAACCTTAGATGATATTATGCAGTCAACATTGCTAGTTTATGAACTTAAGTGATTTCTTATGATTAATCTACATAACATGGATATGTTCAAAAGAATTAGCTAAATTTTTGAGGATGCTAATGCTCATAATGATGCTTCGCATGATCTCTCCTCTCACTCCCTTGGATAGTGCACCCTACTTCTCTCCATGTAAGGAACTTGCAAGAGAATAAAGGCAATGCATATAGATAGATGCTAAAATGAGAGTAATATGACACTTTATATTATCTTCACAATGACACTTCAAGGGGGCAACCTCCCAATATAGAATACACTCCAATTATAAAATATCCTTGAACACTTGGGAAGTTATTACAATATAAAGAGTATTCTCAAGACAATATATAATTAATATCCCATGCATATGGGATAAATACTTTTATTTTAATTTACCATATGGGTGACTTATAAATCAAATGCACCCAATATAATGCTAACTACTAACTAATACTTATAACAAAATGAAGGTTTGTAAAATTTTCTCCCCTATCAAAAGCTTTGTTATGAAATCTTGAACTTAGGAAATTTTGAGAGAATGTTAGCTATCTCCCATGTGTCATCTTCAATTTGCAAACCCATCCATAAGACTAAAACCTTCTCAATAGAATGAATGTGAATTTACTTGGTACATTTATCCAATATAGCTTCGAGTTTTAAAAAGGTGTTATAATGCCTAAGATTTGAAACTGAAATGAAATAAAATTACCATGCAAGCTCCTATTTCAAAACAAGCAAAACCTCTAGATATAGCTCACAAAAGATATCAAAATAAGACACTAACATCAAAATCAATTTGAAATGTTACCATAACCTCCATTGTGATTTGATTTTCTCCAATGACTTTGGGATGTGGGTGCTCCTTTTCTTGAAGATACCAATTTGACATGTACCTAGCATAAGTGATGATTGATTAGGAATGACAGATAGAGTGCATGAATTTATAGACTTTTGGAAGCAAGAATGGATGGTCAATATCTGATTATGAGATCAAGGGTGGAGAATGGTTGAGAGGAATTCCTTAGGATCAATAAGAGTATGGAGGGTAGAGATGAAGGTTATTAGATTGTGAATAGTTAGGATGAACTTACCAAACTTAGTAAGTAATTGTGAGAATGAGGGAAATAAGAGGACATGTGCACCTAAGAAGGCTATAATTTTTAGTTGTGTTGAGAAAAAAAGGGGACCTTAAGGATAAGTGTTCTTAGGTTCCCTTTATTCTTGGAATGTGGAGAGAATAATGGGACCATAAGGACAAGTGTTCTTAGGTGTCCTTTATTCTTGGAATGTGTTGAGAGAAAATATGCCTAATTAAATAATAGTTTTATTTAACTAATTTAGCCACATGTATGAGATAGAAAATATGTGGAATATGGGTATTATTTATTTATTGTGAAGAGATGGAAAATGTGATTAATTAAATAATATTATTAAATTTTATTAAGTGGTGAACTTTAGGTAAAATGAACTAGATTAGGTGATGATATTGGTTGATTAGGACTAGGTGATGAAATTGGTTGATTAGGACTAGGTGATGGAATTGATCAATTAGGGTTAGGTGGTGGATGACTAGGGAATATTTAAGATACCTACTTTTTTCCCCTCTTTGATACAATACAACTGTCATTATGTCAAAGAAGAATAAAAAGTAGGATGAAATGGAATGACACTCTGGTGGCAAGTTGTTCAAGTTATTTAGGGATGATGATGGAAGTTATGCCCCCTTCAAGATAACTATTGGTGAAATGGAACCCAATAGGTATCTTGAAAAGGAAAAAGTTAATAAAAGATGTGTCATAAAGGATAAAAGATGACTTGAGATAAATCATGTTGGTATGATGTACATGCCATGAATATACGATTGGTGATAGATTAATAATTGGGCATGTTGATTGATGTTGCTAGGATGATTATACTTGATTACATGAATGTACATGTTGGATGATAAAATCTCACAAGGATGAAATGCAACTAAGTGACACACGATTAAAAAATTATGGATAAATTGATGAGATAATGATAAAGGATATAATGGATGAGGAATACATGTTCTCATAGTAACTTCACCTGTAAGGAGAAACCTTTTATTTTGCTATAGCACTTAGCATTATGCACCATGTGCATATGGATTGACATGCAAACAAGGAAGTTATAAATTGAATAGTGATCCAACATACATGTTGTCATTGGCATGCCCTGATATGAAGGATGAAGGTGATCGAGATGGTGTGATGGATGGAGAATAAAGACTACAAGCAATAAAAAAAATAGATACAAAATAAAAGACAAATAAAATAAAGGAAATTGTAAATAGTGTAGTGATCCAAGGAACACATTGTCATAGGCATGCAATCATGAATGATGAAGGCGATTGATACAGTGTGAGATATGGAACACTAGGACTAGATGCAACAAACAAGAAAAATTTAGTCAAAAATAAAGATGAAAATAAAAAAATAGAAATAGACACAAACTGACACAAACAAAGACAAATATAAAGATGAGCATGCAGTTAACCAAAAACAAGGATTGAATTATTAATCAATGTGATGATAGATGGTGATGAAATGGTCATGCCCTAGTGGGTATATACAAGTGGACTATTCCATAAGAAATATTGGCAAGGGGATGCCACCAATTAAGTGTAAAATCAAGGAAAGGGTATGGAATGAAATGATGGTGAAGAAAAATGGATGGATGGGGGGTGGAATGAAAATGAGGGGAAGTGTTGGTAATTTGAGCAATTTAAGAAGTAGGATAACATGAGTAGGTAATGTATGTGGAGGGGATAGTGGAAATGTATCAAATGTGATGAATGGGTAAGGGACTTGAGTGACAATCCAAGGTAGGGGATATAGTGGGATGAATAAAATGTGGTTGGAATAATATGGAAGGACACATGCTCATAGACTAGAGTGGTTGCTTACTACACATGAGGCTTATTTACTATATTTTCATCATGGTACTTGTCCAAGGAGCCACAAGGAGTGGTTTTCAATAATGGACAAATTTATTTCTCTATAATTTTTTTAGAATTTTTTGTATTTTGTTGTTTTTCCATTTATTTATTTTTTGTATTATTTTGGAAGACTGGTGCTAAATGGATTAAGCATAGAAGAACTTGAGATGGACAATGTTCATATGCTCATCTATCTCATGACCTTCAAGAGTGGCTAGCTTGTAGGCTCTAGATCCAAACTTGGGAGTAATAACATATTCACCCAAGTAGTTTGGCTGAAATTTCCCTTTCTTCCATCTATCTTTGGTGGTGTTCTTTTGGTTTTCCTTAAGGAAAAGGTCTCCAATCTCAAACTCTCTAGTGTGGAGGCATTTATTATAGCCACAATGCAACCAATGTTGATATTCTTTAAGGTGATTGAGAGTAGTGAGATAGTGTTTCTCAAGGAATTCTAGCTCATGTAAGTGTGATGCTTGATAATCCTCTTCCAAGATGAGATTACACAAAGAAAAACATGAGAGGAGCTCAACCTCTATTAGCAAGATTCCCTTGACACCACAGACAAGTGAATATGGAGTGGCACCAATGGGAGTGTGAATGGAAGTATGGTAGACCAAGAGGGCAGTATTAAGCTGAAGGTTTCATTCACAACCAATGTCATTAACGATTTTCTTAAGGATTTTGATAATTATTTTGTTAGATGCCTCAAATTGATTGTTGCCTTGCGAGTAATAGGGGGTGGACCATTTGTGCTTAATATGAAATTTCTTACATAAGGATTTCCCTTCATGTTTTTTAAAGGATTTGTACCATTATTTGTGATGATATTGGATGGTATGCCAAAATGACAAATGAGATGGTTAAGGATGAATTTAGAAATTTGGATGTTGCTAGTGAAAGTGAGGGGAAAGCTTTAACCCACGTAGTGAAATATTCAGTAGTGATAATAATGAACTTATGACCATTGGAGGAGGTGGGATTAATCTTACGAATGAGTTTGAGGCCCCATTTAGAGAAGGGCCTTAGAGTGGTAATGGGTTAGAGGGTTTCTGAGGGTGTTCTTAGATGAGATTGTCAAGTTGCATGGGATCCCTCATAGGATCATATCCGATAAAGATTTAGTTTTTACCTCAGCATTTGGAGAGCATTTCAGTAGGCCTTGGGCACTCAGCTCAACTTCGATACTACATATCATCTACAGACAGATGATCAAACAAAGAGGGTTAATCGGGTATTTGAGGATATGCTATGTATGTATGTGATGGATCACCAGTCTAGATGGGAGGAGTACTTTTATTTAGTTGATATTTCCTATAACAACAGTCACCATAGTTCTTTGGGTATGACACCTTATCAAGTAGGAATTATATGGAAAACCATGCAAGTACTTGATTTGGGATAGAATTGAAGATAGATTTTTCATTGGTCCCAAGTTATTATAATATATGGAGCAATAGGTGGATTTGATTAGACAATGATTATAAGAGGCTCAAGATCGTCAAAAGATGTATGTGAATGCTAAGAGGATAGATTGAAGCTTTGCAGTGGGTGATCAAGTATTTTTGAGATTGCGGCCACATAAGAGTCTAGTTTGTTATGGGAAGGGCTCTAAGCTTGCACCTTGGTTTGTGGTTCCCTTTGAGATCTTAAAGCTAATAGGACTAGTCGCTTATTGTTTAGCCTTGACACCTAACCTATCATGTATCCATGATGTCTTTCATGTTTTTATATTGTGACATTATGTGCATGATCCCTCTCATGTTTTGGATTGAGATGCCTTATAGGTGGAGTCGAATGGGTAGCTGGCACTAGAACCCATTCGCATCTTGGCTCATCAAACATTATTCCTACGAGGATGAGAGCTTGACCAAGTTAAGGTCTAGTGGGATAGGTATGACGAAGTTGTCACCACCTGGGAGGATGCTTCATAGATGAGGACATTGTATCCTCACCTCTTTGACTTCCAAGAGGAAATCCAAGCCTAAGGGGAAGGATGTGAGACCTACCTTCCAATGCTAGGGATTTATGTGACTTATCTGATTTTTGTGTGATCCACATGGACAATTTTTTATTATGGGATGTTTTGATATCATGGATTTTGAATTTGATACATTTTGATGTTACCATATACACATTATACTCATGCATGCATGTTTATCCTCATCGAATATGGTTTTGTAGTAATATGAAAATGATTGAACTAACTTGATGATCTTGCTTATTTTTATTTTATGAGTGGTTTATTTTATGACTAGATGGATCATGATGTTTATCACATGTAGTGAATTTATGTTCAATTATCTTCGAAGTTGGTCCTATTGATGATATGATATTAGTGGCATGGAACGAATGTATGCAATGAAATTCTTAATTTTGAAATGTCATTATAAAGATGTCATGTTATTATATTTCATGGTTTGATTTTGATTATTGGTGATGAATTAACCATTATGATTTAGTGTGCAGGTTTTGTTGAAAGTGGAGATAATTATGTAGCTTTAAAACTTGTAAAACTATGAGATTGTAGATCTAATTAATTGTTCTTTGTTACAAATTCTTTGTGTATGATTATCTATTTGGATCAATTTTACCAATTGTAGAAAGAGATAGAAGATTGTAGAAGAATGATATAAGAAGATAGAAGTCACATAGCATATACGTGGAGAAACCCTTTCGGGAAAAAACTCCACCACCAGAATCAATAGTGCTTGTATAATTTAACCTTAGAACAAGATTACAACAACACTATATCAATCCTTGATTGAGATGCTTCTTTTTCCTTCAACAATTCTTCTTCACAACCTGCATAAACTCTGATAAAACTCTCTTCAACTTGCTACAATTAATAGACAATAATGAGCCTTGAAAACTCCAAAGAGTTGTCAATTACAAAGCACAAAGCTTCCTCTCAAAAACCTACGCCTATTCTTTTCAAGTAGAGTTTTAATGTGTAACATGAAGTCAAATCCAATATCT
>VDFB02281492.1:942044083-942098371 GCA_007258455.2 Sequoia sempervirens | reverse complement strand
GATCTCAATATTTCAATGGGTATTGTTATGCATGCAATGGATTTGGGCATAAATATAATCGATACAGATCCAAAATGGGTGGAAGTAACCTTTTTCAAAATGTTCTCACTTTTTACAATTGCAATAGATCAAGACACATTTCCAAATTTTGCAAAAGAAAGAAGAACAATCTAGTAAAGAAGAATGATCTAGTGAAAAAGGCTGATCCAATAGAGATGGAGAAAGATATGGAAAATATTGGGAGAAAGAAGGAAGACAGTGAGACTAATCTTGAGTTTGTACCAACATCTGGTGCAGATGTTTCCTTTGGAAACTAAGTTGGGAGCTTTGGCTCGGGGGGAGCATTAACAAAAAATATTTTATCCCCTGTCAAAGAAATGGTGTTGATGCTTCAACACATGGATATGAGGTGTAGGTTGATATGTTAACCTATTGGTGGAAGAACTGATGGAAAATATTGAGTTGTGGAAGTTTGTGAAGCATTTGAAGTTGACTATGCACACAGTTAGGGTTTTTACCAACTTTTCAAATTGTGTATTCAACGCGAATTAGGTCAATTTCTAAAAGGGGCTTATAAGTGATTTCACCTAACCAAAAATTCATTTACAAACAAGAATTTGAGGAGAGAAGAGTGAAGTGAAGTGTTTGAAGAATTTCAGAAGTTCTTGCATGCAAAACCCTAATCGGAAGGCGATCAAAGGTATTTACAGTTCTATCTTGCCCTAAGTTTTCAAAAGTTTTTGAAGTGTTGAAAATGTTACACCACAAGTAGTTGAAGTTGTAGATAGTCCTTGACCTAAATTTAAATTCCATCCCAAAAAATCCTTGGTGGATGATCCAAATGGTGCATTTTTGCACATCCCATATGGTGTTTTGCACATAGAATATGTAAGGGAATACATTCATGTGAAGATGGAAGAGTATGATCACTATAAATTGAGTGTTGTGTGGGTTAATGAACTCACCAGAGATAACTTTGAACTAAAAAAAAATTGAGAGTTTGACGAAGAAGAAGCTCAATGTGTGGCACTATTTTTCTAAATTTTGTCATGATGATGCATGGGTAAGATTCACCTTGAGAAGAATCCATGATAGATTTATATGGCTTGATATATCACATTTGATAAACAAAGAGGTGATTAGGGTTGTTACAGGTTTATGTTCAATTGGACCGGCTCTGATGCTCAAGTTGGTGAAGAATGATGTTATGAAGCTAATTGGTGCAAAGTATCATAGGAGAGCCTTGAAAATCAAGGATATTAGGAATCTTTTAGTTAAGTATACTTCTATGGTGATTGGTTATAAATTTTACTTCACTACCAAGGGGAATTATGTATCAACAATTGCAATTAATACAACACATGAGATGGTTGTGAAGGGTGTGGACTATGATTTATGTGAGTTATTGAGGGAAAAATTAATTGAGTACTTACAAAAGATAAAAGGATTTAAAATATCCTTTCAAGTTTGGCACATTGATCATCTATTTGTTGTTTTACTTCTTGAATGAGGTTCTCATAACAAAGAATATAGTATGGTTGAAGGAAAAACCAGTAGCACATCAAATCAGAGACCACCTAAGGAGGTTGGGTGATGTGGAGACACAAGAAGTTGCATTATGGGGATTTTTCAAAACTTTTTTAGAAGAATATGCAAGCAAGAGAAAGGATACCAAAAAGTGTGGCATAAAAATACAAGAATAACAGTATTTTCATGGTAAGTAAGGATTGTTGCATAATGTAGGCTATTGAACCTAGAAGTGTGCAATTCCCAAAATGGGATATGAAGTTGAAGAAAAAGTAATAATTGGTTTGGCAAACCTTATGCTGAGCAAACCTATGGAAACTTATCAGGAGAGATATGACACATATGAAGAGAAGTCCATGTAAGTACACATGGACCAAAGACAAAAGTGAATAAAGAAGACTATTGAGAAGATGACCACACAAGTTGTAGAGGTAATGGGCCTAACAAAGGAACAAGTAGAGAAGGCTAAAGCCATGTTTGGATCACTGGAAGGAACATCTAGCAAGAAAATATTTTGTATAAAAGTTACCACCTCTTTGATTTCCTCCAAGTCCTCTAGGACTATGCCTATAATAGGAGAGAAAAAAATTCTACAAGTGATCTTGTAAAGGAGAAAATACCTCTAGCTAAGAAGAAAAAAGTGGCCACTCTGACAAAACAACAAACATGTCATATGAGGAGAAGAATAAAAAAAGCAACAAGAGAGACATACTTGGGAGTGAACATTGATGATAATGATGATGATGATGAAGGACCACAATTGGTCCAGAAAAGGAAATCTAAAGCTTCACAGGTTGAAGCAACTACAAAGAAACAAAAGATTGATATTGTGGACATTGATAGTGAGGCTAAAGTTGAGAAGGAAAAACAAGGCTATAAAATATAGATGAGGGAGAAGAAACCAGAATCCGATAAAGGAAAGATGTCATTGAAAGAAAAGAAGAAGAAGAAAGATAAGTCTTCCCCTCTGGTCCAAACACATAGTCTAATGAAACTTGAAGCCCTAGTTAGTAGTATAGCAGAGTACGAAAATATTAAGGAGAATGTTGCTTTATACCCTGATGCAGATGATACAGATAAATCTACTATTGAAGAGGCCATTGTAAGATATATGATTGCTCTTGATGTAAATATGAAAGATATAGATGATTAGTTACCAGAGGATCTGAAAGGAGTGTTGTATGCAAGGAGACAAAAAAAAATTGATGATGATGCTAGAATGAAGGCATCTGCCTTGGCGGAGATCAATGCTCCCCTCTCAGAAGAAAACAAGGAAAGATTGGCTTGATTATACAATAAGGAATTCAGAACCAAACAAAGGGTAACTACCCTTATGAGTCGAGACAAAGATGACTTTGAGAGATTAAAGAAAGAGACTATTGAGAATATTTCCAATTTGGAAAAGGAATTGAATATGATCCCAGATAGAGAAGAGCAAGAACATGATGATATCATGAGCATGGAACAAAAGAGGAGAATGTGCAAGATGACACTCTTTTAGATGTGGAAGAATTTTTTGCTGAAGAGAATGTTACTGGTGGAGAGAACACTCCAGAAGAAGATATTACTGGTGATGCTCCTCCAATGGGAGAAAATAACACTACAAAAGTAAATGTTACAGAGGCACAAAAGGAGGATGCATCTACAGATCATAACTCACCTCCTCCAAAATGAGAAAGGAATTTTGAAGAAGCAATACAAGCCAACCCAAAGATAAATATGCCTTTGGATAACAAAGAAGAATCAGTTGGTGAGGAAAATAAGGATGAGGAAAATCCCTAAAATGCTGAGGTTAATGAAGAAAAATAAGAGTGCAACATTGGTGACAAGGAAAAAGATTTGGAAGTGAAGAAAGCAAAAGATAAAGTGAAAATGGTTTGTGAATCTTCTAGTACCTCCATAGATTCATTGAAGAACTTTTTGAATATGAAACTCTAGTTCTAGCTGATTGTGTTTGCCCAACTATTACAACTTCCAATGCAACGGGGGTAGGTAGATATGGATAAAATTTCTCCATTATATAAGCTACAATTAGGTGATGTTTTTCATGCCTCTGCTCAAAAGGAAATTTTTCAAATGCATCAAAAGAGTGCAAATATTATTGATGAAGTTGTGAAAGCACTATAGGAGAGCATACTTGATGCGAGCATAGATAATTCCTTATCCAATATGAAAAATTTAAAATCTTTTCTTGATTTGTTTAAAGAGTATTCCAATGTTTTCAAAGAAAAACTAGAGAAGGAGATAGATAAAAAGGTGAATGACAATAGATTAATGGATATAACAGAGAAATATGCCACCACACACAATAAGTTTTAGGATAATCTCAAAGATGTACATGATTGTGTGGCAGAAGCCAAGATGTTATTCCAATTTTGTATGAAGTGATCCAGGTCCACCAAAAGCATTAAGGATGAGATGGACTCCATTGAGTCCCAAATTGATAAGGCATCCATTGCCTATGATCTAGCTCAAGACATTGATCGGAGCACAAGGATAGTAATTGATAATTTGCATGAGAAGTTCTTCCAACTTCAAGTACAAAAGGAGAAAATTATTGTGTAGCTTGTACAACTCAAAGATTTGGTAAGCACAAAATTCATACTTATTTCTAGAGTGCCTTGATTAGTGTAGAGAAGGTAATGAAGTTAAATTCGGTACCCAACACTTCAAATGATGAAGAAGATCTCCTCATGGAGTTCGAGACATAGAGCCGCCTGTTTGGCATAGCCAAGAAAGGTTGGGAAGAAGGAAAGAAAGACTAGAAACCACACCTTGAGAAGTTGCAAGTGTCAAATACTTCTTCCAGTTAATTGGTGTTCAACAATGTATATTTATTTCTTATTCTACATTTCAATTTCTTAGTCATATTTCATTGTATATATGTGGAAGGTAGAGATGGATTTCTAGTGCAAATTTTGATCCGGTAGCATGGTTAGGGGGAGTTGGTTAGAGAGTTTTTAATTTTTTTACTTTCATTCCTACAAGTATATATCAATTAGGGGGAGAAAAGAGCAATAGTATATGTGCATATGTTTTGCATCCTTTTCCCTTGATGTCAAAGGGGGAGATTGTTGAAAGTTTATGGAATTTTTCATTGATATGTCTACTGGTAACATGAGTATGAGTATGAGTTGTATAATATGCAGTGTTGTCATTGATGTCAACATTGTATGGAGATTGATGTGTAGGCCATTTAGTGAAGCATGAGTGTGTATATAGATGATAATCCGGTGCTTAGTTGCAACAAGTTTTGATCTAGTGCTTAGTTGCAACAAGTTTTGATCCAGTGCATATAGTAAGTTGAAGAATTGTCTAAGTGTCAGAACAATGTTTTCATTGTACATGACATTCGGTATTTTTTTCTGCATTGGTCCGCATTGAAGAATCCTACTCTACAATTTAAATGCAATTTTTTTGGATATTAGAGGAGTCTAAATACAAATTTTCACTTTTTTTTCCTCCACTGAAAAAGTTATGAATGATAGAATATTTGGTCTGCCAATGATAGTGGTTACTAGTGTAAAATGTATTTCTTAGTGAGTTTGCACTTCATCGTGGAATGGTATCTTGTATTGCAGATTTTTTGGAGTCTTTACATGTGTTAGTAGAGTCTATGATCCAAATGACATGAAGTTTGGAGGTCCATGTGTTCATTTATGGTTGACCAGTTGGTGAATTTTGATGTTAGGTCACCAGTGGTGCCGACTTAATATGATATGAGTATTGCAGAGGTTATGTAAGTTTTGATCCATTATAAGAGTGCTATCATAGGTCCATGCTGACCTATTTGAGTTTTTTTTAAGCTTTTTTTATGGCATGAAGTATGTTTTGCATGATACATCTAATTAGGTTGACCTAATTGTTGTTGTAGATGTTTGTGGATGTGATGGATATATGCAAGTTCATTTCAATGTTGTAAAGTATGAACACAAGTATTGTGGATGTGAATTGTGTGAAAGTGATGCAAGTGAAGAATATAGAAGAGTGTTAGAGCAAAGTGGTATGAAGTTTGTTAACTCTATATATTGAGCTTCAATGGAACTGTAATTCCTATATATTGTAGATGCAATTATAGCAGTTCAAATCTTGGAAATGAACCACTTCTCTCTTCTATCTTTCTTTCATTCTATGGGTAGTGAGTCCACTAGGACAATGAGTCCACCTGTAGTGAGCATTTTTGTAATATGTTGTAACCGGTTATAATATATTGTGAGCTAATCCTCATTGTGGTTTTTCCCTCTTTGGGTTTTCCATGTAAAAATTTGGAGTTCATGTGTTATGTGCTTTGATGGTTTCTTTCATGATTTCTTTTCTTACTACAAACTAAATATGTTATGTGGAATGAATGTTTAAATGCTTAAGTGGTTTCAAATAACACTGACTCACCATCCCTCTTAGCATTCTGGGTGTTCAACATTATTAATCTTATACAGGTTGTTGCATCATTGAAACCAAACTAGACTTCTTATGTGATATTTTTCATTCCTAAAACCAGACACGATCCTTAGAATTTGATCAAAAACCACTCATCTTTGGCAAGAAGCTCTAAATGGTTGTTGACTCATTTGGTCTAGTGAGTCTTATCTTTTATCTAATTTATCTTTGGTCATGATTCCTATGCTACTCGAGGATATCCACAAGTGATTATAAGAGCAAGGATGGATCGTGATCTTTTATTTTTTATTTCTATTTGTGGTTTATCTTGACAATATTAATGGGGAAACTAAGTTCTTTATGTGTGATCAGTATTCCATTTGGCATAATCAAAACATCCTATGTAAGTTAAAGGTCATCTAACATTTTCTCACATCAAGATCAACATGCTTTGTAGTTAATCATTCACATATTTCAACAAGGTTCTATTGTCACTAGCATGAGTCACAACACTCCTTGTTTGCAATGTGTCTATCTATGCAAAGGGATATCATTTAGCACCTTGTTCTTCCCATACCTCACTATACATTATCCATTTTCAAAATAAAAAATGCTCTATGATGATACTTGTGCACTAACCAAAGCTCCAAATCTATCCTACCAATCCATATCCAATCTTGATGTGCATTTCATCCAATCACATTCTATTTATTCTACCTGATCAATCAAACTTATCCACGTCTCATATCGATCAAACTAACCATTCTTCATTTCTTACTAATCTTTTTTTCTAGCTAATATTTCTTCTACCTAAATTTATTCAATCAGCTTATCGACAAATTTAACTCAATTTCTATATTTTTCACCCAATTTCCTAAGGGGGCATCATATTATCCCACTATCACTAGGGCATGTTTGGGTAGGATCGGATCAAGAAAATTCTTGATTTCTTTGAGGCAACACTAACAATCATATTGTCTCAAAGAGGAGAAAAATGTAGACACTAAAAATTGTCTTAAGTGTGTTACAATATTTTCTTACTAATCTTTGTCTAACCCTAATTTTGTTCTCCTCCAAAAAAATTCCAATAGGGTTTATTTTAATCACTTAGATCAGATCTACATTGAAAATTGCATTCATAATTGTCATTTTCATTGTTATACATCTGCATTTGCATTGCATTATCTTAATTTAAGCAAATTCTAGAAAAATAATTAGTTGCAAACCTGTTTGCACACAAAAATAGGACACTTAGACAGTCTAGTAAAATTTCACTTTTTCAATTTTCAGACATCCTTTCAAGGACTGGGATGCCCTTGGGGACCTCTATCCTTTTGCACTTGAATCAAAAAACATTGGCACACTTCTTTGTCTTTATGTATTCTGTCTATTCCTACTTACAAATATTTGATCTAAAATTCTTAATTGCATTCATTTAGACATGTCTCATATAGCTCAGAAAAGCAAAAAAAGGTATAAAAATTTGCATTGTTTTGTTTCAAAATTGCATCAAAATCATCATTTTTAAATTTAGTCATCTTGCAATTAGTTATTTTTTGCATTTTAGATAAGAAAAAATGCATTCAAAATTTCCATTTATTTTGTACACATTGTTACACACTTGCATTGGCGTAAGTTAAGAAAAATTTGGAAAAGTATTCATTATCAAACCTTTCTAAAACCAAACCTAGAATCCTTAAGTAGAATCACACAGACAAATTTTGAATTTCTGGAAAACTTGCCTAGGACATAGATGCCCTTGGGAACCTTTGTCCCCTCCTATTGACTAAACCAAGTTTTGCATAGATCTATATTGTGATATCCTTTGTTTGCTTTTGCTATCTAAATCCTATTTTTTGGATATTTTACTGTGTTTGTTTGATAGTTTAGTGTTCATATTGGGTACACTTAGTGTTTTGAAACTTGCATGAGCTTCATGACCTGGTGTCCTATTGCTAATACTTTAGTTCTCAACGTAGTAGACTTATGGCATCCCACATTGTTGTTACATCTGATGTGGATCTTGAGTCTTCCAACTCTTTCATGCAAAGTGTTGTCAATACTTAACCCATTTTGGACTCTATCCTTAACGCTACCACACCAATGACAACCTTATAATCACCCAATTTTATAGATGTTGAGTATTGTTTCCCATGTTCCCAAAGATAAACTAAAACATTTGGAAAAATATTTAGAAAGACTTCAACTATGGGAGTATTGAATCTCTAGCTAGTACAATGATTCCTATAATATATAACATGAGGAAACTAATTAATGATGATCAAGTATTAGAGGTTTTGTGTAGCCTAACCCATATAGTTGATGCTAATGCACCTACAATGGCTAGTTACGTTTAAGCTTTGGGATGCATTCAAAGTCAAGGCGGAAATCAAGTCTCCCTCCCTACAATCATAACCTCTATTCCCACATACACAAATCCAACTGTCGCCTTAATGGTACAACAAAGCATTGCAATAACTCCAACATAAGGCCTTTCCATTGGAAATCCTTATGGTTTTGGGTCATCACATGTGAAACCTCAAGTTTCATCCTCTCTCATAAATTTACAACATAGTAGTTCACCAAGCACGTACACAATTCCACCATATTCACCATATTCCCAAAAAATGTTAACTAATGACTCAATCATTAACTAACTTTTGCAAAACATAACCTCACTTCAACAAAAAATCTCAACTTTGAGCCAAAACTAAAATGGACAACCATTGTAATATGTCGAAAGAATCTTGTTATCATTGAAATTTTAAAAACACCAATGCCACAAAACATATATATATCGCGGTTTGATAAGTATAATGGTAAAGGATAACGTAGAAATCATATATTGGCATATACAACCTTGTGTAGTGACTTCATTTTGGAAGATAAAATCTTGGCTAAAATTTTCCAAGGTTATTGAAAGAAATGGCTCTAGAATGGTTTTGTTCATTGTTGAATAACTCAATCCACTCCTTCAATGAACTTGTTGAGGCCTTCCTCCACTATTTCCAAGTAACATTAGACATAAATTACATTAATTGACTTAGTGTGATGCAAATAAAAGAAAAATGAGAAGGTCACTGACTTGATAGGTTGTTATCAATTACTTTATTCAAAAATCAATCTTGTTCTACTTGATGCAGATGTCCAAAGAGTGTTCATTAAAAAATTGCAATTTGACATAAGGGATAAAATATTATTGATTAAATACCATCCTTTATACATTTGTGTACGACCCTTCATGATTACTAGAACTTCGTTAGTCATTATGAAGAGACATCTTCATCTACTCCCATTGGGAAATCCGAATTTGTACCTCAAAAAAATTATCAACCATTCAAGAAGAAAAACAAGAACTTTATCAAGTTACATACACCTCAAACAACCAACCAGATTGGACCTCAAGTTGCTTCCATAAGTTCAAATCCATACCAAATTAAACTGGAAGATAGACAATTTTCCCAATTACCTGACACCCTCCATTTGATCATGTTGTAACTTTTAAATAAGAACTTAATCTGATTACCTCCCATTAGACTTGTGGACATTGTTGGGACTGAAAAAATTTGATGATTTTACATTTTGTTTTCATTCATAATTTTCCAAGTGAGTCCCACCTTGAACACATTTCCCCCCTCTTCATGCATATTTTCTCCACATTTTCCCATGTTGCTCCTTTGATTCCATTTGGTCATGCATTATTCACATTCTGGTTTGTTTCGGCTTGTGATGGTCAGAGGTTCTCTGACCCATGTTGCGTTTTCTGCTTGCATGAGTCTGTGTTGCCTATCGACAAGACTCATCCGATGTCATGGCGATCACAGGTCTTCTGCATTCTTCATTCAGCATGATTTTCGCACTATTTTGGTGACAAGATGATACACTTATCAGCAAAGGGTTTTTTTCTCGGTGAAAGGTCATAGCGATCCTCCTTTGTCTTGCCGACCGCTGACAACAGATATACCCTTCGGTGAGACTTATGATTCGATATATGGTCTTGGCAAGCCTATTGGGTCTTGTCAACAGTCTCAAAATGGATTTCTTTCGGCGAAGGGTTAGCTTTCTCTCTGCGATCATATATGCTCGAGATGCGATATCGGTATAGGTCAGGATTATCGATATGAGGTCTCGGCGAGTGACCTCTGGTCTCACCGATGGAGCAAAAAGGGGACCTTGTCGGCATTAGAAACGTTTTATCTCAGCGACACCTGAGGATGGTTGAGGTCTTTCGGTAAAGCAATATATACTCTACAAGACATCTCACCGAGGGTTGGAGGCTATAGCAATATACATGAAGCAGATAGGCTCATCGGCGAGATGAAACATATGTCACAACGACTCAAGGTGATAGAGGTGTTTTGGTGAAACATGGTGTAGTCTACAAGACATCTCCCCGACTATCATTTGTTATGGCAACCCGCGTGTGACAGATGTTCATTTCGATAAGACATTTTCTTGTGTCTCAGCGACTAATACAAATGTAACACATATGTGTTCTCGGAATGACTAAGGGTTTTCGTTATGATGTCTCCCCGATTTCTCTTGGTCATAGTGATGCGAATGAAAACACGACAGAATGACTCTCGGTGAAACATAGTGAATGTTGTGTGATATCTCCACGACTTGGATCTGTCACGGCCAAAGCGTATAACACAGAGTCTGGATGAGGAACAGGGGAACACGGCAGGGACCAAAGGAGCGATAAACATTATTTTTCCTTTGGCATACTTGCTGACTATCCTGGCGACTGTTCCATTGGCGATTAAATATTTTTCAAATGTTGTTGGCCGACATGTATAATGCTTGAGAAACATTGCAGGCTATTATGATTTGGAGCATGATTTCTACGGTGGCCGACATTATTTGGATGCAATATGTTTTTTGAATGCTGGTGTATAAAATGCACCCCGTTGTAATTGATTGGGAGGAGATCTTAGAATAGAGACAATAGATTAGGGATGGACACAGTAGAATAAAGTTCTCATTCCAGAGACTATGTTGCATGTTTTCAAATGGCGACTTCAATGAAATTCAGCTGGTGTGGCAATTTATTTTTGGCATCAATTGTATGTTGATTTTATTGAAAAGTATTGCTAAGCTGTCTCCAAATTGATTCTTTCTAGTTATTTAAATTGAAGTAACAAGCTTATTTCCAATTTATCAGTGCACATTTGTTGTATCTGTGTGATTAATCTATTGGTTCTCTCAAGCAGAGAATAAATCCTTTTTGTTGATCACAGTAATCAGGGGGAATTCATCTAGATTATTAAAGTAGAGCTTAGTAGTAGTCATAATCCTGCAATGTTTATACAAGTTATGAATAGATCATATGCCTGTAATTTTATTTCCTGCTAGAATAAGTTGCTCACTTCTGTTTCATTTGACTCCGCATACCCAACAAGGCACTGGTCTCTGCATTTCATCATTTGCTTTCATTCAGTTTCTTTATATCTGTTAATTGAGCATTTTAGGATTTAGACTAAGAAAATTGCTATCAAGTTTGGTTTCATTTGTTCACTACCATTTGCCATTGTGAACAAAGCATTTCAGGAAGATAATCATAAGATAAACCTGCTTCATTCAGAGAGGTACACCCACCTAGGTTTGGCGGCACCTGAAGAGTAGAAGGTTGAGTTCTCTTGACCTTGTCTGTTACCCTAAGACGTTGTGAAAGCTTGGAAACCTTTTATGGTTCAAACCTGCGTTTTTGAGAGCTAACAGACATGACCAAACCCTTACCACCAAGTTACAATCCAAATTCCTTTTTTCAATACCATCGCACAAGTGGACATGATACAGAACGATGCATGCATCTTAAACATCAAGTTCAAGACCTCATTGATTCTAATCACATCTAGTTTGGTGGTGTTAATGATCAAGGGAATAAGCCTATTGCCCCACCTAACCAAAATCTAGAAATTTTTACCAATCCAATGCCAAACCATTCATCTAAATTTGTGCAAGCTTGTGATAAAATGAGTGATGATATGAATGATGATAAGAATAATGAGGAAAATAACAATGAGAAGGGAGTAGATAACATGATTACTTTAATATATATTCAATCTCATAAGGGCCAAACCACTGTATTACTTGACATTGATTTCACCCATAGTGATGCATCCATACATGCACTTGATGGTCCTCTCTATATCACCAGATGTATCAAAGACAAACATGTACAAGGAATACTCATTGATCTTGTGTGTAGAGAATGTGATCACTGAGGAGTTCTTGTTTGTGCATAATATTTATAAGATCCTTACGAACAATAGAAAGCATGGTTGAAAACTCATGATGGTTTTTCTCACCCCATGATATGTTTGATCAGTCTTCCTCTTAAGGTTGGACTAAAAAAATTAGATGTATCATTCTCCATCATCCCAACATTAGACCAATTTTGTGTGAAGCTAGGCTACCCATGGCTACACTCCATGAAGGTCATCTCGTTGATTATTCAAAAGTGTATGAAGTTCCCATTTGAAAACCATATATTTATAGTGCATCATAGTGGGTTTAATCCTTTGTCCTCCCATGTAAATTTTTTATTAGATTTCTTTTGGATTCATCCTATGGAACCTATCAAGCCTCATGAGGATTTCTTTTTTAGGTCATGCAAAAATTTTAAGGAAAAGTGCATAATAGAGTTATCTCTAACCAATATTCTTGAAAATGATAATACCATGGTTGTTCCTCCTCCTCCACTAGTTATGGATGAACCCATGCTTGAAGCAAAGACCCTTCCAAGTAACTAAGGTAAATAAATCGTAGTTCCTCCACCCATATTGTATAAAATACCAAGAGATAATCAAAAAGTTCCTTTTGTACCTCCAAAGATAAATCAAGTGTATAGACCTAAAGAGACAGTGGTTCCCAAACTCCCAATGGTTCCTTTGGTTCCTCCCTCAAGGGAAGAAAAGAGACCAACGATTGAGAAACCTGCTCCTACCCTATCATAAATTGAAAATCGTGCAAAAGAAATTGAAATGCTAAAGAGCATCAACATAGGCGTCATGTTATTGCTTGTCAATTGAAAGAAAAGAATAAAATAATGCATGATAATCGAACTCCTAATCAAAAAGCTCAAGAATAATTATAGCTTTCACCAAAAAAAGACATGGAACTAAAACAAGAAGTGAAACAACAATGTACAATTGCAATTGTTATAAAACCTCCCATTGTGATTAACTTGGATGATGAAGATGAAATTGCTAAAATGATGAACAAGTCCATTATGAGAATAATGTATTGTTCTCAAAGAAAATAAATTTATATGGGGGAAACTATGATGATCCTCCTTATGAGAGTGACCCTCTAGGTGTTGAGCCTAGAGATGCTCCTAGTATGACACTTGTTGTAGTCCCTTAGGCTAGTTATTTTCCTTCCTTATATGATGAGAAATATTGGGATGAAGACAACCTAATTTAGGTTGGCTCACATGTGTGATACTCCTTACAATTGATTCATGTGTTCTTTATGTTTTTCTTGCATGTGATGTGATCTCTTGTGTTGTGATGCTTGGCATGGCTCTGTGTTTGTGAGTTTTCTTTAGACGACCCTTATTGCTCCATTGGTGCAAGGATACAAAGGAAATCAACCTATCATGACATTCTTCTATTTGTATCTTCATTCTTCTATATATCATAAACTTTGTATTTTCTTTTTTTCTTATGTTTCTTTTTGGGGATGATGCAAGGCATTGAGATATTTAGGTCTCTTCCATGTTGACCCAAAATTTTGTTTGTTTTCTCTCTATGTTCCATTCCTTCATTGTGTTTTTTGTTCCATGAGTATTTGGGGAATGATGTCAGTTTTGAGCTCTATTATATCACTGTAGAAAAGATGAATACTAACCCCAGATTTGTGGATCCCTTACATGTTCATATTCTATGTTTTTGTTGCACTGCATTTGGGGGCAACCCCTTATCATGATGTAGCTTTATTTTTAAACATATCATTTACATAGGGCCTTCCAAATAAGCTCTTGTGACCTTTTGTTGCATGGAATTTATCATTTTCTACCTTAAAGCCCCTTATCATGATGTAGCTTTATTTGGAAAGATATCATTTGCATAGGGATTTCCAAATAAGCTCTTATGACCTTTTGTTGCGTGGAATTTATCATTTTCTACCTTAAAGAATTTGTTTTTGATTGATTAAGCAGGGAAAGGGCCCTGACCCTTACAAAAGAACAATAGTCAAGAGACCAACAATACAACAAAGGGAGCAGAACATAAATAGAACCACTTCCCCCAATCCCAATCAACCAAAAAATATTAGCCTATACCCACTATATAAAAATTTATAAACCTATCAATAATCCCTAAGAGATATAACCAATTCATCTTAATATCCATTCACAAAATTAGGTTATAACAACACAACCTTAAAAGAGTATCTAACCAAAAACCAGAGTTCTTAACAGAAATAAAACTAGACAAATAATAGTCTAGGCACCTATGGCCTATACCAACTAAACATCTGATAGAGTAGTAAAAAAACTTCATGGCAGAAAGTAACAAAAAAATGAGATGAACAAGCATTAAGGATCAAGCATCCTCAATCAGGCCCCATGCCTTCACCAAGTCTTCAACAGAATCTTCAAAATTATCCTTGAGCTCCATTTTTCTAGAAAAATTGGCCTTGTCGTTGTTCGCCTTTTTCCTCTATTGTTTATTTATCTTTCCTTGTCCAGACATAATGGCCATGACAACTTTTTCAATAACCACATCCATGACCCTGTACAAACTCTTCACCTCATTTTCAAGTGCCTGGAACCTGCTAGCATTATCATCCTTAAATTGCATCATTTTTTCCAACAACTCCATCATTTCCTCCATCCTTTGAATTTGAACAGTATTTAAACCCAACATGTTTTCTTTTAAATCTTCATTTCTAGGGTTATAAATCTCCCTAACCTCCATGTCATTGGTAGTATCACCTTTATCAACGACCATATCAGTGTCTTCCTCAACATCTTGCCCATCCTCTTGTTGTGAATCACCATCCTCCTCCTCATGACTAGATTCTTCCACTTCCTCCGACTCTGACTCCTCCTTCTCAGGAGACACACCACCAAGGCTGTATGGCACTTCCTCAGATGATGATTCCTTTTCTTCCCTTGCCACCTTCTTCCCCTTACTGCCTAGAGACTCTTCACATTCTTTTCTTCTAAACTTTTAGATTTTTTACTATTGTCATACCCCTTCAATGCAGCCAAAGCAAGCTGAGTCAATCTTTGACCCACCGAAGTGGAACATTCAAGGTTGTTTTCATTGTCATCAGGTATCATTATAGTGTTGGGGTCAGCTCCCAACTCATGAATCAACATTTTCCTCTTCTTGTTCACAACAGGAGCAATGGGAGCAGCAATACATTTTTCCATAGTGACTTTGAGAAGGTCTGACCAAGAGGAGTCCACAGGATTGGGGGAGGCTTTAGCAGAATCTTTAGTCAGGGAGTGAGGTTGGTTTTCTATAAGCTTGATTTAAAAAAAAACTCTTGGGAGTAGGGTTTCCAAGAAAATAATGGAAAAAATTTCTTTATGGGGAAGTAGCAAGGACATATTTACATATCACATGAATCAAGCCCTGGTGTAAAGGATGGTTAGCACCATTGGTAAGGCTTTGGCTTAGAGAAGAAAAGAGGAAAAATGAGAGATTAATTTTCTCAAGATGAAGGATGTGGTTCAAAATTAGAAAGTGATAGCCATGGATAGACTGAAAATGACCTTCCAATGTAAATTATTTCATTACAAAGAAGCAAACATTATGGTACAATGGAGGAAGTAAAACCCTAGAGTACCTATTTTGAAATCTCTGAGCTTTTTCTTTATCCTCAAAAAACTTATCAATATAAGTTTGATATTTGTCATTGCTTACCTTAGCCAACTTCTTCCCTTCATACACAAGCCTCATTGCTTTGGCATTGAGATTAGCATCAATAGTAAATGAAGGCCACATAGCTCAACTTCCCCATCTTTCTAAGTGTTCACAAATTTGTAGCTCAGCTACTCGTTGTGACCTTCCATGGCTATAAGGGGTAAACCCAGCCCGCTCAAACAAACCCCAAAGCTCCACATTCTTTCTTAGGGAGTCATATTTACTTCACTCTGTCCTCTTCCTAGGACCACCCATGGTTTTATCCTTGGTAGAATAACTCTTAGGAAGAAGTAAAAACTTGTCTCTTCGGCCTTCCTCATTCATGACAGTAGTAACAAGTAATTCAAAAACTTCAGTTTTGATGGAGATTTGGTGATTTTTTATTTGCGAGAATAGCGGCTCAAACCTTCTAGCAGTTTGTTTAAAACAATCAATCTGAATGCAAAGCCAAATATCATATTTTTGAAACCTGTCATAATGATAACTGACAACTTTTCCACCTTTATGAGCCATTATTACTCTTTTTTTATTGCCCACCTTCACATTGGCGAATACACATGTCAAAATGTCTTTTCCAAAATCAAATGCACAATTTTTAGAGATGTGAATATTGATCCCTATATCCTCATTAACATCTTTCTTTTTAACACACGAGGTTTCCAAAACAATTTGTCCTTTCCACCCCTTTCTTTTTAAATCTTTTAGATCTAGCATGCCACGACCTTTAATTTGATACCTCCCAATCCATCTTATCATCCTACCCAATTTCCACCAAAGAAAGATGGAAACCAACATGATAGTTGGACAACACTACGAGCCACTATTATTAATTATTACCATTCTATCCATGATAAATCGAATCCCCCAATCTATCCTTAGCAATTATTTCCTTAATTTGGTTAGATAAATTGGAAAAATCCCAATATTTTAATGCCTCCTACCTAAAGCCAAAATTTGCTAAGGCATCGACAACCCTATTACCTTCCCTAAAGGTGTGGCATATCTTGCAAATTTGGAAAGATTGTAACATATTTTTGCATTCATCCAACAGATCTTGTATCTCCCAAGGGGCCTTTGCTTTATTGTTTAAATAATCAATTATTAACTTGGAATCACCCTCCAAAATAACCTTCGTGTAGCTATTATCTTTAAGATAGCCTATTCCTATCCAAGCATCATAAGCCTCCACCAAATTATTTGTTGTTGTTCCTAGGCCCTTGTTGTATCCAGCCACATAGATTCCACATTCATTTCTAACAACCCCACCTGCCCTTGCCAGGCCTAGATTCCCTTTTGAATATCCATCAAAGCTACATTTAATTCACCCAGGGTCCTGAGGGATCCAAATAGTGTTTTTCCTAATAATTTGTTTAGCCCAATTAACATTATTAAGATCATGAGAAAATCCCCATTGTTGTTTAATTCTCATCTCTTGATATGAAGGCCCTTTCTTTGATGGAGCATACTTATAGCTTTTGATGTTCTCTTGAATCTGTTTCCAAATAGTCTTGCATAGCTTTTTGTTTCTTTTAGTAGCATCCCTAAATACCTTATTATTCCTCTCTTTCCACAAACCCCAAGTGAGGAACGAGGGAACTTGTCTCTAGAGGTCAAGAATTATATTGTGAGAATAGGGGCATATACTCCAACAATCAACAAACATTTTAACCAAAGGAGGGAAAACCCATTCAACCATCAAACTCTTTAGAAAAAATTCCCAAACATCTCGAGAATAAGAACATTGAAAGAATAAATTCATAATTGTTTCTTCCTCTTCATTACATAGGTAACATTTATTAACTAAGTACCATCCCCTTTTCTTAAGGTTTCCAATTGTAAGAATCTTTACATGCATCATTGTCCACCAAAAGTAGTTAATCTTGGGGATTAATTTCTTGCTCCACATAGTATTCTAGTTAAAGATCCCTAAATGGAGAGGCTGCAAACCATAGTCTCATAAGTCGATTTAACTGAAAATCACCTAGAAGCTTTTTTTGTCCAAATCCAGTATCATTCATATTTCTTGAGAAGAGGTTAGGGTTCTCAATCTACCTCAAGAGGGAGGCCAAAGCAGCATCCCAATTCAACTGTCAACCACCCCTAAGAACAACATTATTCAAATAGTTCCTGAAGTCAATCTATTTTGGTCTCAAACCATCCCAATTTAAATAATTTGAGACATCTTTTCCAATGATTCTCTTCAATATGATTCTAATTTGCTGAAGGTTATCACTAGCTGACAAAGGATCACAGGTAGACGAAACATCCTCCCAAAATTCAGCTCTAGACCCATTTCCAATTCTCAATTTCGCTCCTTTTGTTAGAGTGCCTCTCACCTTTAGCAGGTTATTCCAAAAGACATAACCATAGGGGAGTTCCTTATTTCTAAGGAAATAGAAAACATCCTTTTTACCTGAGTATTTAGCCCTTAGAATCTAAACCCAATCTTTTTTGCTTTCTAGAAGAAACCAACCCATTTTTGCCACAAGAGCTTTATTGAACCTTTTTATTCTTCTTATTCCTAATCCTCCTTCCCTATTTGAAGTACAAACAATTTCCCATCTAACAAGTGTCATTCTTTTCCTTTCTTCCACACCTAACCATAAGAACCTCCTTTGAATCATTTCAATTTTCTTAGCAATATAAGTAGGAATGTTGAAAAGAGAGATAATAGACAGGTATGTTTTGTAAAAAATCTTTTAAGAGTTGAACCTTCCTAGAAAAACTTAACAATTTTCCTTTCCACCCTACCAGTTTATTCTGAATCTTTTCCACAATATAATTCCAATAGTTACTATTGGTTTTTCTTGATATTAACAGTAACCCCAGATAGGTAGCAGGAAATTCAGTCTCCTAGCATCCTAAAATAATTATCACTTTATCCTTAACAATCTGGTTGGTATTGAAAAAATAGATTTTACTCTTAGATGGTAATTGATATATTGGCTAAAAACCTTAGCATGTTTATGAAGGATCACTTTACATTGTTTCGCTTCCAAAATAGAGGCCTCCCCCAAGAGGATAGTGTCATCAACAATTGTTGATAGCATGGTTTTCAACAATTTCTTTAAGGTGGGGGAATACATCGAAATTATTTGCTTCACTTTATTCACATGTGTTGGATGCGTTGACATTGACATTTTTGCTTCACTTTTTTCACACGTATTGAACTTAGTGTTGCGTTGACATAGATTTTTGATCATTTTGTAGCACCTTATTAGAGTTATTAGGGAGTAAAAATCTTGGTAAGGTTGGAATGGGTGCACACCTAGTGAATATCAAACTTCACTAGACCTAGTGTGCTTCTCATTTTTTCTACTTGTTAATGGGTGCACACCTAGTGAATAGCGAACTTCACTAAACCTAGTGTGTTTCTCATCCTTGTCTTTGGGGCTCACCTAGTGAATATCAGACTTCACTAGCTCGTGTTTCCTTCCTATTTATGATTCACCTAGAAATTAGCAAACTTTTCTATGGTGTGAGTCATGAATGTCTTTGGTTTGGATCCTAGCATAACACACGTTGCTATTCTATGATTATCCATACCCTTGTTTTTACATTTTATTGTGGCATAATGTATGTTTGTGTATGTTGTCTTGTTGTATTTCATACATGTGTGTTCTTTGTGCTTAAGTTGGTTTTCCATGGGATCTTGGATCCTAGGGGCTTGTGCACTCCCCCTAGATCCTTAGTCATCCTATCTCTTCAAAAAATTTATAATCAAACCCCTCTTGACATAGATTTTTTACTTTAGTATGAGTTTGAGTGTAAGTTCATACTCTCACTAAAGTGGGGGCGAAATGTAACATCATAAATTTTCACCCTTGATAATTTCACACTATATTTTTCTCACCATAAATTATTGAGCCTAATTGAGTCCCTAATTTCTTAAATTATGCATTATATAGCCCATTTGTACCATTTTCTAAAAAAATTGCAAGCAATGAACAAATGCATCCAATTAATATTTTTCCCTTGACACTTAATGTCCTAGAAAATAAGGGCAAAACCCATACACCCTAGGGCATATTGATCCCCCTATTTTATTGGGGACCAATTTTGGATATGTTAGTGTTCACATTTTAACATTTTAAATTCAAATTGCAAATATCAGCTATCGAGGTTTAATTTTCAGGAAATTAAATAAATGCTTATAAATACCTAGTTATTGCATCATTTCAAATCTATCGAAGAAATCATTGGCGAACTTATGATCAAGAGCACTATCAAGCAAGTCCAAGAAATTCAAGAAATCAAGAAAATAAGATCCAAGACCTTGAAGTAATGTGTATGACTTTAGTCCTTCAAGGAAGCCATTGAAGGGTGGTGAGTTTTAGCACATTGTGATTTCATCATTCCTTCTTATCCATTATCATTTTATCATTGATATTTCCATTATGGAAGTTGAAACACGAACACGATGTTTGATCAAGGAAAACCAGGCCTAAATGGCACAACATTTCTTCTCTTTGTGAATGTACAGATTTTAGGTTTGGAGAGGATTGAAGGAAGTTTAAAGACAAATTGTTCATCAATGCAATTGAAGCCCTACTTCTTGTCAACTCATGGAAACTCCCATACATAATTATTCGACAATGATCTGACAACTCTACGAGCGGAAATGGAAGTCTTAGATCTATCATTAGAGGACTACATAAATAGAGTAGAAGAAGCCTAGAAGGACCCATATTCCCTTGGGAAACTCTATCCATGTATTCATACTAGTATCAACTTTTTAGGATAGGTACATAGTCCCTTGCCTTTCCCAGATCTTCCTGTAATTCTCACTTTCTATTTATTAATTGTTGGGAAATTTCATTTTACATATAGCCTAATTAGGTTAGTGAAGGAAAATAAATTCCAATCCATCCTAAGACTCAATAATATGCAAATCCAAGTTTTATTGTCTCATCTTCATGGTTGAAAGTCAATCTAATCACCTTGTTAATATCCATCTTAATGAAACATAAGAAAAACCAAACACAACAAAAGTTTGAATCCTAGGTTTACACACTAGACCTAGGGTTCCCAATTTTCCTTATTTCAGTAAATAAATGTGTTTATTTTATATGTCTATACATGATATATATCTATTATGAATTGAGTTCCATCTATTAGAAATAAGGTACATACAAGTTTAATTTGACATCTATCCATTCCATCCAATGATTTCTAGTCCTAAATTTCCCCCTTAATGTGTACACAAATTCTTGTACTTACTAATTTCAAATAATATGGACTTATTACTAATCTAATAGTTCAAAAAAATATTCAAAACAATCCCAAATTATTCAAAATTTCTAACTATTTATCTAAAAATATTTGGCATATAAGAGTATTATTCCTAGTCTAGATTATGGACAAGAAGTTTAAATTATGTGAAATATGTATTCTCTTCTAGTCTAAATTTACTTTAAACAAGCACTCTGTGTGAGTTGGAGTCCTTTCCTTAAGCAGGTTTGTTTGAAGGGAAAATAGTGTTATGAGTATTTTGGAGTTGGTGCTATTTTTAGATACTAGAGATACTTAATTCCTTACGAACTAGGAGAGCTTTGTCTCTGTTTTAGCCAAACAAAAGCATTATGTATAACGGATTATGCTTCCAATTCTCCTAGTTGTGAACAGAGGTGCCCCTCCACTTCTTTCACCAATCACATTTACTAAAATTAACCAAATTGAGAAATTTTCCATCGATAGAGAAGCTACAGTTAAATTTTTCAATGTAACTTTGACCATTTAAACATATTTCTATTAATTAACTAGACTGACATATAGCATCCTCACTCAACTTAAGCATATTTACTTTAATTAACCAAACTAAAAAAATTTCCATAGGTAGATAAGCCATAGTCTGATTTCAAATGTGAACTTCATATAGATGAAAATGGCCATACAACATACATGGTTTCTACTTACATACAAACTTGAGCTCCTCTGGCTGAACACTTAGAAGTTCATTGGGCATGTTTTCTCTCAAATCAAACACAGATCAATGAATTCCAATGAATTATAGAAAATCAAGGAAACTTCTCTGGAGTATTCAAAGCAAAAGAGTAAGCCTGAGAAACTTAAATATACAAATGCTTTAACCTCTAGAACTCAATTTATTATTAAAAAATTGGGGGAAAAGAAAGAAAATACACAAATTACATTGTGAAAAACTAAAATCCAGAGTGAATAAATTAATCCAAAAAAAATGAGACTAATTCACTTCTTAGCATTATGAATAGCATAAAATAAACCCTCAGCTAAATAACGTGCTGCAATTTTTTGTGAATCTTGAAATCTACTACGTGAAACATCGAAAGAACAGATTGCAACACTCAAATTTCCATACAACAATAATAGTCATTAACGTGGTTGTTAAATAAATGTCATCTGAAATGCCATTAAATCTATGATACATCATTAGAATGAGATACAAAGAGAAGAACTAAAGCTATCACCTCTTAGAAAATTGGCAAAAGAGGACATACAATGCATAGCTTTGAACTGCAAGAGCTTTTTTGTAGTAAATTTACTATTAGGCTTCATAAATTACAATTGACCGGAAAAAACCCACCCCTCAAAGACTATACATGTTCTCAACACTGTATCACCAATTATGACCTTTGAAACCTAAAAGTCAAACTTTTATGGCAGTGATGAAGCAAACAAATAAAATGGAATATTCATTTGAGTAAGAAACTTTTCAGCATAGCCATCACCACTTTCAAAACCAAAAAACAGAAACCAATCTTCCATCCCAAAGCCTCTACAGAAAGAGCCACTTGTTTTATATATATAAGAGACGATAATATGACCAGTTGTTGTGGAAAAAATAAGAACAAGGAGAGGAGCTAATATTGTGGGCACTAAGTATAGACCACAGGAGAAAACTTTAACATTAGAAAAGAGAAAACGTTATAATACCAAAAGTGATGTACAAAGAAGGTAACGACTATCACTTCTCCTACTGAGATTTCAAAACCAGTTAATTAATTCTTCTACAGAATAATTACACAATCCATTATGTCACTGCCACTATTCTTACAGTAGTATTACACACCCATAGTTTCAAATAAAACTCTTCATTACCATTTTTCATAACAACAATATTCAAGATATTGCCATGAAATAAGGTTAAATTGCATTTCTTCGTAGAAAACAAAAAAAAATGCATTACAAAATTTTAAAGTTGTGTACTTCCAGCATTTATAAATTATGTTTTATGTTAAGCAACAACTAAAGAAGCTTTAGAGCATCAAAATTTAATGCAATCTTCTTTATACCAGATATCAAAGGACAAAATTCTATAATTAATTTCTAAACAACTCTATCTTCCAAAGCCTTCTTGCTAAAGAAGTTCTTGTTGACAAAAGATGCTAAACCCTTTGATTCAAGGGCAACAGAACATAAGCTAGATTGACTGCAGACATCAAGAATTGAATCAAAATCTAGCCCCTCCAGTAGTGATAACATCCATCACCTTTTGTCTCAAAAGCATCTCCATAGGTTGATCACTTTTGTTTTCCAGTATTTCTGAAAACAAAATAGATTCTTTAGCAGGAAAGAGGAAGAAAATATTTTGTATGTAGACAAAGCCTTTCTAGAGAGAGGGAATCATTGATATATGCTCACACCGGAAAGATGTTTTTATTTCACCAAACCAAATTGAAACTAGATGAATTGTAAAAGTCAAGTAATTATTTGTGCGGAATAAGTACCTATGTCAAGCTACAAATCCCTTTTTAGCTAGGTGGAGGTGTGATAACATTGTCTTGTTTGAGAATTTCTATGATGCAATTTTCCATGGCAAGTGTAAATGTTCCTTGTAATTGAAATTTGTGTAGCATGAACATCATTGTGGACATGTATTTTTTGTAATTTAGAAAGGGTATTGCTGCAAGTTGAGGGAAGTTGTTTTCTAGCAATTGTTTGTGCAAGTAACATTCCAAATCTCCGTTCGTTGTATGGATTGTGTATTGGAGAAATTGCTTGTATTGAAATTTTGTTGTTGTTGTGCATGTTGCACATTGAATAACATCATTGTTTGATGTTTTTGTGAGGAAAACTCTTTGTTCACATGTCATGCACACCGGTTCGTATGGTGGGAGGTGCACATTATTTGGCTTTAGGGTACCAGTTACCTGGAATGGCAATGCAAATCTGGTTAGCAGGCCTAGTAGTGTCTAGATGAAACAAAAGTAATGCAT
The DNA here is from genome assembly GCA_007258455.2 of Sequoia sempervirens. Taxonomy (NCBI): domain Eukaryota; kingdom Viridiplantae; phylum Streptophyta; class Pinopsida; order Cupressales; family Cupressaceae; genus Sequoia; species Sequoia sempervirens. Next base: position 942,074,391 of record VDFB02281492.1, on the reverse strand, counting down.
AAGTATAAAATATAAGTGACCAGTAATAGAAGTATGTCGCAGAGAAAGTTATTTCAAGTGTATTTTGGTGTCATGAAAGAAAGAAGACACTATATCACAAAGTTATTTGATGTTTGTGGTAGAAACAAACAAAATCTAGTAGATATTATTGAACCTTTTAAGGCCATAAAAAATTGACAAGTATGGCAATTTGTTTATGTGAAAATATATGCAAATATGGTCAGTATATCAAAAGCATGCAATAGATACTAGATAAAGGTATGACTAATACTCTCAAACTATTAGCATAGTGTCATTACTTTCCTCAAAAACACACTTGGGCATATTTTGTTCACTCTTCAAATCTCTAGGCCAAGAAAGGTTATATCAACATTATAAAATGTATATCAGACCCCATATTTACCTTCCATTGACCTTTCTTGTAATTTCACTTTTCAAATAAGAAACACAAGCAAAGTAGAAAACACAAAATAAGGAAGGAAAGGGTTGTCTAAAGTTGAAAGAAATCTAGAACCCAAAAATATGACTGGAATACTTGTTCATATTTGATTGATTGTCAATTAATTATCACATCTTGTTGAATCCAGGTACAATATTACTCTAGGAACTACTCTAGACTGCATTGTGTCTAAAATAATCTAAATATTTTGAAGATAAGTGTACAATATTGTGAGGCTAGATTCTTGTGTGCTAGAAGATACCAATTTTTCTAGGAAAGCTTTTGTGCATAGGTCATTGAGCTCGTCCATGAAGGTGGACTGTGTTGTTTGCATGAGTGTTGAGCCTATCTATCCATTGTGAATGATATTTTTGAACAGTACTAATGGATTTTTCTCTGATGCCAATATCATTTGTAGTTTGGCATAAGGCCTTGTATGGATGCTAGGTACTATAACCTATAAAGCGTACAATTGTGTCAATTATCATAGTCAACAAAATGCATGATGGAAAAGATATAGGGTGAGGTTTGAGATTATTGCATAACATCTTACAACAGTGATATCATTGTGTGAGTCTCCATCTCTTATGTGTTGTTCATGTTGCATTGGAATTTGATAATGAGTAGTAACAATAGTGCCAAATGATCAAATAGGATAGCCATCTTTTGATTTAATCAGTTCTGAGATGGTTGTATCAGGTATTAGTCTACATTCTTTGCAAACTTTTCCAATGCTTTGCATGATGGTTTTATGAGTGAACTAGAGACAGTAATCAACATCTCCTCTGTCATATTTTATTTTATTTTTAATCACAAAGTTTGTGACTCAGATACTTGTGTTAGGTGATAATTTTGGAAAGAATATGATAATCAGTCAATTGTTAATATTTGTTTTTATTGTCATTTGTCCATAGCTATCGACCAAATCAACATGAACAATTGGTACTTTTGGTTGGGTTGTAGGGTTGTTGGTAGCAGCAAGGCCATAAATGACTAGGACAACGCCTTTGAAGGCTATAATTGATTTTTTTGTACAAATATCAAGTATGGTTGATGGTTGAACATGTTTTGTCTTCATCCTATAAATTGCAATACCAGCAATGGTGGAAATTGAATGAGCAAGTGACCATGGAAAAAATGAAGTTACATATGGCATAAATGTTTTAAAATACTTGCCTCTTTTGTTCTTGGTTGTGACTTGAACGAACAACATCATCTGTAGGGGTGGCTACATGACTGTGTGACAAGTGTTAGAAGGCAATACTAGTGAACATTAATGTCAAATGCATATTTTTATTTCAGGGGAAAACAATATCAAGGATGTTAGTATATATTTTTCGTGCCCTGAAAAATGTTTTAATATACTTGCCCCTTTTGTTCTTGGGTGTCCTTTGAATGAACAACATCATTTGGAGGGGTGCCTATATGACTGAGTGACAAGTTTTAGAAGGCATTGCTAGTAAACATTAATGTCAAATGCATATTTTTATTTCAAGGGAAAAAAAATATCAAGGATGTCAATACATATTTTCCGTGTTCTCATAAATGTTTTAAAATACTTGCCTCTTTTGTTCTTGGTTGCTACTTGAATGAACAACATCATTTGGAGGGGTGCCTACATGACTGAGTGACAAGTGTTAGAAGGCATTGGTAGTGAACATTAATGTCAAATGCATATTTTTATTTTAGGGAAAAGGATATGAAGGATGTCAGTGCATATTTTTTGTGCCCTGAGAATCTGAGAGAATACTTGCCTTTCTTGTTCTTGGTGGCTACTTGACCAAGTAGCATCATTGGTAGAGGTGCCTACATCACTGAGTGACAAGTGTTAGCAGGCATTGCTAATAAGCATTAATGTCAAATGAATAATTCTAATGCAGGTTCCATGCCTTGAGAATGTGATAGAATACTTGCCTCTTTTGTTCTTGGTTATCACTTGAGCAAGTAGCATCATTGGCAGTGGTGCCTACATCACTGAGGGACAAGTGTTAGCAGGCATTGCTAATGAGCATTAATGTGAAATGCATAATTCTAATTTAGGGGAAAAGGATATTAAGAATGTGAGTACATATTTTCATTCATCTTTTGTTTGTTCGAGGGTAGGTTTTCTGCCACCATTGAATGATCCATGTTATGTTGTCTAGCAAATGGAATTGTTGTTTTGTAAATGCTCCTCGCAGTATATGCAATAGCAGATTTGTGCAATGAATGAAACAAAACAAATTGAAAAGCAATTTGGAAGGAGAATGCTTGTACCATTATACATTTACATGCTACTAGCAGTTTTGCCTCACAGTTGAGAAAAATAAGAGAATAAAATCATAAGCATAAAACAAGTGGACAAGTAAGATAAAATCTCAAAATTTCTCATAAGATTAAGAGAGGAATATTGTGAACGCACCTTGACCCTTTGGAAGAGAAAGAGGATCAAATTCCACAAAGAAAAATGCCAATGCTTCCAAGCACTCTGTAATTTACAAACAATGATTGGAAATCACAAAGATCTTAGATGACAATAATGCAAAATAGTGGTTTTATACATGTTTTACCTTTCCTACATGTTTTATAATTTCTTTTTTGGTTTTTTATTTTAATTTTCTTATATTAAAGGATTTTATTCTTGTCATTGGGTTATTGCTTTTGATATTATTTTTGTTAGATATTTTCTCAGATAGGTTTGTTGATGCATTGATTATTGAGGTATTGTGCTCCTACCACATTTAAAAATTTGTTTTGAATTCTTTTTTCTTGCAACAACATGCAAGGGTCCACAGAATCCCACGTAAGGCATTGCATTTTTTCCTCTTTTTATTTTCATTTCTAAGATTCTAATTTTTGTGATAATAAGAGTAGGGTATACCAAGGTGTAGTAAGCAATCTACAATTCAAAATCCAACATTTGCATGATAGTGCAACTTTAGTCATTTATAGTAAATTATTTATACCTAATTCTTTTGTAATCAATGGAAAACTTAGATGGATCTCTTGTTAAAGTGGCCCATATCAAGAGGCATAGCCTCAACACTTGGTTTCAATAAGATACAACAAGCTCTCGATTTGGTACAGTGAAAACCTCATCTGCAATAGAAAGGAGTCCACAAAAGAAAAACCATAACATTTTGGTACAGTGAAAACCTAATCTGTAGTAGAAAGGAGTCCAAAAAATAAAAACCAAATAAAAATGAAGCAAAAAGGGAAAAGAATGAAAAGAAAACTAATCATAGTAGCTAAGTGCAATTGAACTGTTCAATTTTTTAGAATATTGGCAATATTTCCCTTCGAGTACTATATTTGTGGTTAAAAGGTAAACTAATCGTAAAACTAAAAGGAATTAGTTATGGTATTAAAATAACTTTGTTTCTAAAGGTTCAAAAAATATGCATTGCTTGGGCATTAATGTAAGGGAATTATCGATTGACAATTGAAAGAGGAAAGTTTATATACTTTATATTTGGATTACAATGGTATTAAGGAACCGTTATGAAAAAACTACTAAACATATTATGGAATTTGGATAAGCTATGATTTTTAAATAAATCAAAGTGTGGAATGTGAAAATCCTTTGTATATTAAAAGAGGTATTTAATTGAGAAAGAAATCAAGTTCATTCTTCGCAGCTTCTAGAATATATGCTTATGTGCTCATGGATTTTTGAAGTGTTGAAGAGACTCCATTCTAGACTTCACAATGAGCCTCTGCAATGCAGTGTAAAATTAATGTTTTATCCTCTAATAAAATAAGACAAAAACTATTTGTTTCCTTCAATTTGATAGTTTGATATAACTATTTTGCAATTTTCAATGCAATATGTTCTACAATACTTATCACTTCTTCCCCATTTTTCACAGTAATTTATTTTCAAAGAAGGCTAGAATAATGCAATAGCTCCATATATATGTCTTTAGTTCCAAACAAGAAAATAACAATGATATGAAAACTAAACAAATACTAAAGTGTGATAGAGGACCAAGTCACAGTGCAAGACCATATCACAATTGACTGCCAAAACCTATTTATGTTTTGGAGGGCTGTATAGCGAAGAAAAGGAATATCCTATGCCTTAGGGACCATACAATAACTACTCTACATTGTGAAACCCTGCAAAAAGTAAATGTTAAGACTAGAATGACAAAAAATACCGTACAACCAAAATATTCAATGAATGTTACAACATTTGAGGTTATGCTCAAGGCTAAGAAATATTGATAAAAGTTTTTAGGCTTTGAGGCAAATAATGTCAAACAGAGAAATTATGTTTATTTTTTAGGTTATAATCCTTAAGGGAAAATATGACACTTGAAACAAATAATTCCAAATCAGGATAATAATGTTGCAATTTAATGAAGATATTGAATAGCTCCATTATGTAATGTACAGGACAAATTTGATTAGGTGTTGAGAGCATCACACTAGTACCTACCTCGAATCCCTAGTGCATATCCAAATTCAATACTTTTAAAATATGGAATTTTGACAACAATGTAAATGAGCAAAACAAACTTTTTTCCATTTGAGAGAACAACACTGTCAACAAAAATCACAGTTCACTTTTACTAGCATCGTTATGTTTATATAACTCTCTTTGCCTCCAACTACCCACTGCCCCCAAATAAGACCACATGTATCTATGACAGTTTCCAATTTAATTTTAAAATTAAATCCAAGAATTTACATGTGCTATTGCTTGTTTTTTTAATGTAGGTAGAATTTTCTTTCACTGGATAATACTGTAGGAAAGGTTCTATGAAGAAATGGTCAAGCGTCACCAACATCAAAATAAAAACATTCTCATTGTCATGTATGGACAAATAATTGAGAACCTAGCAAATAACTCTAAAGATATAAAAAGATTTCCCATGAAAACTTTTTAATGAAAGTTGACTTTATTAGAGGAAAATTTTTGATACTCTTTAGCCTCAAACATTTTTTCTCAAAAAACAATTCAAACTGTAGCAAGAATCTGTTATGTTCTATGAACTTACAGTGTGGGATACTCAAGTTCAAAATCCATTTGAAAGCATTAAGGTGACCCATTGCTTAATGGGACATATGGAAAATTTTATGTGAAATGATTACAATGTATATTTATTAATGATACACATATATAAATCTGAAGGATGACCTTGTGGTGTAGCAATTATGGAGTGCATTCAAGGATTATGCATGTTGCTTACCCCAGGCAATGTTGAAGGGAAATTCTTAACCTGACCTATGATGAGCCAAAGAAACCCCAAGGATATAAGCCAAATAATCAAGTCATTGATCCTAAGAATCTATTGCATCATTTCAACTCTTGAGTTATGTTCCTTGATCACATTTATCATAATCATCATTAATTCAAGAGTCAAGATTTTGATATACTCGCCACATTCACCAAGGTTCGACTTTCCTCTACAGTTGGTAGCAGCTATTTGCGCATCAGCTTTAATTTGCGTTGGTCTCCAATCTTTGGAGAATTGAAAGAAATTTTCAAATTACAAATGCAAAGCCAAAATTGTTCTCTAGTAGTTGCACCATTGTTAGTATTTTGCAATCAATTTTGCAATAGGCACACAATTTGTTTGACAAAATTGAGCATGTTTTGACTACAATTGGAAGTGAAGAGATATTGCAAAGTGGTATGCCCAATATATATCTAGTATAGCAAAGTTGAAAACAATAGTTTCGATGTTGTGTATCCAAAAGTGGTCCAATAGATTGCCTACATGTGTTGTTGGCTTGTCAACAAGTAATGACAGTTTGTGTTGTTGCATAAATTCAAGGAGGAGTGCTTGTGTTTTTGTAGATTGTAGCATGTCAATGTTGAAGTCGTCAACAACAATAAATTTGGACGTAGGTGGCAATGAGTTGAGAATGTTTTCTATTACACTAAATAAATCATGAATGTGTGTGTTCAGTGTCAAGTACAAATTTTTGATGTGTAGAGCGGTGCCTAGATGCAATAGGTCAATGGTTATTGATTCTATATACTTTGTTGCAAATGTCTGGATGGTTTGGATTGAGACTATTTTCTTGCAACATGTTAATAGACCATGAATACTAAATGTAGTATAGTTGTTACATGTTTTGTTAAGGAAATTGACATGGTCGAGGACATTATGTCTTGTTTCCTAGAAAAAAAAATAGTTGCTTATAGAAATTCATGGTCATGTGCTATTTCTTGGGTGTGCAATGCAAAGCTACGTGTATTCAAAGAGCATAGGCTAAAGTGGCTTGAATAGATAGGTGCAAGATTGTGTTGTAGTTTCCATTGTGCCAAGGTCGTGAGGCATTGCATTTCATTATTTACTTTTTCTGAAACTTTAAAATTTTGTTCCTGCAATTTATGCATGAGGTACAATGACTCGATGTTCCTTACACATGATAGAGCAGTGTAAACAAGACCATGTTGATAGACTTTATAGGGATCAAAAGCAAGTGGATCCATTGTGAGACCTTGTGCTCTGTGAATAGTTCGTGCACAGGCAAGTTGCAAAGGGAATTGTGCTCTTGTGACTATTTTTGTAGTTGTTCTGACTTTTCTTATGATTCTTGTTATAGGTGTCCATGAAGGAAAAATACAATTTGTGTATAGATTTTACATTCTTTGACGACGCAATTTTCCAACAATGGTTTCATTGAATTGAATCCAAACAATGTCCTCTTGGTCAGTTGTATATGATTTAAAAATTCCATCTGCACCATTGACGAGTCCATCTTTTGTATCAAGGTTACCAGCAATCAATTCAACTAGAATGTCTTGTTTGAGAAAAATTATAGCAAGAAAAGATGACTTGTCTGGTTGAAATTGGATGCTATCAATGGATGTGTCTTGTTTGTCTACTACTTCTAGAACATAAAGGTTTGTGGGTAAGCAGTCTAGCATTTTTTTGTTGTGCTCATCAACTAAAAAATTTCTATGAAACAAGTATGGAAATTGCAAATCACTAGGAGGTGTCTTGTAGCACATCGTAGTCAAATAGCTAATGTCTTCACTAGTCTGTTGAGCAATTCTAGCACGATTAAGTATGAAAATGAAATATTGATTTGTTTGTCTAATTACGCTACATAATTCAAAGCATTTCACATTGTCGATCCAAAAGGTGTATGGCATTTTCTCTTTGTCTATTGTTGTCTCTTTGAATATCCAAGCATCACATATAGGTTGTGCTTGATAGAAGTCTCCACAAAATATGATGTCTATATTTCCAAATGGTTTTGTTGGTGTGTGTTTGATTTGGCAAAGTCTTCTGTCAATGTTGTAAAGCAGTTTCGAGCCAATCAATGAGACTTATCAATAAGAAGAATTTGCAATTGCTCAAATTTTTTGCTTAAGGTGTTAGTTGTGTTTGAATCTAGGGGTAACATTTTTGAAGAATTTCATGGTAGATGGAAGATTGAATGTGCAGTGGTGCCACTTGCATTGAATGTTGTTTTTCCCGTTGAAGCAACAACAATGCCCTTTGGTTTGAGTTGGTCACTATCCAATTTCTTATCATAGAATCGGATGATTGCTTCAAAAATGGCCTTATCTGTGAAGGTTTTTCCAGTGCCTACTCTACCCGTCAAGAACAAGTACAAAGGTTTATTGGGCGCTAGTCTTTTTTTCATCAGTATATCCTTTAGTATTGATTGTTGTTATTTGTTCAATTGTCTTCGTAAATTGAAGTATTACTTGTTGCTTAGGAGTAATGGATGTGCTATTTCTAGAAATTCTCAAGGTCAATGTGTGGATTGCATCTTACATAGCGAATGATATGTGGAATTGCTATTTTCTGGAGCTTTGTTAAGTTCCCTGAATAGAAGGCGACGTATTCAACTAGTGATGAGTTGTCAAGAGCTTTTGGTTGGTGTGTGTATTTTTCTATTGCAGATGCACACATGATATTTTTAGAATCATCTTGCTCTTTTGCTAATAGTTTAGGGATTTTTAACATGAAGAATCTATTTTCTAGTAGTGTGGTATTGATAAAAACCATTTTTCTTGAGCATTTATGCAATGTAAATGAGAGAACAATATGAGCAACTTGATGACTGGACATTTTTTGGTAGTTTAGAAATGCATTGCGAAGTTTCCGTATGAACTGTATCTTCCCATCATAAGCATGTGTGCATTGTTGCCACAATTGTCGAAATGCAAGAGACAATGTTTTGTCTTGTTTTTTCATATATGAACTACAGTAAGATGCAACAACATATGCGTCTAAAATAAATTGTGTGTCTGTATTTGCATACCATAGGCTTGGTATTTTTTTTGCAAAGGAATTTATCCAAATATCAATTGGTTCTCTTTTTAGCATGACAATCTTGTGTGTCAATGTTGATCAGAGCATTGCAATGTTATCAGTTTCATTCACTTGCAATTTGTCCAAGAAATTTTGAGATGAAACCTTTTTTTTGTAGTGTTTGTTTTCCAATTGCTTGAAAAAAATTCTTACTCTATCCTTGATTGCAGGATGAGGCATTGGCAATGGCTCTAATATTGTTGTTTTTCTCATGGGAGGCAACGGAAAACTAAATCTGCAGGTTGAGTTTCTGTATTTCTTGAAATTTTTTGTATGATGGTGTGTTTGGATTTTGAGGAGATTTGTATCAAGTAGTGATGAGTCGCAATAAATGTACTTGTTGACAAAGCTTTCTATTTCAGTATTTGAGCAATTGCCATATACAGGTGCATTTTTAATCCATAGCAAAAAATGAACATGTTCATTGCCTCAGTTTTGGAATTCTATGAAAAAAGAATACTCCACGACTTGGCCAAAGAGCTCATGGTTTTTTAGCATCATTTTTAGAAATGCATTGATTTTACGATTGAAGTATTGACTGCAAAGCACTAGGTTCTTTCTGATTTCAAAGTCTAGGTTCCTATCTTCTATACTTTCATTACAATTGCTTTGTTGCTGAATGGATATTTGTTGTGAATCTTTGCACAATGGCTTTCATAAGTGCTCAACACTTGTCAATGTTACAAAAAATGTTGGAGGTCCCAATTGTCTTATCATTGCAAATATGTTTTGTTTTGTGTTTTCTAGGTAGTCTGGTGAGGTGCAGATGCTTTTTAATGTTCTATAACCTAATGGAGATCTTAAGATTTTTTCCAGGCTAGTTGGATTGCACACATCATTTGCAACTAACTTTCTACCCTTTAATTGAATTTTTCTTGTGCAAATCCATGCTAGGAAGATACTTGTCGAATAATTATTTTAATGGCTTTGAAGAAAATATTTGTTATGTGTTAGGAAATGTCATTGTCTTTATGCATAAGCTCCCATTTTTCTATCTTTTGGTATGTCAAGCTTTTAGTAACGTTAGTCGACCAAGATGAACCGTAAAACAAAGTTGGGAAGTTCATTTCCTCTGCGTATGTGTCTTGGAAAATGCCAAGAGGTTTAAACCCCTTTGATGGTGCAATTTCAATAATGGTTGTGTCAAGTTCTTTAATTGAATGTGCATCATTAAACCAATGTATAATTGATTCAATTATAGGTTCTTGATCATCTTTAGACATGCCATTGTCTATACTTGGTTCTATTTCAGTATCTGTATGCAGTTTTACTATTTTCTTTGCCAATTGCTCTTCCCAGTCTTTATTTATCCAGATGTTTTGTTCTTTGTATAGTGGTGTTCTTGACAGTGTTGTTAAAGAATTCATGACAAGATCAGGTCTAATATGTCCTTTTACATATGCACTCTCATATTCTAGCTTTCGTTTCAGCCTAACTGTGACTATTTTATTTTCATCTAGTTGCCTAGGCAATGCTTGTTGCACTTTATCAAAATTGATTGGAACTTTGATGATTCTGCCAAGCAATCCATATTGTGCTCGTCTATATCGTAGTTGTCTGATCTATGCAAAAGCAATGCACAAAGATTCAAGTCTTTCTTTGAGGGATGGTAAGGACTGAACGACATCTATTAGTGCATTGTGTCTTATGCTCCAAGGTGTAGAAAAATAGGGGACCTTTGCATCTAAAATAGCCTTTGTACATTGTTTACAAATAGATTTCCCGACTGCTAATGTTTTTCATTGGTTTGAATGGGAAGCAAAGAGAAAGCTTAACCAAGTGCATGGTCAACCTTGCAATTTTTTTGCTAAAAATGAAGCATATCGCAAAGAGAACATGGTTGCTTAGGTGTGTCATTTATGGTTTGCAAATATGTGTTAATGAATTTTTGTATTGCGTTCATTTTTGTAAATGTGAATTTTTTTTTGTTGCTTGATGGCTAGTGATTGTGTTGTGGAGTACAGAAGATGCATACAGTGTACATTTCAGATTTGGAATGTGGGGAGCATGATGTTTTCCTGTTGTGCGCATCTCTTTTTTAAGAGAATGTAATGATTGCTAATGCAAGTTTTCCCTAGTGGTGCATAGCTGATTTTGATTTGGCATATGCAAAGCACATTGTCTTTGTGGACTTTGCATTTTTTTTTCAAAGAATGTAATGATTGCTGGTGGATTGGAATTGGACTAATAATGGAGGACTGCTTTTTACTTGTGATGTTGCTAGTAGCTAGTATGAAAGTGGAAGTTGTTGTTCGTGCAATGTTTGCATGTGACATTTTTGCATTACGCATTTTAGCTTTTAGAGAGTGTAATGTCTCATGAGATGTTAATTTTACCTTTGTGTTTGGTGTAGAAGTCTTAGGTTGCAGGAATTTCCTTGCATCATTTAGTGAATGTGTTGCTCCAGCTATTTGTTTTATTTTTAAACAATGCAATGACTGTCCATGGCCAAAATTTTGACTAGATTTGCATTTGTTATTTGTTGTTTCAATATGGGCAGTTGCTATAATTGAGGGAGAGAGTGTAGTTGTTGCAATGTCCAAGCGGCAGGCTTTTGTTGAAGAAATGTTCACTTTTAGACAGTGCATTGTTTGATTATGTGTCAATTATTTGCTTTTATTTTTTGTAGAATTATCAAGTTCTATAGATCTGCATGTTTGGTTTGGAGTATCTCTGATAGCTATTTATCCATTTGGCATTCGCATTCGTTGTTCACCTATGCTACGTATTGTTGCTTTGAAACATCGTAGTGAGTTACGGACATGTAGGTTTGAGATGGGAAAAGTTCATGTTTTTTGATGGTCTAAACTTGTTGGAATGTAACTAGTTGTATTGTTTCTTGCAATATTGTACATGGAAGTGAGGTGTGATGCAGTGCAAGTTTCTTATTGGAAAGTGCATAATGCTTTTGAAACTCTTACGTTGCCTTGAAGTGTAGGATTAGATGCAATTTTCAAGTCATTTTTCATATATTGAACAAAAACGAAATTGTTAATATGCATGTGATGAGTCAATTGTTGTTTATGCTGAAGCGGTTCATAGTGATGATGATCTGAGCTAGTTACAAAGCAAATAAGATTAAAGCTCTTTTTTGTCTCTTTGCAATTTGTGTATGTTTTTTATCTAGACGATGGAGATGCTTGCCATACATGTATTGTTGCATGGAATATGTGCGGGAGCCATAATATGCAAAATTTAGTCCCCTCAAGGCCACTTTGCACATATGGTATTCTAATGTTGGAAACTAATTATTGCAATTGCAATAGATGATTGTTGTTTACTATGGCATGTTGCTCAAATGAGCTAAAGCATGCCAACACATACTTTTTCTCCACTGTCAATTCATTGGATAATGATTGGGCCATGAATAATCACAAAGCAACTGGATCAAAGTGTTCATCAATCAAAAAAGCTATGGTAGCAAACATGCTCTCGCCACATGGAGTGGAAAATGTTGCATGCCTACAAAGTCCAAGTGTATCAAATGCATTTGCAATTGTGGTACAAGTGTTCTCAAAACTGCAATATGTATTTTCCAAGTGTGGTTGAATGTTATGAATGCAATTGTATGTGTTTAGTCATGAAAACAGAGGCTCAAAGTATCCAGCAATAGGATTTGTATCATGGAAAAGAATTGATATTGTAGGATTGCACGTGTCCTTGTTGAAATGCAAGTACCTTGTTTTGGACCTTACAAACCAAATGCATATTGGTATATCCAACCAATGTGCTAGCCATTTTAAACAAAATGTGTTACCCCAAAGTCCATTTTCACCATTGTTATTATGCTCTACGGCTGAAAGCCTCATTCTACACAAGTATGTGTTTTTGTCATCTATATCATGCAATTACTTAAGTATTGTTGGATGCAAGTCATTTTCATTGGAGCTTAAAGCAGTGGTGCAGCGATTGTGAAGATGATGTAGGAAATGGTCAACAAGACCATTGCGTAGTTGATTTGGAAAATAGGGAGAGTGAAGCAAAACATGTATCATGTCAAATAGGCAATCACCTACTTTGTAGTTGAATGAATCAATTTGGAAACAATGTGCATCATGGAGAGCTTCACCAATTGATGTAAACTGTGGTTCAGTATTCAGTGTGTAGGTCTCCACAACAATTGGTTGTAGCGAGAGTTTTTTTTTGGTGGATTGTTTGTGACCATATTGCCGAATCAGGGGTTTCTTGACTAAAAGACAGGTTGTATTGTGACTATTCAGTAGTACAATGACTATTTAGCAATATGCCAAACTTGGATTGTTGAATGCAATGAAATAGAATCCATCTTTTTTTGCAAGCAAGCAAAACAAAAATAAGTTTAGTATTCTACTACACACCTTGATCAACAAGTTTGTAGAAGCTATAGCAGTATCCTTTTATGTTATAGCAGATGTAGTGTAGACCCTACAAAACAAAATCAAAATTTTATTGTCAATGCATATGACTAAAACAAAACCTATATTGAAGTTGTCTAGGAATGCAATGCATATTTTTGAAGAGCCGCAATACAGACAGACATGATCATTAATTACTCACCTCGACGAGAACAGTAACATGGAAGCTATTAGATAATCACTTAATTCAGAATTCCCACGCACCCTAGCTCCTATAGAACAAAAGAAAAAATTTATTATCAGTGCATTTGACTATATATTTGGGAAAAGAAATAGAATAACTTGAAAATGACCAATAAATGGAAGGGAGGAACTAATAGTTAGCAAATGTATAATAGTCAAAGTTTTGTTGTCGAAGAGTATTTACAATTCTTTTTTTTTGTGGCAATGATGCAATGAGCATTTTTTGGTCAACACGCTGAGTATTTACATGATTCTTGCATGCAAATAATCGCTTGCAAATTGAGCAAAATTTTGCTAGCAATAAGTGCAACATTAGCCCATGTAGATATGTGTGTGTGTATATGTAGATATACATATATATACATATATATACATACATATATATACATATATATATATATATATATATGTATATATATGTATACATATATACATATATACATATATGTATATATATGTGTCTGTATATGCAGATATACATATATATACATATATATACATACATATATATACATATATATATATATATATATATGTATATATATGTATACATATGTATACATATGTATATATATATGTATATATATGTATGTATATGTATGTATATATATGTATATATATTATATACATATATATAATATATATAGTGTGTATATATATATACATACGAAGATAATTTTGCTTCATCAACATGTAAGTAGCACTAACTTTGTGAGATCCAAGGGAATCCTGCTTTATCAATTTGTAACTAGCAATAAAAATCTGCTTGGAAGAGCATCATGCATTGGAAGATGCAATATCTGTAAGTGTAGCAAGGCAATCATTAATTGCATATGCCCTAATATACAAGAATTATAGTTTGAGATGCACAATCTATATGCCTAATACTTAACAATTGTCAAGAAATGGTATATAGTAATTATAAACGCAAATTGTAAGTAGAAGGTGTTGCATATTTTTTGTATTGTTGCTTGTTGCAATGGAACTTGCAACATGGTAGGAAGTTAAAAATTAGTGACTAGTTTACAAACAATTTCTTTTCATTATGCATGCACTATACAATCCTAAGAAAAGCATTAATTTGAAATTGTTACTACTAATAGTTTTTGAATTTCTATACAATTATACCTTCTATAAAAGAATACATGATCTGACATAGTAAGTGAAAAAGCAGTCTGAAGATTGATGCTAGTAGCTTCAATCCCTCCATGCTTGACATCACTTTTAGATGTATTGATCCAAAGCTTCTAAAAACTCTTTTGAAACAGAAACAAGTGCATGTAACAATTCAAGCATGTAGAAAACCCAAATATTGGATTGGGAAAAGCTATAAAGAGAAGAAAACTTCCCCATGAAAATATCAATCGACATATTAATTTGCATGAAAAAAAAAATCATATGGAAAACAACAAAAAAAACAACTTGAAATTTCCAAATGTACTTTTGTATGCTAGTATAGGAAAATGTTGCAAAGTGAGGAAAATTTGTGTACCATTGTCAGATGTGTTTATAGCCTTTTGCACAATGAAGTTGTTTTCTTCTTCGTCTATGCTCATAAAAAAAAAATTATTTTTCCATGACATCTGTCTAGTCTTTCATTCTTTTCTACAATCTACAACAAATGTATTGAACATTATCAAAAAAGGTCAGTTGAAAATATCAAATATATTTTAATATGCTAATTCACTAGGAACTTGCAAAATAAGAGGGGAAATTTTGCATACCATTGTCAATTTTTTTTGTAGACTTTTGGGTAGAATAGTTGTTTTCTTCTTGTTGTATGGCCATAATAGCTATTGATTTGCACATGGAATATGTTTATGCTTCCATTTTTGTAATGATGAACAAATTGAATCTGTTTAGAAGAATGATTTGATGCCATTGTGCAAATAGGATTATAGATTCTATATTTTGCAAACCCATGGTACAGTACCATTCTCTTGAATAGGTTCAAATTACTCATCATTGCATTATTTATATGCAAAATGTGGAAGCATAGATAGTGGAGCTGACTGTTTGAAAAAATGCAACACTAGTTATATAAAACAGAACGTATGCTTTAGTATTTTCTCTCAAGTGTCAGTGGGATGAAAGCATGCTTTACATTTAACAAACTTATATTGTGTTGAACAAAAACACTAAAAGTTTCAACAGGGTTTTTATTTGATGCTAAATTTAGAGCATGTTGAAAAATTCTTGAACATAAAGTCCATAAAATTTGACACCATATAAGATAAAACAAGAATTGTACACAGACAAATATAGCAGAACCGATACCTCTCAAGAGGACTGAATGGTAGATATCAGAATTTCAAAACAGCAAAGAGTGAAATCATATGTTGGAGGAATAATTTGGTGCTCCTTCTGATAAGATAAATGAGTTATTCACTGCAATATGGTTTCTAACTTTTGTTGCTTATACAGGCGAAGGTTGTAGGAAAATTCATCATCAGCAATTCACTATCAACAATTCATCACTAGCAATTTATCGTCATCATATATTCATCCTGAATACAATTCACCTCCAGGAATTCATCGTTGTTGTATATTCATCACATGTAAATTTTTCAATATTTAAGTGACCAAGAACATCCAAAAAAGAAAAAATACTGAGATTTTATTGAACACATTAAAAAAGGTATACACAATGAATATACCATAACAATGAATTGTTGGTGGTCAATTGTATACGTAATGAATATGTCATGATGATGAATTGATGACGGTAAATTGTTGATAATGAATTTACCTAAACCCATAGACGAAATCCTTTATAATACCTTTCCAAAAACCGTGCAATAGAAACAAAATTTGAACAAAAATGTGCATGTATTTGAGAATTTGTATTCACCATTCACAGACTTGTCTCTTTCAACATCCTTTGAAATCACAGTGATTGACAAAGAATTTTGCACCGAAATCTATAAATCTTTCCTAGGATACTCATGAACTTTTCACATATATTTCTAAGTTGTTCATAGTCATGACAAGCCAATCAATGTTAAACTTAGAATCATGGTACATTTTTCCTTGTAGCACAGTAGTACCAAAGAGAAGCATGCGTGGAAAGATACAAATGATAATTAGAGTAGAAGAAACAGTGAAAGAATAGACAATTATCCAATCTTGGGTGTGGTCTACCAAGAGACACCGAACTAAGTCCATACAAATTATTTAAATAAATCAAGCTCTCTCTAGAACAAGCCTTTTTATTTATTGAAATGCATCTAGGCAAAAATAATTGAGTGCATATATGAAAAATGTAGTAGCTAAAACAAGTCACATGATCTGCTTTGAGCAATGCCACTTGCTCATATGATCATGTGAAAGACATGTTTACATAACAAAACCATTAGAAACTGATTCAAAATTTTATGTCCCTTTGTTTCTGACTCATTGCAATGACAATTTCCTAATGGAAAAACAAAAAACCATATGTAACAAATATATGAGCCAATCAAAAATCTGGAGAAATGACATAGAAATTACGCTTTAATAAAATAAATGACATGGACCATAGGATAAATGAATATATCATTGTCTGTTGGAAATCCCAAGAAGCTTTAATACTAAAACAAGCCCATCGGAAACACTTTGTTTAGTAGGTTCAAATCACTCATCATTGCATCATTTATATGCAAAATGAGGAAGCATACACAATGCAGATGAACTTTTTGACAAGATGCAAGACTAGCTGAAATGCATCTAGGAAAACAAGAATTGAGAAACATGATTCTTTGGAGAACAAATAGTTATAATAAATTTAGATAAAGCGAGGAACAAGTGAAGAGTTTATGGATAAAATCTAAAGTGAAAATACATTTTTTTTACAAATCTAATTTTTAGTAGGCAAGTTTTACAAAAGTGGGATGATATTTATGAAGTACTAGTTCACTTTTCAATACGTAGCTTGCATTACAAGTAGGAGACTACTCCTCTTCGGGTTCTTCTTCATCTGAGGTTCCCGTGTTTATAGTCATAGTAGCATGGACATGATTGTGCTCTATAATTGCTTCCTTTGTGGGAATAGGAGCATTGTGTCCACATCCAAACGGAAAATCTCAAACAGCTGAGGGCCTTGGTCTAGTAGCTAATTGAGGGAATTAGTTTGTTGGTTCATGATCTTTGTAGGGATTAGCCAGCTCCTATTGCTTTTGGATTTTTGTTCATTTGATCACTTGAGCCAATGGCTCAATGTAAGATAATTTGTTAGTTTTTGTGTCTGGGTCTATGCTAACGACTTTTGATTCTTCTGGTTTCTTTTGTTTAGGGGGTTGTTTTTTTTATACCTTCTTCCCTTTTTCTTTCCTCCTACGACCCATGACTACCAACACCAAACATTCAAAATAGTACAACAAAATAAAGAGAATCTAGGTCCTAGTGTTGAGTTGTAGGCTTTGATACCAATGTAACAACAAGTGCAATGAAAAAAAGACTGACAAATTATAAATGTATTTAGTGTCCCATTAGCTAAATTGATTAAGAAACGACACATGTATACAGAAATGTGATTGAATGTCTTGAACTTGCACATTATTTAATTGTGGATGCCAAATTTCAATTGGAAGATGAATATGTGTAGATGAAAGCTACAATCCATAAAGTAGAAAGTAATTTCTAGCACATGAGCATATTGCTAAGCTGAAGTCATGTCTAAAAGATTTGTTCGTATAAATGGAAAATTAGAATTTTTGGCCCCCTAATCCTAGTCATTGGAAAGCATGGGATTTTACAGCCTCAAGAAGTCCCAACCTTAGAGTTGTTCGAGACAAGTACAAAGAGAATACTCATACATGGTGCTACTTGCATTCCCAACAACACATTTATTTGTAGTCTCTTGACAGTAGAGTTCTATCACAATTATGTATGCCAAATATTTTTCCATCATGTGTTCTAAGCATCTAGAAATCAAAGAACATGATCAACCAAGCATCTCCAAACAGAGCATCACTCTAGACTAAAAACATGTATGTTGCAGAAAAACAACTAGCAAAGTCAATGAAGAAAACTACTACCAGCCAAATAGGTTAAGACCAAGACACCAACTAGATCAAGAAAATCACTTGGAAAAAAATTGAAGTTATCATGGACTCCAAAACCAATAGAGAATACAGGTGGACCTTAAAAGAAATAGATTAATCTTTGGGACCAATTTTGCACTAGCATAGAACGGATAATCTGATCGAAAAAAAGTAGGGGGGGCCCACTTCCACTCACCCCCAAGTCACAACTCTCCCCTTAGCTCACCACTCTCCCTTTCCCACTGACCACTCTTTGAGCACTAGTGGTTTCAAGCCAACAAGAACTCAGATGCATTCACAGGCGCACGACTTCTAATTGGGTAGCTTTGGAGTGAGAGATTATATACGCAACATGCCAACATGATAGTAGTGGTAGGGGGTGGCCCCCTAATCATGTTTCGATAAAGCATAAGAACTACTTTTTCTTTCATTTGCTCTCATTATTCATGCTATCCAAAAATTAGCCTCAACAAGTCACAACCTTACTGCTCTTTGGGACAGGTACAAAGATGATTAAATGTGTGGAAAATTGATCATAACATGCACACATATTTAAAGAGGTGGAATGTAGAGGTTGAATGGGGTCATTATAGATGTCAATAACTCAATACTACTATTCAAATGGTTAAAATCCTTGTCAAGATATCTTTATTATTGCCAATGTTAAAACACCACCAAGATTTAAATTGTCATAAAGATTTCTTGTTAGTATGAGAGGTTCATAAAGCAAGAATTTGTTAATAGACCTCAGGCACAAGGGAGCCATATAACTAGAGTTGTTCCTTCAACTACCCCAATTAGGTTGTTGCACAAGATATGTCTTATAGTTAAAATAGTTATGCAATTTCCATGCCGAATTCTTATAGTAGGAATTCAAATTGTTGTTGAAGGAGTAAAGAGTACTGACCTAAAAAAAGATGGTTAAAAGGGTGAAATAAAGTCTTTCACTTGGGCTAATGAAGTCAAAATGACTATCCAAAAGGGTAAAATAAGGTCTTCCTTGGCTTGGGTAATTTAAATCCATAGACGAGGAATTGTAATGCTTGTGATGCAACAAAAGAGAGTCAGAATTTTGTAATAATTTGTAATTGGCAGATTGAATGAGAATGTAGACTTTTGATGCAAAGTTTTTGGCCCAAGTGGGATTCCCTATTGTAAATTTTGTGTCATTTTTTTCACTCTAACATGTATGACAATATAATTTTAGGCATAGTTATGGATTCATTTCAGCCAATATAAGTGAATTCAATACTTTGACACTAATTTGGGCATCAAGAGTTTTCATTCTAGTACACCAAGCATTTGTTTTAGCATATGAGAATTGCAAATGATAGGAAGGACATAGTTTGCAACGCTGACTATAATGCACATCAAATTTTAGCCTTGCGTACATTGGGTGTTTTAGGACCAATTTTGTGCAACTACAAAACAACCAATCTAGTCAGCAAAAAGAAGGGGGGCCCACCACCCACTCCCCCCCCCAAGTCACCACTCTCCCCTCCACTCACCACTCTTTGAGCACTAGTGGTTTCAAGGTGATGAGAATTTAGATGCACTCACAGGTGTACAGATTCTAATGGGGTAGCTTTGGAGCGAGAGATTATATGTGTAACATGCCAACATGATAGTAGAGGTAGCGGATGGCCTCCTAATCATGTTTGGATAAAGTATAGGAACTAATTTGTCTTTCATTTTCTTTCATTATTCATGTTATTCAGACACTAGCCTCAACAATTCACAACCTTACCACTCTTTGAGATGGGTACAAAGACAATACTCATACACAGTGGTACTCACATGGTGAACAATATATTTATTTGCAGGCTCTTGGCAACAAAGTTCCAACCATGCGCCTAGTTCCAAGCCCATGTTCATGTGTTTTAGCATATGAGAATTGAAAATGATAGGAAGGACATAGGTTGCAACACTGACTACAATGCATATCAAATTTTAGCCTTACATACATTGGGTGTTTCGGGACCAATTTTGTGCAACTACAGAATAGCCGATTTGGTCAGCAAGAAGCAAGGGGGGGCCACCTCCCACTCCCCCCCATGTCATCACTCTCCCCCCACTCACCACTCTCCCTTCCTCACTCACCACTCTTTGAGCACTAGTGGTTTCAATCCAGCAAGAATTTAGATGCACTTACAGGCGCACGACTTCCAATGGTGTAGCTTCAGAGCGAGAGATTATATATGTAACATGCCAACATGATAGTAGAGGTAGGGGGTGGCCTCCTAATCATGTTTGGATAAAGCATAGGAACTACTTTGTCTTTCATTTGCTGTAGTTATTCATGTTATATAGACACTAGCCTTAACAAATCACAACCTTATTGCTCTTTGACACAGTTACAAAGACGATACCCATACACGGTGGTACTTGCATGGACAACAATATATTTATTTGCAGGCTCTTGATAACAAATTTTCAACCACGCACCCAGTTCCAAGTCCATGTTCCCTTCCTTGAAAAAACGGACAAAACATTAGGGAAACAAGCATAATACTCTACCCTCTCCTAGTGATTGGACAACCTGTTTAAAATTATTGCTTTAAAATGTAAACCCCCAGGAAATTAGGCACCTGCCAATGCAGATGAAGATAAATAGTAATATTTTTTCCAGAAAAATAAAAGGAAAATTAAAACTTTGGATTAACATCACATTATATCTGGCGCTCGGTTCCCAATGCACAAATAAATTTTCTCTTTGCTCAATCGAAAGCATTAGTCTCCTGCTATAAAGGCAGGCACCAATCCCAGTCAATGGCAAGCTGGGAATTTTATAGCCTCGACAAGTCACAACCTTAGCGTTGTTCCAGGTAGGTACAAAGAGGATACTCATAGATGGTGCTACTTGCATGTTCAACAACATATTTAATTGCATCCTCTTGAGAGTAGAGTTCTATCACAATTATGTATGCCAAATATGTTTCCATCATGTGTTCTAAGCATGTGGAAAGAAAAGAAGATGATCAAGCGAGCATCTCCAAAGAAAGCAACACTCTAGACTACAAGCATGTATGTTGCAACAAAATAGCTAACAAAATCATTCAACAAAACTACTATTAGTGAAATAGCCTAAGGCCAAGACACCAACCAGATCAAGAAAATCACTTGGAAAAAATTGAAGTTATCATGGACTCCAAAACCAATATGATTCTGTAGAGCAACAAATTTGAATAGCAAAATCAAATAGAGAATACAGGTAGACCTCAAAACAAATAGATTAATCATCGGGACCAATTTTTCTCAACTATAGAATGACAAATCTGGTTGGAAAAAAGTAGGAGGGCCCACCTCCCACTCCCCCCCAAGTCACCTCCCACTCCCCCCCAAGTCACCACTCTCCCCTCCACTCACCACTCTCCCTTCCCCATTCACCACTCTTCGAGCACTAGTATTTTCAAGCCGAGGAGAATTATGAGCTAATCTGGTTGACAAAAAGCAGGGGGGGCACCTCCCACTCCCCCCCAAGTCACCACTCTCCCCTCCACTCGACACTCTCCCTTCCTCACTCGCTGATCTTTGAGCACTAGTGGTTTCAAGCCAAGGAGAATTCAAGTGCCTTAAATTCAACTATCAAACACCAAAAATCTTCTCCTGTAGTCTCCCCAAGTCATATAGGGTCGGATTCCATCATTGGTTTCTCCAAACTTTCACAAAATTTTGTTGTCCTAGAAATTACCTACCTATCCAAGCCTAACACATAGAGATGTTAGGCTAGGGCTTGATCCAAACCCCTACAAACACCTTCACCCTGCCCTAAAACTACCCTAAACATAAAGAGCACACCTAGAAGGTCCATTCCACCAATTTTCACAATTTTCCTATGGTGGAATGACATGTTTTTACATGTTTTGTCTCAAAACCCTAACTAGTCAGATCACTTACAAAAAAATTCTTCAATCTCCCACAAATCTAGATGAAAACCAAAAAAAATGGATTCAAATGAAAGTAGACACAATGCTCTAACAATTCATATAATTTTCAAATGATCATGCTACTATACGAAACTGTACTGAGTGAAGAAACACCAAAAAACATTGTATTTGCATAGAAAACATAGTCAATTGTTTGCTTATTCACCAAATATTCACAACCAAACCTTCCTCAAGAGTGTTTGAGGCTTTTTAAACTTCTCCACACCGAATTCCAACAGTCCCCAACTGTATTTTGAATGGGTGACTGTTGATATTCCAATACAAGCAAATATTAACAAAGTTGCCATTGCAACTTTTACATTATTTCAACTTTGCAAAACAATATTACTAGACCCTATATGACACCAAATACATTAATTTTGGTCTGAATAGACCTTATTTGCAACAAAAAAGAACAAAAATTCAAAACATGACTCACTAAACATCACCTAGTCCCATTTACCAAGGTACTCCTGCACCATACAACTGGGGTGGAAAAGATTTCATCCTCCTAAGGAAATGAGTTCATGAACAGAGACTACATGTTGCTTTATATCCTCCTCTGACATCCATGTAGCATCTTCCTTTGGTAGGCCATTCCATTTGACCAAGTATTCATTATACACTTTATGTTTGGTCCTCTTGATCTCCCTTGTATCCAATATTCTCTCAAGCTTCATTGGTTGGTTGGGTGGTAGGTCTTTGACCCACTCATCATCTTCAACTCCTATTGTACTTGCTTCTTCACCTACAACCACAATACTCTTAAAAGGATAAACATCAACAACATTAAATATAGGTGAGATAGCCACTCCAGGAGCGAGTTCTATCTCATAACCATTTTGTCCAAACTTATGGACCACCCTGCAAGGTCCAATCTTCCTCATCATTAGCTTGGTACATTTTCCTTTAGGAAACCTCTCCTTCCTCAGATGTACAAGCACCATGTCCCCAACCTTGAAATGAACATCCTTCTTCAAATCTACTTTCTTCTTATACTTCTCCACACTCTTCTCCAGGTTCTCCTTGATCTGCTCATGTATTTCCTTCATAGCTATGGAAAATTCCTCCCCTTTTGCACTCCTTTTCTCCATATCCTTCAGATCCCTGAGTTCATGTATCCCTCTTGGACTCATACCATATACCACTTCAAATGGACTCCTTCCTATGCTCTGATTGATGGAATCATTATAGGAATATTCTGCTTGAGGAAGTATTAGATCCCATGATTGACTATGCTCTTTGGTGAGGCACCTCGACAAGTTTTCTAGTGACCTATTGACAACCTCAGTTTTCCCATCCGTTTGTGGATGATAGGTTGAGCTAAAGGTCAAATTTGTTCCCAACTTTCTCCACAAGTTCCTCCAAAAGTGACCTATGAACTTGGAATCTCTATCAGACACAATGGTCAAAGGAAGTCCATGAATCCTTACAATCTCTTTGAAAACAAAACTAGCTATGTGAGATGCATCATTTGTATTCCTGCAAGCAATGAAATGGGTCATCTTGCTAAATCTATCAACAACATAAATACTATCATACCCTCTTTGTGTCTTAGGAAGACCCAAAACAAAGTCCATGCTAATTGACTCCCATGGGCAGTTAGGTATTGGAAAAGGCTGGTAGAGTCCTACATTAGAACTTGATCCTTTGACTCTTTGACATATTCCACAACTATCTACAAACTTCTTAACATCCACATGCATCCTTGGCCAATGATAGAACCTCTTAACCTGCTCTAAAGTTTTATCAAACCCAAAGTGTCCACTCGAACTACCACAATGCTTCTCCCTTATTAAATTTTCTCTCATAGAGAATTTTGGAACACACAACTAAGCACCCTTGAATAGAAAACCATCTTGGAATACAAAATCAAAATACTCATTGTTAAAAGCATCTTGAGACTAACCGCAAACAACAAATACATCTTTGAAATCATCATCATCTTTATACATACCATTTAGTGCATCTATCCCCACACTTTGGGTTTGTATCTCTTGCACCATCATAGATCTCCTACTTAGGAAATTTGCAACCTTATCTGCTTGTCCCTTCTTGTGCTTTATTGTAAAGGTGTAGGCATGAAAATACTCCATCCATTTCATGTGCCTATGACTTAACTTATCTTGGTTGTTCAAGAAACTTAATGCATGATTATCTGTGAAAAAAATGAACTCCTTTGGTAAGAGATAATGTCTCCATTCCTGGAGGGACTGTACCATTGCATAGAGCTCGAGGTCATATGAAGAATACTTCCTTTTGGATTCATTGATTTTCTCACTAAAGAATGCCACCGGTCTCCCTTCTTGACTCAAAACTGCACCTATAGTAGACCTTCTTGCATCACATTCCACTATGAACACCTTGCTAAAGTCAGGGAGTGTGAGAATAGGTTCTTGAGCCACTCTAGTCTTCAGGTATTCAAATCTTTTATTTGCCTCAGTATTCCATTGAAACTTATTCCTCTTCTCACCCTTAATGGTATCAATGATTGGTGAACAAATGTGGCTAAATTTCTTGATGAACTTTCTATAGAAGCCATCCAACCCATGAAAGATCCTTACTTCCCAAACTAATGTAGGCATTGGCCAATTGAGTATGGCCTCTACCTTCGTGGGATCCATATTCAATGTCCCTTCTGAAATCACAAACCCAATATAAACAAGCTCCTTATTCATAAATTCACATTTCTTGAGATTGATCATCAATTTTTCCTCCATCAGTCTATTCAATACCTTGTCTAGGTGCTCCAAATGGTCCTCCTTTGTCTTATTGTACACAAGGATATCATCCAAGTATACCGCCACAAATTTTCCTATGAAATTCTTTAGAACCTCATTCATCAGCTTTATGAATGTACTTGGGGACTCTAATAACCCAAATGGAATCACTAGCCACTCATACAAACCCTCATTGGTCTTGAAGGTGTTCTTCCACTCATCTCGTTCCCTTATTCTGATATGATGGTATCCACTTTTCAAATCAATCTTTGAAAAATACCTTGCACCTAACAAACTGTCCATCAAATCCTCCATCCGGGGTATAGGAAATCTGTACCTAATTATGATCTTATTAATCGCTCTTGAATCAGTACAAAGCCTCCAATCTCCATCCTTTTTAGGTGTCAATACAGTAGGCACAACACAAGGGCTCAAGCTCTCCCTTATCAACCCTTTTTCCAACAAGTCTTGAACCTGATTTCTTATCTCTTCATTTTTCCTAGGTGTCATCTTGTATGCTGGTATTTTAGGAAAAATTGCACCCAATATAAGATCAATGTGATGACTCACATCCCTGATGGGAGGCAAAAAAATTGGTAGCTCTTTCACCCCTATGTTTTCATACTTATCCAATAATACATGCACTTCCTTAGGTATCTCTTCTCTATCTGTTGTTGCTACATTTGAAATTGGTTTACCAACAATGGCATAACCAATGTCTTCCTAATTCAAACTCTTCAAAAACTCTTTCTCCTTGACAATCATCACATTAGGTCCCTCATGAACAACACCATCATATTCTTGCAAAGGTGTGAGAGTGTATGACACTCCATCTTTTTCAATGACATAAATATTCTTCTCCCCATCATGTTTGTCCTTCCTATCAAATTTCCAAGGCCTTCCAAGGAGTAGGTGGCATACATCCATAGGGACAATGTCACACAAAATTTTGTCTTTATAGGCCCCAATGTTAAACTCCACCCAAGCCTGCTCATTTACAAGCACTTGCTGCCCCTTATTGAGCCATGGCATTTTATAGGGTTTTGGATGTGGATTCCTCTTCATTTAATTTTTTCAACCATCTCTAAAGACACTATATTATCAGTTGAACCAGAATCAACTACCACTTTACATACCTTTCCCTGTGATTTGCAAGTTGTCCCAAACAATGCCTTTCTTTGTGGGGGTTCTTTGATGGTTTTAACCTTGATTAGTGTCCTCCTTATCATTAAGGACTCACCTACCTTTGGAGTAGCATGTAGGGAAGGTGAATTAACACTTTCATTGTCCTCCTCATGCACTATCTGAGTTCTCCTCTCACCTCCATGAGAACTTGTACCTTGTTTATCTAGGCACTTCCATGCAGGATGTCTGAATTGGTTCCAATTGTAGCACCTTCTAGAGAAGGTATTAGACCCTCTACCTTTTCCATTGAACCTACCTCTACCACTTGGCCTTCTACCTCTGAAATTGCCCCTTGATTCACCGCTTGATTCCTGATTTCCACTTTGTTCTCCTTGTGCTCTTTGTGATGATCCTCTTCCACTAAAGGTTCCTCTGCCTCTAAAGCTTTTTCCTTTGCCTCTAGATTGCTTCTCTTTCCTTATCCTTATCTTTTCCTCTACCTTAGTGGCCATTTGAAAACACTCCTCTACCGTCCTAGGAGTAGTGAGGTTTATCTCATCTTGAATATTGGATCTCAAACCATTCAAATACCTTGCTACTTTCTCCTTTTCATTCTCAATGTGTCCAGACCTTATGCTCAGCTTGTTGAACTCCTCAATATATGCTACCACATCTAATTCTTTTTTTTTAAAATTCACCAACCTTCTAAACACTTGAATCTCATAATCTGCAGGCAAGAACTAATGTTTCACCTTCACCACCATCCTATCCCATGAATTAATCTTGGGCTTACCTTTCTTTGTTCTCACCTCTTGGGTGTAGTTCCACCATGTCAATGGTGGTCCCTTCATCTTGGTTTTGGAAAACTTGACCTTCTTATCCTTAGGCACCTCCTTGTAATCAAAATAATTGTCTAAAGTATCTATCCATTCAATCACCTCTTCACCATCCATTTTTCCACCATACATAGGTAGCTCCATCTTCACTTCCAAGTCTCTCCTTTCACAGCCTTAAGCACTTGTAGAAACTTCCTTTCTTTAGGATCCATCTACTCATGTGATCCTTCTGGGGGGTGCTCACTTTCACCCTCTTCCTCATCTTCAGGGTCGCTCTCATCTACAATACCCTTATCTCTCTTTTCTCTTTTCTCCAGTGCTTCCATCCTGCCTGCCATAGCTTCTTGAGACTCCCTTAGGACTCTTATCTCCCTAGCAACAACTAAACCACCTTTAGGAGGAATCTTGTATGTGGTCATACAATGGCTCTAATACCACTTGATGTAGATCAGGGTGAGGTAGGCTTCAACAATTCAAACTAACAAGGTTTTCAAGTCTACACACCCTTACAAGGGTTGGTTCCTTCACAAACTGACCACCATGCTTATAGTATTCCACAGAGCCTTTTCGTTGCATATCTTTTAGAGAAGGCCTAAAATGAAAAAAACCTTCGCACTTTCAAACACCCATTATCTTGCTTGACAACATAACTTGGCTTCCTAGGTTGTTTTGGAACAATCTCTTCAAATTAAGCCCGCAACACTGGAATAAGGCCAAATTAGGCCACTTTTACAAAGTAAGTGCCTTAACTTCAACTATCAAACACCAAAAATCTTCTCCTATAGTCTCCCCAGGTCACATAGGGTTGGATTCCATCCTTGGTTTCTCCAAACTTTCATAAAATTTTGTTGTCCTAGCAATTACCTACCTATCCAAACCTAACACATAGAGATGTTAGGCTAGGTCTCAAGCCAAACCACTGCAAACACCTTCACCCTGCCCTAAAACTACCCCAAACATAAAGAGCACACCTAGAAGGTCCATTCCACCAGTTTTCACAATTTTCCTATGGTGGAATGGCCTGTTTTTATATGTTTTGTCTCAAAACCCTAATCATTCAAACCACTTACAGAAAAATGCTTCAATCTCCCACAAATATGGATGAAAACCAACAAAATTGGATTCAAATGAAAGTAGACACAATTCTCTAACAATTCACATAAGTTTCAGATGATCATGCTACTGTATGAAACCACACTAAGTGAAGAAACACCATAAAACACTATATTTACACAGAAAATAGAGTCAATTGTTTGCTTATTCACCAAATCTTCACAACTAAACCTACCCCGAGAGTGTTTGAGGCTTTTTAAACTTGTACAAACTAAATTCCAATGGTCCCCAACTATATTTTAAATGGGTGAACATTGATATTCAATGACCTTCCATTTCCCTTCCATTCCTTCCATCCTTCCTAGTCCATTCTCCACGGGGCCCCACCTCCACTCCCCAAATCCACCTCCACTCGCCACTCTCCCTTCCCTATTCACCACTCTTTGAGAACTAGTATTTTCAAGCCAAGGAGAATTTTAATCTAATCTGGTTGAAAAAAAGTAGGGGGGCCCACCTTCCACTCCCCCCCAAGTCACCACTCTCCCCTCCACTCACCACTCTCCCTTCCTCACTCACTACTCTTTGAGCACTACTAGTTTCAAGCCAAGGAGAATTCATGTGAGCCATTAAATATGGCATAGAAACTTCAAGGTGTAGCATGTGCAGAACAAATTAAATGTGTAAGCAACGTTTCAAATGGTGGCTTTCACAGGATGGCATAGAAGCAACCAAACATGGAATATCACTAGCAAGGACACAACAATTAAATGACAACATCCAATGAAGAATGACCAGTCACAAATAATGACATAAATAATCATTAATATGAGCACAATGTCTCTTTATTTTACCATGGCAATAATTTTAAACAGGTTGTCCAATCATGAGGAGAGGGAAAAGTATTACGAATGTTTTCCTAATGTTTTGTCTATTTTTTCAAGGAAAGGAGCATGGACCTGGAACTGGATGTGTTTTGTTGCTTTTATGTGATCATTTGAAATCCACCATTTGGAACATTGCTTACACATTTAATTTTTTTTGCACATGTTGCACCTTGAAGTTCCTTGTAAGCAGGTGACATTCTTGAAAGTGGTACATGGGGCTTCTTTCTACTACCACATATTGCATACATGGACTAAATCACAAACAACAGTTGCTATAGATGAGCTACTTGGTGAAATGCTTAGGTAGGCGTGTATGGAAAATGTGGTAGTATAGACAAGGAAGTGTATTGTTTCAGGAAATGCCTTAAAGAAATGTGCTCACATGGAATGCCATAATAATAAAATGCATCTATGGAAAAATCTTATGGAAAATGTGTTAGCATAGACAACGTAGTGTGTTGTTTCAGGAAATTCCTTAAAGAAATGTGCTCGCATGGAATGTCATAATAAGAAAATGCATGATGGAAAAATCTATAGCATAGACAGGGTAGTGAACTGTTTGGAAAATTACTTTAAAGGAATTTGGTGTCATGATTTTGGAATGCTATATGGATTTTCATAGCATCCCATCACCATGAGGCCACATTTCTCCAAGGCATATTTCCAAACATCCTAACGCCTTCTCCATGGCTTCTCATGGTGATGAGATCCATCACCATCAAGCCACATTTCTTTGAGGCATTGTTCCCAACAGTTCAATACCTTGTACATGGCTTGTCATGGCATTCCATCACCACCAGACCACATTTCTTTGAGGCATTTTCTGGAAAATTTCAATGCCTTGTCTATACTATTGCTTAGTATGCCTCCAAGATCACCATATGTTATTGAGGGTTTTAGGTTTTTCAAATGGTCATGCTAAAGAAATTTGGAATAGAACTATTGAAATTAAAATATGCCTTCTATAAATGATCATATTAAAAAAGACAAGTCAAAATCAAAGTCTAACCTAAATAACATGAACAATGAAAGAAAATGAAATACAACGTAGTTCCAATGCTTTATCCAAAATTTCAATGGTTGTCTTCTAAATGTCTTCAGCTTGACCATTTGACAAACCTAAAGCCCTCAACAACATATGGTGATCTTAGAAGCATACTAGGAAATAGTAAATGTTTTTGATTGACCAAAAAGAAAATTTATTTGTGTGTTGGGAACCAAGCACGGGATATAATGTGATCTCAATCCAAAGTTTGGGTTTTTTATTTATTTTGTTGGGGAAAAAATTACTATTTATCTTCATCTACATTGGTGGGTGCCTAATTTCCCAGGGGTTTACATTTTACAACAATAATTTTAAACAGGTTGTCCAATCATCCCACATAGAACAAATGCTAGTAAGAACAAGTAGTGAAAAAGCATTGAACCGTGAAGTGGGTATTAAAAAATCAATGCCTAAATAA
>VDFB02281492.1:942026208-942043983 GCA_007258455.2 Sequoia sempervirens | reverse complement strand
TAGTTCCACCATGTCAATGGTGGTCCCTTCATCTTGGTTTTGGAAAACTTGACCTTCTTATCCTTAGGCACCTCCTTGTAATCAAAATAATTGTCTAAAGTATCTATCCATTCAATCACCTCTTCACCATCCATTTTTCCACCATACATAGGTAGCTCCATCTTCACTTCCAAGTCTCTCCTTTCACAGCCTTAAGCACTTGTAGAAACTTCCTTTCTTTAGGATCCATCTACTCATGTGATCCTTCTGGGGGGTGCTCACTTTCACCCTCTTCCTCATCTTCAGGGTCGCTCTCATCTACAATACCCTTATCTCTCTTTTCTCTTTTCTCCAGTGCTTCCATCCTGCCTGCCATAGCTTCTTGAGACTCCCTTAGGACTCTTATCTCCCTAGCAACAACTAAACCACCTTTAGGAGGAATCTTGTATGTGGTCATACAATGGCTCTAATACCACTTGATGTAGATCAGGGTGAGGTAGGCTTCAACAATTCAAACTAACAAGGTTTTCAAGTCTACACACCCTTACAAGGGTTGGTTCCTTCACAAACTGACCACCATGCTTATAGTATTCCACAGAGCCTTTTCGTTGCATATCTTTTAGAGAAGGCCTAAAATGAAAAAAACCTTCGCACTTTCAAACACCCATTATCTTGCTTGACAACATAACTTGGCTTCCTAGGTTGTTTTGGAACAATCTCTTCAAATTAAGCCCGCAACACTGGAATAAGGCCAAATTAGGCCACTTTTACAAAGTAAGTGCCTTAACTTCAACTATCAAACACCAAAAATCTTCTCCTATAGTCTCCCCAGGTCACATAGGGTTGGATTCCATCCTTGGTTTCTCCAAACTTTCATAAAATTTTGTTGTCCTAGCAATTACCTACCTATCCAAACCTAACACATAGAGATGTTAGGCTAGGTCTCAAGCCAAACCACTGCAAACACCTTCACCCTGCCCTAAAACTACCCCAAACATAAAGAGCACACCTAGAAGGTCCATTCCACCAGTTTTCACAATTTTCCTATGGTGGAATGGCCTGTTTTTATATGTTTTGTCTCAAAACCCTAATCATTCAAACCACTTACAGAAAAATGCTTCAATCTCCCACAAATATGGATGAAAACCAACAAAATTGGATTCAAATGAAAGTAGACACAATTCTCTAACAATTCACATAAGTTTCAGATGATCATGCTACTGTATGAAACCACACTAAGTGAAGAAACACCATAAAACACTATATTTACACAGAAAATAGAGTCAATTGTTTGCTTATTCACCAAATCTTCACAACTAAACCTACCCCGAGAGTGTTTGAGGCTTTTTAAACTTGTACAAACTAAATTCCAATGGTCCCCAACTATATTTTAAATGGGTGAACATTGATATTCCAATACAAGAAAAAATTAACAAAGTTGCCATTGCAACTTTTACATTATTTGAACAACTTTGAAAAACACTATTACTGGACCCTATATGACACCAAATACATTGATTTTGGTCTTAATAGACCTTATTTGCAACACAAAAGAACAAAAATTCAAAACATGTCTCACTAAGCATCACCTAGTCCCATTTACCAAGGTGCTCCTACACCAGGGCCCACCTCCCACTCCCCCCCAAGTCACCACTCTCCCCTCCACTCGCCACTCTCCCTTCCCTATTCACCACTCTTTGAGAACTAGTATTTTCAAGCCAAGGAGAATTTTAATCTAATCTGGTTGAAAAAAAGTAGGGGGGCCCACCTTCCACTCCCCCCCAAGTCACCACTCTCCCCTCCACTCACCACTCTCCCTTCCTCACTCACTACTCTTTGAGCACTACTAGTTTCAAGCCAAGGAGAATTCATGTGAGCCATTAAATATGGCATAGAAACTTCAAGGTGTAGCATGTGCAGAACAAATTAAATGTGTAAGCAACGTTTCAAATGGTGGCTTTCACAGGATGGCATAGAAGCAACCAAACATGGAATATCACTAGCAAGGACACAACAATTAAATGACAACATCCAATGAAGAATGACCAGTCACAAATAATGACATAAATAATCATTAATATGAGCACAATGTCTCTTTATTTTACCATGGCAATAATTTTAAACAGGTTGTCCAATCATGAGGAGAGGGAAAAGTATTACGAATGTTTTCCTAATGTTTTGTCTATTTTTTCAAGGAAAGGAGCATGGACCTGGAACTGGATGTGTTTTGTTGCTTTTATGTGATCATTTGAAATCCACCATTTGGAACATTGCTTACACATTTAATTTTTTTTGCACATGTTGCACCTTGAAGTTCCTTGTAAGCAGGTGACATTCTTGAAAGTGGTACATGGGGCTTCTTTCTACTACCACATATTGCATACATGGACTAAATCACAAACAACAGTTGCTATAGATGAGCTACTTGGTGAAATGCTTAGGTAGGCGTGTATGGAAAATGTGGTAGTATAGACAAGGAAGTGTATTGTTTCAGGAAATGCCTTAAAGAAATGTGCTCACATGGAATGCCATAATAATAAAATGCATCTATGGAAAAATCTTATGGAAAATGTGTTAGCATAGACAACGTAGTGTGTTGTTTCAGGAAATTCCTTAAAGAAATGTGCTCGCATGGAATGTCATAATAAGAAAATGCATGATGGAAAAATCTATAGCATAGACAGGGTAGTGAACTGTTTGGAAAATTACTTTAAAGGAATTTGGTGTCATGATTTTGGAATGCTATATGGATTTTCATAGCATCCCATCACCATGAGGCCACATTTCTCCAAGGCATATTTCCAAACATCCTAACGCCTTCTCCATGGCTTCTCATGGTGATGAGATCCATCACCATCAAGCCACATTTCTTTGAGGCATTGTTCCCAACAGTTCAATACCTTGTACATGGCTTGTCATGGCATTCCATCACCACCAGACCACATTTCTTTGAGGCATTTTCTGGAAAATTTCAATGCCTTGTCTATACTATTGCTTAGTATGCCTCCAAGATCACCATATGTTATTGAGGGTTTTAGGTTTTTCAAATGGTCATGCTAAAGAAATTTGGAATAGAACTATTGAAATTAAAATATGCCTTCTATAAATGATCATATTAAAAAAGACAAGTCAAAATCAAAGTCTAACCTAAATAACATGAACAATGAAAGAAAATGAAATACAACGTAGTTCCAATGCTTTATCCAAAATTTCAATGGTTGTCTTCTAAATGTCTTCAGCTTGACCATTTGACAAACCTAAAGCCCTCAACAACATATGGTGATCTTAGAAGCATACTAGGAAATAGTAAATGTTTTTGATTGACCAAAAAGAAAATTTATTTGTGTGTTGGGAACCAAGCACGGGATATAATGTGATCTCAATCCAAAGTTTGGGTTTTTTATTTATTTTGTTGGGGAAAAAATTACTATTTATCTTCATCTACATTGGTGGGTGCCTAATTTCCCAGGGGTTTACATTTTACAACAATAATTTTAAACAGGTTGTCCAATCATCCCACATAGAACAAATGCTAGTAAGAACAAGTAGTGAAAAAGCATTGAACCGTGAAGTGGGTATTAAAAAATCAATGCCTAAATAAGTGGCTTCAACACTTTTTCCATTTAAAATATTAAAGTATACGTGAGTAAGATAAAAGAGCATGAACAAGAGATTTTGTCCATGGACCAAGTCATACTATATATATGCAACCTTAACTTTTTAGACCTTCATTTCCACATGATAAAGACCTGTACACTATCAACACTATTGGATCTTCAATGAAGATATTATAGAGATCATAAAATTTATGACCATCACATAACTTTACTGATGGCATTGAGAAAATAAGCATATCATAACTCTCAACATATAGTTAAAAACGTAATGTTTTATACACAACACTATGCCTTATTTTAAGTCATAAAACATATATAACTAGAAAATAAATGGCTATAAAGGGTTTGCATTGAAGAGAAAGTTGAATGTTGTAGTATATGCTAGCTCGTGTATCTATGTTGACTAATTGTTCCTTTCAACATAGCCATGTGTGAGAACAAATTAAGTTTGGTATCTATATTTAGCTTTCCATTATTTCAATGAAGATATATAAATGATGAATTAAATTTCATTTTATTCAAGATCTAACGAAATTTTGAAGTTCAAAAACTATTTTGGTATCAATGTTATGAACTCAAAATGTCAAAATAGACTCAAATACAATATGTATTTGATAATACCTTAGCCCATAGCAAAATTTTAGAAGCACAGTAGAAGAATAGAAGATAATTTTCCATTGATCTATTATGCGATTTTAAAGCAGAAATAGTAATGTACCGTTGGGTAGGGTTTCACCATTCAACCATCTTTGAGGGATTAACTCCATGGTTACCATTAGGGAAATACAAGTGCCCCACAAAATGATAATGATATCAGATGGGACTCTTGTAAATAGTTTTAGCTTAATAATACTTTGTTAGACTAAGTCCATATCCTAGTAGCACTAATAAGACTCAACTTCTTACGAACATACCAAAAATGTAACTAAATTGACCCAATTCAGGCTTATGTGCACAAAGTTCCTAATGTTCTACGATTTCAATTAAGATATAATAATATGGATGATGGACAAGGGGTACAACAACAAACTTTTTTTAGTAATCAATAACTATTATTGTCCCTTACAGTGCACCATACTAAGATTGAATACAAAATAGGACAATGTGATATGGTGAATATAGAAAGAGTAAACTATTTTCATCACAGAGCAACATGGAAACTTCATCTAGTAGGAAGTGTTTATTAAATATTTCATTCTACCAAAGGCTGGTTGTAGCATTATGTCCTTGAAAATCAGGCTACCAATACTGAAGTGGTTGTTCCAAAACCCCAAAAGATATCCTTGAAGCGTTGAGTGGGAGCCAAAGCAAAAACAATTCCAACTAAACTAGTACATGGTGCTTATATATTTATTTCCCATGAAACTAATGGAGTAAAACATAGCAATTAAACTGTGGTAATAAAAGTAGTTATGGTGGCCACCAAGAAAATTTGATGTTGGTAAGAATTGAGAAATCAATGTTCAAGAATTAGTTTGTGCTCATGTAACTATGTTGACTAATTGTTCCTTTCAACATATCCATGTGTGCAAACAAAATTAGTCTGGTATATATATTTAGCTTTCCATTATTTCAATGAAGATCTATAAATGATGAATTGAATTTCATTTTATTCAAGATCTAACGAATATTCGAAGTTCAAAAACTATTTTGATAGCAATGTTATGAACTCAAAATGTCAAAATAGACTAAAATACAATATGTATTTGATAATACCTTAGCCCATAGAAAAAATATAGAAGCACAGTAGAAGAATAGAAGATAATTTCCCATTGATCTATTATGATATTTTAAAGGAGAAATAGTAATGTCGTTGTTGGGTAGGGTTTCACCATTCAACCATCTTTCAAGGATTAACTCCATGATTACCATTAGGGAAATACAAGTGCCCCAAAAAATGATAATGATATCACATGGGACTATTGTAAATAGTTTTAGCTTAATAAGACTTTGTTAGACTAATTCCATATCCTAGTAGCACTAAGATGACTCAACTTCTTATGAACATACCAAAAATGTAGCTCAATTGACTCAATTTAGGGTTATGTGCACAAAGTTTCTAATGTTCTACGATTTCAATTAAGATATAATAATATGAATAATGGATAAGGGGTACAACAATAGACTTTCCATAGTAATCAATAACTACTATTGTCCTTTACACTGCACCATACTAATATTGAATACAAAATAGGACATTGTGATATGGTGAATATAGACAGAGAGTAAACTACTTTCATCACAAAGTAGCATAAAAACTTCATCTAGTAGGAAGTGTTTATTAAATATTTCATTCTACCAAAGGTTGGTTGTAGCATTGTGTCCTTGAAAATCAGGCTACCAATATTGAATTTGTTGTTCCAAAACCCAAAAAGATATCCTTGAAGCGTTGAGTGGGAGCCAAAGTAAAAATAATTCCAAGTCATCTTTGACAATTGAAATATTTGGTGAAGTTGTGCTCATCTTCGAACCCCCCTGTTTGATGATAAGAAGATGGGTAAAGTACTATACCTTATATTGGTTGTTTGAGTTTCTTTCAAATTCATCTTTGACAATTGAAATAGTTGGTGAATTTGTGCTCATCTAAGAGCCACCCATCTTCTCGTCATCAAATAGGAGGTATCATCAAACTTGGATTTTCTCAAGTTACCAATGCAATAGGTAAGCTATATCACAAGATGAATTTAATAAGCTAGATGTATTGTTAAGTACAATGTTCTATGTAGCATAGGTAAAGTAGCTCTAGCACAAGGACCTAGAAGTGATCCATACTCATAATTGTTTTTGTGTAACAGATTAAGAGGATTGATGTAATAGCTTAGTTATCAACCACAAAATGCAAAGAAATAAGAAACAATGTAAAAGCATAGGAGGAGAAGATGGAAAGACTTTCGATGACCCAACTCGAATTGATCTAGATATGTAGAAGTAATGACACAAAAGTCTTAGGAGTTGGTTACATT
The DNA here is from genome assembly GCA_007258455.2 of Sequoia sempervirens. Classification (NCBI taxonomy): domain Eukaryota; kingdom Viridiplantae; phylum Streptophyta; class Pinopsida; order Cupressales; family Cupressaceae; genus Sequoia; species Sequoia sempervirens. Next base: position 942,037,424 of record VDFB02281492.1, on the reverse strand, counting down.
AGGTTATTTTGGGACTTTAGAGTGACATTTTTCATCTGAACCAACAAGTTTTCATGGCACAGAGTCATTTTTTTGACTATATATTTGATCTTTTAATTGAGATGTTCAAGTGTGTATTGTATGTTGGTTGTTCTTCCTACTAGTTTGTTATATTTTTTAAGCATCCTTTTTTTAAGATTTTCACTATGCCTTTGATTTGTGTCTTAACTAAAGAGGATTCAGATTGGTATTCAGATTAGTCATTTAGGCCCATCATTAGAGAAGCTACAGTTAAATTTACAATGTAACTTGACCATTTAAACATATTTCTATTAATTAACTAGTCTGACATATAGCATCCTCACCCAACTTTAGCATGTTTACTTTAATTAACCAAACTAAGAATTTGACCATAGGTAGATAAGCCACATGTGGTCTGATTTTAAATGTGAAATTCATATAGATGAAAATGTCCAGACAACATACATGGTTTCTACTTACATACAAACTTGAGCTCCTCTAGATGAACACCTAGAAGTTCGTTGGCCATGTTTTCTCTCAAATCAAACACAAATCAATGAATTCCAGTGAATTATAGAAAATCAAGGAAACTTCTCTGGAGTACACAAAGAAAAAGAGTAAACTTGAGAAACTCAAATATACAAATGCTTTAACCTTTGGAACTCAATTTATTATTAAAAAATCAAGGAAAAGGAAAGAAAATACACAGATTACATTGTGAAAAAATAAAATCCAAAGTGAATAAATTAGTCTAAAAAAAATGAAACTAATTCACTTCTTAGCATGTCCTCTATCTGGTTTTGGAGAAATGCTAACTGTGTCCTTGGATGGTTGGAGCACAAAATTTAAATTTAGTCAAATTTTGGGTTTAAATTCCATCAAACATGACTATCCTTTATGATGTAAATCAAAAATCATAAAGATGGAGAATGTGAATGAAAAATAGTTGTGATTCTTCGCCCCCTACACATAACCTAATTGCAGTTACCTCTAGGCTCTAAGTAGCTTATCATTGGAAGTTAAAAAAGCATACTTAAATGAGCAAATAAATACCATAACACAAACTTGTGAAGCAAGAAAATTTGGGTAAAACAAAATTTACTAATCAAGCTAAGTTCAAAAGAACCATTTCCATACTTGACGAACCTTATGTATCCTTGAACATTCATAAGTAACATGCGAAAACTTGTTTGATATGCCTATTAAAGGTGATTCTATGACATGATTTTGATAGTCATTTATGTTGAGTCCTGTCTAAATCATTAATTGTACAACTCAAGATAGTCAAATGTGAATTACATCATATGAGATTAAATGCATAGTATAATAGCATTTCAGAATTGTAATGAATTAGGCTAGGTTACTACCTATAATCATAGCACTCGGATCATTGCTAGAATACATAATTAACCACAAACAAAACTTATACTAAGAAAATAATGATACAAGGTTTGTTGATTTGAGCTCAAAGACGAAAAAATACATAACAAGCATTTTAACCCCATATCTTTTATGGTTGGGATAATTTCCATAAGTGGTTAATATTGGAAAATGCAAGGATGTACCACATGAAATTTGATGCAATCTCAATATAGTGTAGTGTAACTGAAATCTAGTCAAATAGAGTTACTGTAAATAAGCGAATTTCTCTGATATTTTCTCAAAAGATACAATATGACTACTAGACCATATGATTCCTTACAAAAGAATGGAGATGAGTCTTGAAAAGTAGATTATTATTCCCAGCAACTGTAACACACCACCCCAAAATCATGTTCTAATTGCAATAACATGAATAAATAAAGAAAATCCACCTGATTACCATTCAAATGCCACCATGGCCCATTAACTACACAAATCTAGCTTTACAAAGTCAACAATTACACAAACCAATTTCATATTGCACACAAAAGTAAAACAGTAAATTCTCATCTCTTATCAAAAGACTTTTTAAAAGAAGAAAAGAAAAAAGTGGGCATCAATAAAACTTGTAAAGAGATGCTCCTAATGATTAATGGGCCACTCTCACAAAGCTACATCAAAGAATAAGAGCTCCAAATTGGGAACCCATATTCTATGTATAGATATAATAAGAATGTTGTGAAAACAGTGTATAGATGTTGTCAAGACATTGCATAGTAAATCCTAAAATTCTGAAAGACCATTTATTTGAGATTTGTGATTTCTTGCTTCTCTCTCTTTCATTATCCAGCATAGTATATATGATATAACTATTAAGTCTTTGCCTCATGCAACCATGCATAAATAACAAGTACATAGATTTGCTAGCTAGATGGCTATTGTGTTCATGCTACCCACATCTCATTTGAACTGTAAAACCATAAGGCACAATATTTATAAAATCAAACTGTCACTTAAGTTTTCTGAAAGAAGAAAAAAAGAACTAAACTATGGGTATCTGAATTAATAGCATAGTAACCAACATAGGCATGTGCCTGTGATTTATCCATAGTCACGTGGGCGGAGATTTAGATGTAACAAAGGAATGAAGGGGTAATAATCATATTACATATAAGATACTGGATAATGAGAGAGAGATACAAGTGACTACAGAACTCTCCTATAACTTGTATGGCATCCCATGTATTACAGAAATGGAACAAGTTAAAAGGTGACAACATGGCTAGAAATTGCATAACTTGAAAGCCCTAAATTTGAAAGGGAAGCATAAACCCAAAACAAAAAAGCAGTTGCAAAACAACCCTCAATAGCAAGAAATGAATGCAATATTTTATCGTCAAATGCTCACTGCCCAAACAACAAGTCTCAAACCTGCTCCAATCCCTAGCTACAAGTCCAAGCCAAGGCACATGAATGCTAGATGGTCATCCCTGGCATGGGCGTGTAGGATTTAGAGGCAGGTTTCATCTGGACGTGTGTTGAATGAAACAGCAAGCCAGTCGTCGTACTTGCCATGAACAATACCACCTAATGGGAAGAATTCCACCTGTTGAGACACCATAAAGCATGCCCCTGTGCAAAATGAGCAAGCATAAACTAGCCACACGCCCATTTCCAAGTCCATGTGCCCTTCCTTGAAAAAAACAACAAAACATTAGGAAAACAAGCGTAATACTTTTCCCTCTCTCGATGATTGGACAACTTGTTGAAAATTATTGCTTTAAAATGTAAACCCCTAGGAAATTAGGCACCCACCAATGTAGACGAAGATAAATAGTAATTTTTTCTCCAGCAAAATAAATGGAAAATTGAAACTTTGGATTAGCATTGCATTATATCTAGTGCTCGGTTCCCAAAGCATAAATAAATTTTCTCTTTGCTCAATTGAAAATATTAGTCTCTTGCTATAAAGGTAGGGACTAAAAAATAATAGTCATACTCCTAGTTTAAATTTAGTTGTTGAAAATTATTTCTAGTCTAGTTTGTGGCCATAAGTAAAAATTATTTGAAATAGTTCATCCTACATGGATTTCATTCTTCACACATTTATAAAAAATGTGAAACATATAGATATCATCAAACTCATTTGTTTGATCTGCTATTTTTTTAAATTGTGTCTGGTAGTCACAAAGTTAATTTGTTTGTCATAATTTACTTAATGCTTCTATGAGTTTTTCATACTCACTTGGAACAAAATTGAGGACTTCCTTACAAATTCACCCTATGTGAGAAAATTGTGTATTTTTCATCCATTGATACCATTGGATAGCTTTATGTTCCAAGTGGAAAGGTTCAATGGATATTTTTTAATTCATGGGAGTTCAACTGAATATTAAATACCACTTTCTCTATATAACTAACTTGCAAGGCCATCATTGTCAAATTTAAGAAATTCTAACTTAGGTGTATGTTGATTTCTTGGCAATATTTTACTAGTTTTGATAGCTATCATGTTCAATGAGAGTGTTAGATACCATATTCGATTATGCACTCAAAAAATGGATTTTTGGCGCAAGGCATCATTTTTAGCATTAAGATCAATCAATTGAGTGTCAAGATCATCAATGTAATTTAACTTATATAACTTCAAAAACCAATTCACCATAGAGGTTTATATTATTATAGTATTATAATAACTCTTCCTCCAAACTTTCCATGGAAGGATTTTTTTGATCTATAATCACCAACCATATTGGACACCTAAGGATGCTAAAGAGTTACCATAAAATTATACCATTTAAAGGATTAGCAATTTGAGACGATCAATTCAAGATAATTTATAAATAGTTGAAAATTATTCACCTTGAATTTTTTCTCCATACTCTTTTCATATAAATGATAACCTATGAGAAAAAAATTCCACAAAATTATCAAATCCCTCTTATTTTATTTGAAATTTTGGGGCTAGAATTTTTAAACTTCCAACCTACATATGAACTAAAGAATTGATATAAACTTGTTTGATTCCTTCATTCTAGATGTAGTGACACACTAACCCGTTATTTTACTATACCAATCTATTCAAATCTCAACTATTTTAGATCAAATGAATGTAGATCTACTTATATCTACATTAAATTTATCAAATTTGTGTATTTATAATAAAAATATACTAGTCTCTAAACAAATTTGTTTATAGCTATAATATAAGAAGGAAAAATGTTAGGATGGGGTTGTCTTGTCTAGTAGCTCTCTAACATACTTTTCTCACTCAAAAATGGAAAATTAACTTAATCTTTTAGGGTTCTAACTATTGATAATTTCATCTTCCCATATCTAAACTATCTCATCTCTAAGGTACAAAGAAATTAATTTCCTAGTGTAAATCACTCAACAAAGTCAAGAAACCAAAATCACCTAAAAAACAAATATGACCTTCCATAAGAAATTAGCAACAAATAAATGATTGTTTATAGGATATAATAATGATACAATGGATACCATAGGATATACAATGGACAAAAAAAATTGGTATTAAACTTATAGAGGAAAGATGAAAAGATAGGACAACACAAGATTATAAAAAGTGTCACAATCATATGACATGAGACATAAAAATTAAATAACATAAGAATTCCCTAATTAAACTTAACAAACCAACTGTGAATCTGACCTATATGGAAACTATTTAGGTAATATACCCCATTCATACCAACACCCCACCTTAAGTGAAACTTAGGGAGGAATAAATAAATGCATGAATAAGGTGATGGGTCCTAGTAATAAAGTATATTTAGGTACCCATGTACATAAAATATCTCACAAATGGAGTAAAGGAGAAAACCACATAGGGAAGAACCTCTCTCCAAAAGAGAGAATGCATGAAAATGATCATGTAAAAGTGATGGAATAAGAACTTAAGATAACCTCCCAAGGACTAAAAGATAACCTCCAAAGGACTACACCCATCATGAATATACAATTAATCACCCACAATAAAAGAGAAAGAGTGAGAATATAGATTCCACCCATTAAGAAGTATCTCATGTGCCAATGGTGAATGCATGAAGATGAATGTTATAGAATTTCAAAACTTTGAAAAGGTCATTTCTCCCCTTGGGAAAAATAAATTTAATGGTGGATGCAAAGAAAAAGGAGAAAAAGAATGGAATATCTCATGATAGGTTTCTCTAAAAACTGCTCAAGTGTCCACATATCAAAAATAAAGGATGACACAATGCAATGAGTTGTAAACAATCCTAAAATGTATCCTCCAAATATACAATATGAGGCTAAAAATATATATGATACCTATAAAGTGTCATCCCACAAAGGTGAAATCAAAAGACTAGATAATGATCCTATTGAACTAAATTACTAGAAGATGAATCAATATTGAACTCTAAGGAAGTGGGAATGAAGGAAGTATTGATCAATGATTTTACACTAAAAATCAATAAAGGTGAAATATCAACAAATATCTTTTTAACAGGAGAAAAAGAATCTAAATAAACCTCATCATCATCATAATCATCTAAAAATGCAAATATTTCCAAAGAAGCAAACTCATTATTAACATATTCATATGATGTATTGTCCAAATCATCAAGAGGTATGAGACAATCTAAAATATGATCATCTAGGAACTTTTTTAGTAGCAAGATCTCCATATATCTTCCAAACTTGGGTCCACATAGCATGAGGACACTCAATATGGATAATGGAACTCCAAGTGTAATTGTTAACATGTAGACCAATCAATGCTATGTCATATTCATTTTAGCATTCCAAATAAATTTTACATAAAAAGTACCTAGTGAGGAAAAAGACTATACAAATTTGGTAAAAGATGAAGCCCTTGGAGATGCTTTAAGATGCCATCTCTCTGTTTTTATAGTTTTTCCTTGACAAGATGATTATAGAATGATGAAATGAAAAACCCATAATGAGCTAAGAAGATATCTAAATTACATAGGGGCGGGTGCATGAAGTTGGGTTACAATTTGGTGACCAACTTCAAAAACAAATTGAAAACTCATAATGCGAGCACATTATAACACACTCGCGTTATGGCAATTTAAAAGAAAAAAAAAAGTGAAAGTGATTCATTTGATGTTGACTGTTCTTCTACTCTGTCGGCGGCCAAAAACCCTCATTTTCGCATTCGCATTCTAGGAGGAGGGATTGAGAAAAAATCTTCAACAATGGTTGCTATTTCTTTGCAAGGATGGTGCCACGATGACAAAGAGGTGCGAGAGGTAAGTATTGTTTGCTATTTGTTTTGAATTTCTTAGTTTTAGGTTGATTTTGTTAGTTTAAGGTTATATTTGATATATAAATTTTTTAATTTGTAGGAGATGCAAATGAACCTGCAAACCCACAAAATCCTCAACAAGAAGAGCAACCAAATCCTAAACAAGAAATCAACCTCAATAACAACCTCCTCCACCAATCCCCCAACGCCCTCCTGGCACTCAACAAAATTTAATGAGTGAGATTGAGAGAAACAAAAAACAAATTGAGGATTTTATTAGTAGGTTGAGTGATCTAAATGGTTCAACCATAGAAAGAATGACCCTCGCAAATTCATTGAAAGATATGTTAAAAAATGTGGATTCAATTAGCAAAAAAATAATTGGATGGCAAGATAGGAGGCAGGCGGCTAGGGCATATTATGTAGATAAACTATCATATAAACAAGTAAAGGATTTAAAAATTACAAAAGGTGATTTGTGTTCATTATTCACTGACCTCCGCACAAATCAAAATCTTACCCTCAATGTGAAGAGGTTTCCTATTCATTGGTGTCACCAACAAGAGATTAGGAACCGTTTTTATGATAGGTGGTACATGGTCTTTGATGACTGACCGTGCAACAAATGTGAAATCCCCCAGTATTTTCTTAGGAAACTATACAGTGAGTTCATATTGAACAAAATCCCAAATTATTTTGATATGAGGGACTTCCAGGGGAGAGGTGGGGGGTTGGCTCAAGATAGGCCCGGTGCATAGCCGGATCCTACGCGTCAAGGGAGACGAGCTCTCACTAGGCCGCCTCATGAGCATGTTGTTATGCCTTCCATCGCGAAGGAGAGTGTCAACGTAGAGACATTGCAGGTGATCAGCACTTTGACCCAGAGTGTCATCCATCATACTAGCCCTATTCTACAATGCCATGCAAGGGAGTCTTCGAGTGGTGGCCTTCGAACCCATGTGTGTCAATCTTGCGGGGCGACTTGTTCATATGACCCCACCGGAACTCAGGAGGCTACTACAGAGGATCCATATGCAACTACAGAGATGGAGAGGGCGTCTGACATTTTGCATGATGTGTATGGAATTGATACTCGAGTAAAAGTTAGCATGTTCATTGAATTTAATTTATTAAATTTTGATTTTGAAATGCAAGATTAACTAATTTAGTTTTATAATTTTAATAAAATTGTAGGGTCACAGTGTTGAGACTAGATACACCAGCCCTCCACCTACTTATTTATGCAGTTCACCTATCGGCGGGGTATGTAACTAGTAAACAATTATAAATTTATTACATGTTAATAGCATTGTTTTACGAATGGTATTTTAATATGTGATTTTGGATGTTGAACAGGGTAATATTGGAGGTTTCGAGGGAATACCTCCCAGTGCCAGTGGATTTACTCAAACCTTCACGTAGGTAATAGAATAAAGAGTTTAACTAATGAATTGTACTTAATAGATTTATGTAGTTTATATTCATATTGTTGGTTACATTTCATTGTACATCATTCAAACTCAAAGCATTACTTCACATTCCATAACAAATAACTAGATGTTGATAGATGACAAAATTTCAACTTCAATATATAGTTGTTTAGAAAGTCAACATAAGCAACTTGATGCAATTTCTTCACATGGAGGCATGTGCTTGCAAAGGTGCACCTGCACAACAAACTATGGATGCTTGGAAAAATCAATGAAACCATAATAGTAAGCAATAGCATAGACAAGGCAGTTAGTAGTTTCAAAAAATGCCTCGAAGAAATGCGGTCTCATGGCACGATGGAGTTCCATTCCATCACCATGAGACCACATTTCTTCGAGGCATTTCTTCAAAATGCTCACCACCTTTTCTATGATACCACATTTTTCATACATGTGCACCAAAGAATTTTATCAAACTACTCGTGCTTCCTTACTGCTATGGCTAAAAGCCTAAAATAGGTGCTTTCCAACAAACTATGGATGCTTGGAAAAATATCTATCAAAGCATAATAGTAAGCAATAATTTACCATAGAGAAGGAAATGAACTTTTTGAAAAAATGCCCGAAAGAAATGCATTCTTATGGTGATGGAATGCCATGGCGTGCATTTGTTTGTAATGGTATTCCATCACCACGAGATCCCATTTCTTTTGAGGCATTTTTTCAAATAGTTCAAGTTGCCTTCTTTATGCCACCACATTTATCATACATGTCTATGAAAGCATTTAATCAAACGATTTGGTGGATTTCTGCTATGGGTAAAAGCCTAAAAACACATCCTTTCGAACAAGTTATGGATAGAGAAAATAGTAAGCATGATAATAAGAAATATATAGTTTAATAAGTACTCAAAATTTTGTTCATTAGATCTCATACACTATAAATCATGACGTGGATCGCTATTGTAACTTTTTTGTGATTAAATAATGTTTTGTTTTATTTTCAAATGTTGGTTGTGGAAACACCTCCAAATGTTACGAGGGCAATAGATATCGGTGTTTCATCCGCTATACAATCCTTGATGGCTTTGATAGGGGAGGAATGAGCCAAATTACTAAATTTCAATTTACATTCGTTGTTATAGATGTTAGTTCGAGTGAAAAATCAAACCAAATTATTGATTCGTAGTCTAATTTCTATTTGGATGGTTTATATAGGGCTTGAGCATGCCTCAGCATCGGTGTGCGAATATTTCCCTCGTGGAGAGTGATTGTGAGATGGCCGTAAGTGATTTTTTTTTAAATATATCATTTTTTATAATGTAATTTCTATATATTAATGTCTTTACTTCTTAAATTGTAACAGTTAAAACTTCACCAAGAGCTTAACGCTAGTAGGAGGAGTAGCAGGAGCACTCCTCAAGTGCAGCTGAAACGAGTGACAGACCTATCACCATCCGATCGACCAGCAAAGGGCAAGAGTTTATTTCGAGAGCCTGGAGAGCAATGACTTTTGATTCCAAAGCCCTTTGTTGTATGCCTACATGGCAGTTTTGTACATATTTTGTATTGATATTTGACATTGTATGCCTATATGGCATCTCGCAGTTTCCATATATAGCCATTTTGTACCTATATTTTATACTTATATCGACATATATTTATGTATGCATACATGGCTACTTGGTTAATACAAATCTCTTTTATCGATGGTGTCCATATTTTCATGTTATAAATTCATGGTTCAATAGATATGAGTTACGTGTATTCAAGTGTATACTTTACAACGTACGTGTATTCATTGTGACTTTACGATTTTCATGTGTATACCTTGCATTTGTGCATATATTTTGTATTGTTGTGTATAAATTATGTATTCGCAGGTGTATAATTTCCAAGGCATGTGTTTGTGACTACTTGTAGCTTCCCCTTTATTCACATGTACATGCTTGAATTATTCTGTATACTTATTAATTGGTTAGCCATAGCATTGATCATTGTTGTCCTTCATGGTTTGTCTGAACAAATTAATTGATTGGTGGTAAACAACTTTATCTAAAAGAAAAAATGACGTTTTCAATTGGTATTCTATGAAATGATTGATAAAAAGATTCCAATATCTTTAATCCTTTGATTGGAACAACTCACTTAAGCAAAGGATATGTATAATACTTTTCCTTTTAGATTAGCAATGCAATGGTGCCTCTAAAAAGCATCCCTCGATATTACAAAAAGATATGTGTTTATACACTTCAATTGTGCACTCACCCTTTGGTTATTTGAAAGAAAAATCTGCCTATGCCATTGTTACACTACACAGGTAAACCATATTTTGTATTATGGAGCTATATTAAGCTACCACTCTCAAGACCAATGTAACAATGATACAAAATAATGTTTGAGACTGCAAGAAGACATCAAAATGGCTAGTGTACTAAATAAATTCTTATGATTTATGAAGAACGCTGATAACTCTACTCAGTTGGCTTCTTTTTTCAAAATCATACAAATTGAACCCTAGCATAAATAGACTTTGTATATCAAGCTACCACAATTCAAGTTTCAACGATGAATATTTATGATGCATGTTTTAAATGACAATAAGGTTTATGGTGGTTTTGTTGTTTATATGATGTTATGTGATATTCTAATCCTAATGCATGCTTCTAGGCTACATATATATTTATATTTTGTTTTTACATGATTTTTGTACCAACGAACCCAAAACAAACTGAACCTCCCTCCAAAAAAATTTGGCCTAACCGGTAAACAAAACCCCCGAACCCGAACCCAAACCTCAAAACCTATTCCAACAATCTTCATTTTTCCTGCACAAACTTAATTGACCACCAAATTATGTTGCCTCTTCACTTTACTCCACTTTTACCCCCCAAACATTCCCTTTTTCATTCAAAAACCTTGTTTTCCCAACTAAGGCATCATGCCATAGCATACTTTTGACCTCTCTTGTCCTTTCAGACCTTTTGAACACATCAAACTCCACAACCTCACCCTATTTCCAACCTATTCTAACTTATTTTCAAGCAATTTCTTATTTTCACCTCTTCTAGGCTTGCTTTTAAGGGGCCTCAATTTTGAATTTTGAACAGGGGAAACATTAGTAATCTCTTCCAATGCCTTTACCAATGCTATTTCTTTATTCATACTCCT
>VDFB02281492.1:941235838-941301043 GCA_007258455.2 Sequoia sempervirens | reverse complement strand
TACCATACATGGTTGTAGCCATTATGGTTGATATCATGTTGAGGTGATATCTGATATCACGATGAGGTGATATCTCTCTTTTCCACATATGGTTGTAGCCATTGTGGTAGACATCACGATGAGGTGATATGTCTTATGCAGCTAGAAGTATTTCTCCCTAGCTGAGAGGGAGTGTTGATGTTTAGCAGCTTCGGGCTCAATTCTTCCAACCTCGGATGAAGACATAAATTTATTTATTTGTGATAATGGCAACATATCTCTAAGATGGCCGACCTTCCTTGTAATTATTATTTATTATTTGTAATTATCTTTTATGGTGGCCAACCTTGTCCTTGAAAAGGTGCGACCCCTCTAAGCAACATGTATATATAGAAGGTCACTTTCTCTCATTTTGTGTATCAAGAAAGTTCAATCTCCTTCTTCTCAAGTGCAGATCCTTCTATCTAGTGCGAATTTCTTCTAAGGCAGATTGTGAGTCCATTCAAGTGCAGATTGAAGGGCAGGCTATTAGTTTGTTTTACAGCCATTGCTGGTGCTGATTATTGGCCTTGTGTGTGGCCTCATTGTAAAGAGACTTGTTGCCATTACTTATATATATAAGAGATATATTTGTTGCTGGGTTTTTCTCCCTCAAGAGGAGGGTTTTCCCAGGGTATCTGCTGTGTTATTGTGTTTGATTTGGAATTAATTTTCTGTGCATTACATCTAATCATAAAACTAACACCTAAGACACCTTGGAGATTTCTCTATTCCAAATCTGGATGGGTCCAATTTACGTTAAACAGTTAAACCACTGTAGGACATAGAACCTTCAACCTACTATTAAGTTGCCACCCAGATTGTCCAAGAATATAACCAGAGGAGTGGATGTTATAAGAGACCACAAATATAATGATTCTATGATATAAGTGGATGTTATAAGAGACCACAAATATAATGATTCTATGATATAGACATTCGGACCTGGCATGATACCAATAATTGATGAGAATGAAGTTTGCCTCCATAAGCGGACTAAAAAATGTGAGTCATTTCTAAGTGGGGAAGAAGAGACTGGTATGATAAAGCTGTGATCTATAGTAGTGACTCTCAAAACCACAGTGGTGAGAAAGGGAAAAGATATTCCAAAAGTTGAAAAGATCATTACTGATAAATGCCAATATATTATATTGGGTGGACAAACTGCAATGGAGGAGAATGTTAACAAGGGTAATGTAGTGGCTATAAGAGAATTTCTGAACTCTGAAGACTTCCATCCCACAACTGTTCAGACGCTTCATGGATGTCTTAGTTGGAGCATGGCCTCCCAAAAGACCATCTAAACTTTATAAAGTGCCTCTTTGTTAATATACTCGGGCAGAAATATTTGATAGGGAGTGACCCATGGATCAACGGTGCAGGGTATGTGAGTTGTTACGGGGTTACTTGCATTGGCAATTGGACTCAAGGAGAAGGGCCATAGGTTCAGTCCCCAGACAATTACATAGCTCTGCATGATTTGTGGTCCACTTCAGTCATGGATTAGTTTGAAATCATTGCTAGAATTGTGGTCCTTCAAGCCATTATGCTTTTTTATGACGAATTCTAAACTGGTTTAGTTATTTGGTAGACGGGACTAAATTTGTAGTAACCAATAGTTGGTCTATTCTCTCAATGCTTATGGAGATCAAGGTAGATTCCTTATCAAGCTATCTGGATCTTCAACTTTTTTTGAAATTTTTAAATTATTTTGTGATCTGGTAAATTGAAGATTGGGAGATGTATCTTATGGAACAGCTTACTAATTTTCCTCGAGTAATGTGATAAAAAGTGTCTTTTTGCCTATGTCTGAAAAGAGATCTTGCATACTAGTAATGTCCTCCATAGTTCATGCTGCACTTCTGTAAAATGTTTTTGTTCTGTAAAGGCAGGCCTGTGGGCTTTGAGGACAGAGTAGCATGACACACACACAGCAATGGTACAGCATAACTAAAGCATTGGTGATTTTCAATTACTCAGGTTTAACACTGAAAATATTCAACACTTTATTTTTATCAGTGAATGAATGGTTTCGGCCATCCAGTGGGTGCCAAATTTATTGGATGGTCACCCATGCAACTAAAAACCTGCAACCAATGATGTGTCTATCATCAAATCACAGCCCTCAGGCAACTTGAAATTTTTAGAAAAAAAATTAAAAGGTTTCCCATTCTTTCCCTGTAAATCACAGAGTTGAGTAACCAATTTTTAATCATAATTTATTGAATCACACATTGATTTTGTCAACATTTCACAGGTTTGAACAGTTTATTGCCGGATACAAAAGGACCATGTGGCAAGTCGAATGAGAATAGGGTACCTGCCAGACCTGTTTTAGCCTAAAGTAAAACTGATTAACTCATAAATCCTGGTTTTATGCCGAGGGTCTTATAGTTGATTCCAGAAGTGGCCTTCGTTTACTTTATTCCTTCTCTATTACTGAGATTTTTATAATGTAGACACCTAATTGCTATAGTTTGTCAGTATAATCATATTTTATCTACACTGTAAAAGCCTCTTCATGTGTACTGTGATCTTTATATTGAGATCCTTATGCTGCAGACACATAAAGGCTGCGTTTTATCAGTATCATCAGTTTTTATCAAAGCTTCAACTGTTGATGTTCATACCAGCGTCGGTCTTGTCTTCCAGCCGATCTACCTTACATACTTGAATAAATTAGATGATAGTCCTTGACTATCCAATTTATAGCGATTTAATGAACAGGCACATATTCCTAAGAAGATGCAATTCACTTGTGGCCGACTTCATTTGTTAAGATTATGATTTGTTTATTATGGCTGACTTCCTTGAAGAGACGTAATTCTCAATGCCGACTTCTTGCATTTAATTGTGACGACTTTTGGTTAGAGGCCGACATGATAATTTGAAGAGGTGCGTCTCTTCAAATCAGTTGTATCTATACTCATTTGGGTCGTCCTCTTATCACTCATTCATTTCAGTTCATATTCTATATATGCGAGTTCAGTCCAAGTGCAGAAGGCGAAGTTATTGGTTCAGATTGCTTATTGTTCAAGTGCGAGTTCTTCAAAGTAGTGCGATATCTCTTGAGGCTGTATCTTGTATCAGCGAAATATTGTTCTGTGTTGGCTGTGTTGCATTCTTCTGTGGTGCTCATATTCGGCCTTCAGATTGGCCTATTGTAAAAGGAGACTTTCCTTATTGAGATTCAATTTATAAGTGTTATATTGTGGCTGGGTTTTTCTCCCTCAAGAGGAGGGTTTTCCCAGGGTATCTGCTGTGTACTGTGTCTGATTTTTGAATTAATTTTCTGTGCACTTAATCTGATCACTAAATTTAACATGGTATCAGAGCGGGTTTGAGAAGATCGTGATCAGATTTGTTTATACAGCGATACTCTATTCTCTTCTTCATATTTCTTTGTCCATTTTCTACATTAGTCAAGATGGTGAACGGTTTGAAGATTGAGGATAGACTCGAGGGAGCATCAAACTTCACATCATGGAGATTTAGGATCATGCTTACCTTGCGTGAAAATGACTTGGGTGAGTTTGTGGAGTCCAGTGTTCCTGAACCTGAGGAGGAAGAAGAGAAGTTGCAGTGGGTGAAGAAAGATATCAAGGCAATGAAAATATTGGTTGATTCCGTCAAGGATCATATCATTCCTATTGTCTCTAAATTGAAGACGGCAAGAGACATGTTCAAGACATTGGAAGAGATGTACGAAATCAACAATACCAGCCGGGCACTTGCACTGAAGCAACAACTACACCATGTGAAGATGGCGAAGGGAGAATCTATGATTGATACTTCATGAGGATTTCAGATTTGAGAGATTAGCTCTTGACAATCAGGCATATGGTTGATGACAAAGACTTGACTATGCTTGCTCTCAATGGTCTACCTTTGTCTTGGGAATCCTACATTCAGGGAATCAGTGCAAGATCAAAATTGCCTAAGTTTGATCGTCTAAGATCTGATTACATTCAAGAAGAATCAAGGTTGGTGGCAAGAGGCGTTGGTCAAAGTTCAAAGAATGAAGACATTCATATTTACAACCTCCCATGCTAAAGAAGAAAGAAAGGGAAAGATGGAAGGAAAGAGGTTCTTCAAAGAGGAGGAGTCGAGATAAGGAAATGATGCACCTCCCTCCAAGAAAGAGACATGTCCAGATTCAATGCTTTAGGTGTGATAGTTGGACACTTTGCTAAAGCATTGTCCAACTAGACCTAAGCAACAAACCCCTTTGTTTGCAAATGTTGATGATGCCTCTCCACGGAAGAGATTCATGTGAATACTTGTTCCTATTCAGCTATCAAAACAATGTACTATGCAGTGCCAGGTGATAGGCGGTGAACAACCTCTCGACACATCAGGAATTAAGGAGCACTTATCAAATTTGGTGGAGAATGAGTTTTCTGAACAAGTTATTATTGGAGATGATGCTGGCTATTCCGTAAAAGGAATTGGGACCTCTACTCTTCATTTGGATTCTGGGATTACACTTCAGTTGAGAGATGTTTTGTATGTACTAGGAATCAAGCGCAATCTATTTCTATTTCAGCCCTAGAAGATGAAGGATACCAAGTTGCCTGCTCCAAAGGAAAATTTCTTGTGTGGATGGGGAATTCCATTTTCAAGGAATCTCAAGTAATTGGTGTTAGATGTGAAAGCCTCTATAGGCTATGTACACGTTCTCTACAAGCTCTGTTCATGATTCTTCAAGCCTATGTGACCTATGGCATCGAAGATTGGCGCACCTCCACTTCCGAGCATTACCTATCATGGATAAGATGGTCATGGGACTTCCCAAGTTCAATAAGTAGCATGAAGGAACCTGCAAGGGATGCGCTATGGTGGAATTCAAGCTCCGCTTTCCCGCAGTGAGAAAATAGATCTAAAGTGTAATTTAGACACTTGACAATTACGATTTATGTGGATATATTTTGTTCCTTCTTCAGTGTGGTTTCTTGTATTATATTCTTTTCATTGATGATCACTCTAGAAAGACTTGGATTTATTTTTTGAAAACTAAAGAGTCTGAGGAAGTGTTAGGAAGGTTTAAGGAGTTCAAAGCCTTGGTAGAGAATCTTTCTGGTAAAAGAATCAAAGTCCTCAAATCGGATAATGGTGGAGAATACACCTCTGGCAGCTTTAGGGATTTTTGTATTGATATAGGGATTAAGAGGGAGTTTTGTGTCCCCTATAATCCTCAACAAAATGGTGTTGCAGAGAGAAAGAACAGGACAATTGTGGAAGTAGCAAAATCCATGATTCATGACTAGGATCTGCAAACTTTCTTATGGGCAGAAGCCTCCAGGACTGCAGCATACGTACAGAATAGAAGCCCTCACAAAATCTTGGAGAATATGACTCAAAAAGAAGCATAAAGGGAAGAAGCCGAGTTAGTCATTTTGAGGATCTTTGGAAGTCTGTCTGTATTCATGTTCCAAAGAGAACTAAGATTGGAGCCTTAAGCAAGAAAGGAGATCTTTACAATGAGCTCTGTTGAGACTTCAAAAGCCTACAAAATATACATTCTTGGACAGAAGCTAATTGAGATCAGTAGGGATGTCACATTCGAGGAAGATGTTGCATTCAGGAGATCCAGGGGCACTCATATGGAGATTGATAATGAAGAGTCACCTCAGGATATGGAAGTTGACCATACTCCTGAGATTCAGAGGGAGACTTCAGAACCAAAAGAAGATATTGATCCTGTTGAACCCTTGGAACCTACTGATGGGCCTATTGATATTGTGCTTAGAAGAAAGAGACCTCTGTGGGCTAGACAAACTATGCAAGAGGCTGAGAGATTCGCAGCTCCTAGAGGTACATTCAGAGAAAGTAAAAGGCTACATAAGTTCTCCAGTTATGTTGCCTTGATGAGTCAGATTATTGAATCTGAGCCTTCTAGTGTGGAGGAAGCTTCCAGTCAATAGGTTTGGAGAGATGCTATGTTAGAGGAGTACCAATCAATTCTCAAGAATGATGTTTGGGACATTGTTCCTAGACCCAAAGGTAAATCTGTGGTATCTTCGAAATGGCTCTTCAAGATTAGCATGCGGTGATATTGTAAGAAGTACAAAGGCAAGATTTGTGTCGTGGTTTTCACAAAAGCTGATTGATTATGAAGAAACATTTCTATTTTCGCTACATACATCGGGGCCATCATTGCCATTATTTGCATCTCAGGGATGGAAGATTCATCAAATGGATGTGAAGGCGGCTTTTCTTATTGATAGAGGAAGAAGTTTACATCAAACAGCGATGGGTTGGTACATGGGAAGAAGTCTCATGTTTGCAAGGCGAAGAAGGCGGGTATATGGTCTTAAGCCGTCTCGTGCATGAGTACGAGATTGATTACTGTCAAGTTTGACTTCTTAGTGCTAACTCAATCACTACTTTGGAAGTAATTAATGGTGAAACATTGATTTTGGTTTATATGTTGATGATTTGATCCTTACTGGAGAAGATCACCTGATTCTCAAGTGTAAGAAGGAGTTGGCTTCTGAATTTGAGATGAAGGACCTTGGGCTCATGCATTACTTCCTTGGCTTAGAAGTCTGGCAGAAACCAAATGAGATGATTTTGAGTCAAGGGAAGTACACCATTGATGTACTTAAGAGGTTTGGTATGATGGATTGCAAATCCATGTCTACACCCATGGAGACCAACCTACATAAATTGAAGGAGGCTGCAGCTAGTTCAGACTTGGTGGATCCTACATTGTATAGACAGCTAATTGGGTCCTTGATGTACCTAGTTAACACTAGACCTGATATATGTTATGCTATGAGTGCACTGAGTCAGTTTATGTATGATCCGAGACAGATACATCTTGTTGCAGCCAAACATATCCTGAGATACTTGCACGGCACAGTTGGATATGGGTCGAGATATACTTCAGATGTTGACTTGGAGTTGCATGGTTATACTGATTCTGATTGGGCAAGATGTGTTACAGATCGGAAGAGTACCTCTGGTTGTTGCTTTAGTTTGGGTTTTGTTATGATATCCTGGTGCAGCAGGAAGCAGTCATCTGTGGCATTGAGTACAGCAAAGGCAGAGTATATTGCAGCTTGTGTGGCAGCTCGAGAAGCAATATAGCTTCGTAAGCTCCTTGCAAGATTGTTTGGACAATCAATGGAGCCTACTATCATTCATTGCAATAACCAGAGTTGTGTGAAGCTTTCTGTCAATCCTGTGTTTCCTGACAGAACCAAGCATGTTGAGATCAAATACCACTATATCAGAGATATGGTATTGAGGAAGGCTATACAGTTGAAGTATATCAGCACTGATGAGCAAACGGCAGATATTCTCACCAAGCCTCTCTCTAGAATAAAGTTTGTGTACTTTCGAGATAAGCTTGGTATGGTGGAGAATCCAGCCTTAACTGAGAAAGAGACTTAGTATCCGTGACAGCCTATAATGAGTTCTTCTCAGTGAGAGAAGTTCGAGGTGAAATCCTTTGTTAATGCATTTTTCTCTGAGACGGAGGAATTTGAGGTGCAAGCCCTTGTTAATGCATTTCTCTTTGAGATTTGAGGTGAAAGCCCTTGTTTCCACCCTCTAAGCAGAGTCATGGTGGATGTCATGTGTGTGACTCCATGACAGCATCACCTAAGAGAATCCGTGATGTTTCTTGTACTTGTGTTTCACCCTCTGGGAGACCCATGGTGAAAAGTCATGTTGAGGTGACAACATCACGTAAGTGATGAACACTTGTACACACCATAGCATGGTTGTAGCCATTATGGTTGATATCGTGTTGAGGCGATATCTAATATCACGATGAGGTGATATTTTTCTTTTCACATTTGGTTGTAGCCAATGTGATAGACATCACGTTGAGGTGATATGTCTTGTGCAGCTAGAAGTACTCTCCCTAGCTGAGAGGGAGTGTTGATGTTCATACCAGCGTCAGTCTTGTCTTCCAGCCGATCTACCTTACATACTTGAATAAATTAGATGATAGTCCTTGACTATCTAATTTATAGCGATTTAATGAACATGCACGTATTCCTAAGAAGATGCAATTCACTTGTGGCCGACTTCATTTGTTAAGATTATGATTTGTTTATTATGGCTGACTTCCTTGAAGAGACGTAATTCTCAATGCCGACTTCTTGCATTTAATTGTGACAACTTTTGGTTAGAGGCCGACATGATAATTTGAAGAGGTGCGTCTCTTCAAATCAGTTGTATGTATACTCATTCGGTTCGTCCTCTTATCACTCATTCATTTCAGTTCATATTCTATATATGCGAGTTCAGTCCGAGTGCAGAAGGCGAAGTTATTGGTTCAGATTGCTTATTGTTCAAGTGCGAGTTCTTCAAGGTAGTGCAATATCTCTTGAGGCTGTATCTTGTATCAGCGAAATATTGTTCTGTGTTGGCTGTGTTCCATTCTTCTGTGGTGCTCATATTCGGCCTTCAGATTGGCCTATTGTAAAAGGAGACTTTCCTTATTGAGATTCAATTTATAAGTGTTATATTGTGGCTGGGTTTTTCTCCCTCAAGAGGAGGGTTTTCCCAGGGTATCTGCTGTGTACTGTCTGATTTTTGAATTTATTTTCTGTGCACTTAATCTGATCACTAAATTTAACATCAACATCTCTTGATATGCAACCTTATTTGTACTGCACAGATCAGTTATCTGCAATCAACCCTCAAGTATGGAAGCACATCTACTCATCAAAAAAAGTATGAAATTTATTGTATATAAAATAGTTCAAACCATAGTAACAGAAATCTGGAAAAAAACCTGATTAATCCCAATTTTTAAAAAATCTGCACGCTGGACGACTTTTTCCCTGATTTTTTGAAAAAATCTTTGACCTTTTGGTCAACAATTTTTTCCCATTTCAAACTGCAAAATTGCTGAAAAAATGTGTTGAAAACCTGCAAAAAAATGCAAATAAATCACGCTGATTTTCGCACGAAAAAAAAAACCATGAGACCATAGCTTTTGTTTACTATTATGCTTTGATAGATTTTTTCCAAGCATCCATAGCTTGTTCAAAAGCACTTGTTTTAGGCTTTTAGCCATAGCAGCAAGGCAGTGAACTGTTTGATAAAATGCTTTGGTAGACATGTATGAAAAATGTGGTAGCATAGACTGTTGATGTTATGATCGGCGTTGGTTGTCTATTCCAGCCCGATCTTCTTTACACTGATGAATAAATTAAATCATAGCCGATGGCTATTTAATTTATTGTGATATTGATCCTTGAGGAGGCGCCTCATTTGATGACAAACTAATATTTAATTAGTGGTGACAAAGGCCGACATCTCATAAGCACGTTTTCATGAAGAGACGTAATTTCTTGATGAGGCCGACCTCTTATTGTGGACGCGATTTATTGAAGGGACACATTCTTCTATGGAGGCCGACATGATGCTTTGAAGGGTCACGTCCTTCACTTCAGCGTGTATATATGTTCAATGGCATTTCATTGTTTGACATTCATTCATATCCATTTTTGTTCATTGCAAGTTCAAGTTTCATAAGTACGAGTTTGTTTCAAGTGCAGATCGATATCTTTGTTGTAGGCTGAGATTATTATCAACAGATTGCATCACCTTGTTACTGTATTTGCATCAGATCGTGGTGCTTCTTATTGGCCTTCTTATCGGCCCTTTGTAAAGGAGATATTTCTTGTGACATTCAATATATAAGTGATATATTGTTGCTGGGTTTTTCTCCCTAAAGTGGAGGGTTTTCCCAGGGTATCTGCTGTGTCATTGTGTTGATTTTTGAATTAATTTCTGTGCTTTACATCTGATCATATAATTAACATAGACAAGGCAGTGAACTGGTTGAAAAATTGCCTCAAAGAAATGTGGTTGCTATTGATTGTCATGGCATTCCATCACCATGAGACCACATTTCTTTGAGGAAATTTTTGATCCAGACAATGAGTGGATTGCTGGTGATGAATTTCTTGAGGCTGAGGTTTCTGAGATCCTAGCAGAGTCCAACTTTGATACTCATTTGACAGAACAACTTAGGAGAGGCAAAGCCCCAAGAGCTTCATCATCAGGACCTGCATCCCTAGCATAGCTCTATTTTTAGTAGCAACTAGCAAGAGTCATTGGCTACTTTTGATTTTTGAAACTTTGTACTCAATTTCTAGGTTGACTTTGTACAAATTATATTGTAATTTAAATTTTGTCATCTATCAGTTATGCATTGTGAACTAATGCTTTGAAAGATGTGGAATGCAATGTAATCAGCGATATGAATATAAACAACAAAATCTATTTTCTATAATTAATTAGTTAAACTCTCTATTTTATTTTCTCTCTATAACTCTATTGCTATGGAAATGCCTTTCAATTAAAAAAAAACAGTTTTTGTCTCTTATTCTACAATTTTTTAATTTTTTTAAAAATTCGATTTTTTCCCAATTTTTTTAAAAAATCTTGAACTTTTGATTTGCCAATTTTTTCCCCAAAAGATTTTTGTTGCTATGGGACTCACTTCAAACTTCATGTGGATTGACTTCGTTACATGTCCAAATGATCAAACTTAAATACAACATATGCATTAATTTCCCGGTCATCATGCTCTAGGACTAAGTTGTGAACTTGTGCTGTGCATAGGGGCCAGAGATTTGAATAAGTAATCATGAGCTAAAAATGTCCTCTAAGCTCAATCATATAGACCAAAACAAAATACAAAGGTTCATATAGCATCAGAATACTAGTGTCATCACGATGCACATATTGGGGCATACTGGTGTGTTCACATTGCACATATTGGGGAAGGCACGGCTTGGAACTGAATCTTCATAATTTTGGTCCAACAGATACTGAAATATCTCTATCCTAGTCAGAAATTAATAGTCAGAGGTTCTTACCGATGATGACGACTGCTATCAAAATCAAAAGAGATTGGTTTCAAAGCTCCTGTGACTTCTGAGCTATTTTATTCACAATACAAGTGCACAACAAGAGACCTAGATGCCCATCAAATAATTTCCAACGTCCACCTAAATTCTTGTCAGCCAAGTAACAAGAGATGCAAAAAGTTTCAAGTTTTTGGTGTAAATTCAAGCCTCATATCCAGATTTTCCAGACCAGACAAAAAATAAGACCAAGCTCATAGGCTGATGCCACAAAACAAACTAGTAGAAAATTTGCATTGAATTATTTTTATTGGAAGAACAATCTCCTTTTTATATGGTACTTAACTAAAACTATACAAGTAGCATTTTCTCAGTGGATTATCGAAAGGAGCATAAGCCCGGTGCAATAAGTGATCCATTTTACTGCTTGACTGCAATTCGGTCAGCTCAAATTGTATTGGATTACAATCCATGTTCCATGGTGGCACACCCCCACTTCTTGTTCCCCGACCCCGTCCCTTGTTATTTTCCTATTCAAATATTTCTTCGAGGATTTTAGGGTAGTTTAAGGCATCAGCCTTTCATATTTCCCGTCCCCCTCCCAAAACTAATTCAATTCTGGCAAACCCTTTTGGTGAGCATGCGGAAATGGAGAATTCCGCCTTTGCCATTCTCGTCTGCAATTTGGTGAGTCGCCAAGATTGGCAGGATCACATGCAAATGCAAGCGTTGTCTAAGCACACACCCTAGGGATGGTGAACTGCGGTGTCAGCTCAAAGAGTCCCTGTGGTAGTAGGGTGGTAACCTGAACGAGCAGGCAAAAGAAACAGGAACGCGCATTCGATCCCTCTGCTTTACCTGTGAGGAGAGGCATGGATCTCAGGGCGATACAGAGACATAGAAATGTATGTAGATGGCATCTGTATGATTTTGACCCGTCAAGAGCACCCTACACCTACAAATTATAACCTTGAGTGAAGCCCTAACTTTGAAAAAAGCTTAATTTGAAAGTTACAACACCCAACCAATGTGCGTTGTATATCGGCATCAATGAACCAAACATCATAAGTCATTTGAATTATCCAATTTAACACAGTTAGCAGTTGGAAATGGCAGGAACGAAACCAAGCAGTCATGCTGCTTGCAGACAAAACATATCTACAGCCCAATTCAGATAATATATATCATCGGTTGAAAATCTACAGGCTAAAAGCCAGCCTATTGATTACAATCCCAGAAAGAGATAGCATGTGTCGATTTTTTTATATATAAAAATTACCGAATGTTAAGAAGATTAAGATAAAGAACAGATCTATGAAATAAGAACAAAAACACACCTTGTGATTGAGGAAGAGGGCAATGATATTGGACATTTTGGCATTAAGTTGGGCATTGAATCTGCGAATCAGGTCTAGGAGCTCCTCTTTCAACAAATCTCCCATCACAGATATTCTCTTATAATATTCTATGATTCCAAACTCTTACCAAGATTTATGTTTTGTAATGCATGGTCTGTGACTCAGACCAGACGCTTTCCCCTCCTGTCTTTGACCTTTTATTTTCTATTAGTGTTGGTGAATTTTTCAATCGTAAGCTACATCCATTATTTATACTCGGCTAAATATTTGCATACGGAGACACATTATCATTTGCCGCCACGATGTCTTTTCCCCTTCCGTATGCGATTCCCAATATATGGGCCTCGTCTCGGCCATGTACTTCCATCAATTATATATGGATGCACCTTCTTTACTACATATTCACCACATCGTATTTAAGAAATTGTCGTGTGGCGGTTAACTCTTCTATTGACCGGTTGCATTCGGTCTTATAGACGTTAAAAACTCTCTATTCTATTTTATAAGGTTCAAATAGATTTTCTTATGTGATCAATCTCAATCTATGAGGAGAAAATGTATATTTATATTTTCTTAATTTTTGGGATGTCTTTTATTTTGATTTTGAATCATAGTGGGTTATAGAGCTTGAAAGCATCAAACTTAAACCTCCCATCTACATTATGGGGACGAAAATCTACAGTCGGAGGGAAAGTTGAGAATCTTGTTTAGATTGTGGGGTTTATAACTTTGTAACTAATGTGAAGTCATGGTTCGTGTCTGCAAAAAGGACATAGGTGGGTCTAGTTGTTTTAGGCAAGGTTTTAGAAGTGGGCCTTATCATAGCTTCGGGTGGGCTCTAATTTGTCTCTTTCAAGGAGACTTTTTCAACATAAGGTTGCCTCATATATGTAGACAAGTAAACCCTACTTTCAATAGTTGTGTTACTTGCTTCCTTTTTATTGGCAATGGAAAACCAATCACCAACAAACATGAGAAATAGAAAGGAAACATTTGGTCTTGTTGAAACAAACCACGTAGGTCAAGTAAAGATAGCATCATTAGATAAAATCAGGAAGTTGTGTAGGCTTGCTTGTTTAAAATGGAAACAAGCAAAAAGAAAGTAGTTTCAAAAGGAAAAAATATGAATAGAGATAGGTTCAAAACTCAATCAAACAAGGTTTTATTACAAGTTTGTGGTGATAAAAGGTCTAAGGGCATAAGAAGTAGAGAAGAATCTATCATTTATAGCCCCACCTATGCACCTCTTACTTGGTCTTTAGATCTTTATGTGCGAGAGTTGTTAAATGTCGAGACGAGATTGTAGGTTTTGAAAGTCAAGGAGCGGGAAAGGGACCACAAAATCCATGAGATCACAATAGCAAATCAAT
The DNA here is from genome assembly GCA_007258455.2 of Sequoia sempervirens. Lineage (NCBI taxonomy): Eukaryota > Viridiplantae > Streptophyta > Pinopsida > Cupressales > Cupressaceae > Sequoia > Sequoia sempervirens. Next base: position 941,287,459 of record VDFB02281492.1, on the reverse strand, counting down.
CCTTAATGTGAGGTAATAAAGTCTTAAGGGAACAGGTAGAGCATTGCAAGAAGCTTTATCGATAAGGAAGCTTGAGCGAAAAATCATGAACCTAACTTGGCAAACCATGAAAAAATCAATCGTAACAAATAGGGATGTGGTAAATTCTAAAACAACTTGGTGTGAGGTATAAGCACTTCAGCAAACAAACTTTCAAGGAGGAAGGATAAAAGAAAATAATAGAGAAGGCATATCAAAAGAAGTCAAAACATGGGCTCGAGACAATAATGATTCCACTATTATGGAGGAAGAAGCAGACGCATGGGTTGATAGAATGCAAGAAAGAGAGCTCAAACAAAGGCAAGATAGAGAAGCAAATGTAATTATTAGAGGTATAAGAGATTATGGGGAAAATGAAAGCACTTTCAATCTTACAAATGACTTCTTAAAAGATGGAAAGCTTTATATTCTCTCCAAAATAGATGTAGTGAAGCAAAGCTATAGGATTGAAAAACTACGCAGATTATTTTTGGGCTTTTAGTGCTTCTAATTGTGCTCTATGTGTGTGAATTATGGGCTAGCAACCCTCATTCTCAAAGTGAAAACAAATTGAGAAAAATCAAAAAGTGCTTGATCAAAAGCAAGTTCAAAATAAAAGGTTTAGTTCCTTATGAGATTATGTTGATTGAAATAGGGCAACTCTAATTGAAGAAATTGCTATTGTGCATGTCATAGGATAATTAAAATGAATTGAACAAAGTATGTAGATGGCCTAAAGCTATTTTCAATGACATTTTGAGTGAAAGAAAGAAAACTTGGATGAAGCAAAATAGAAAATAGATTAAAAAAAAATGCAATATCTACTTGAATGCATGCCCTACAAATAGCAATGAAATAAATAATTTTGTTATGAATAAATTTTCTAAGTGTATATGGGGTAAAGTGCTACAAAGAAAGAACAAATATTATCATGAGTTCAACCCACATGCAGACATAAAAAAAAGTATATATAGGGGCTAGTATTTCATGGAGAGCCAAAATTCCTATTGCTCAATGTGTGTTATTTTTACAATAGTAGGGCAATGGAATCAGTTAAAAAAAAAAAAGATTTATTATGGAGTATGAGGCCTTCAAAGATATCGTGATAGACATGTAAATATCTTGATAGCTAGTTCTTGGTACAATTTATCAACGAGGGGATTGTTAAGGGAAAACATGTAAAGGTCAAGATTTCCATTTCAATTTTTGAATAGTTTAGTGTTAACTTAGATAGTAGGTAATATTATTTTAGATTAAATAACTTTTTATTTTGGAATTTGATTAAATATATATTAGTTTCTTTTATTGAGTATGTTAATATACTTATATACTATAGAATGTCAAAAAAATAGAGGAATTGAGAGATTTAAATTGATTTTGCTCAAACCCACATCCCATACTTTCCCTTCTCGCATATAATTTTATTTATAATATAGATCTATTTTATTTTTCCAACTCACATCAAATGCATAGCCCTTGCATGAACAATGGGTAAAACTTAGAGCGTCCCCAACCTTTATTGCGTGTTCATAGCATACATTCAAAGAAAAATTACATATTGCATAGAAGAATAAGTTGAACGAGAATAATTACATCTAATTACAATCAATGTTAAGATGGGCATCTACAAGTACAAAACATTTTCGTAGCAAAAAATACACAATAAAGATAAAATCTTATATTCATATGAACAATCTAAAACTACATGTTTTTCATTTCATAAAGAAATAAATTAGCATATGTTTCACAAATAAAAGGGCATATAGTAAAAGAAAACACATATTGCATTCATAAAAGTACAATTTCCATTCAATAGCATAATTTGAGAACTAAAGTTTACATTAATTATAAGGAATGGTTAATTACATTTAAACATTGTCATTTATTGTAGAGAATGAATAACACGTTGAATCTTGTTAAAAGAAAATAAACAAAAATATGTATATTTCAACATAGAAAAATAGCATTAGAACTTGTATTTTATTGTAAAAAAAACATTAGAAATTGTATTTTAATATAGAAAAATTAGCATCAAAAGGTGTCTATTCATCATACAAAAGCCAACATTAATTTTCATTTTGTTATGCAACTAGGGATAGGCATCCAAGGATTGCAAAAAATAGTGTTAAGTATAGGATTTTGGTATTGGTTCACCAAATCATTAAAAGATGGTGATTTATCTTCCAACTCTTATGAACAAAAATTAGAACCACGTAGTTAGGAAACAAAGTCATGCCAACTTTATCATCTCGACCAAATAAAACACCCTCTAAAACCCTACTAACCCATACACAAGATTACAAGATCATATTGCTTCCACCATATTTGTTTTAAGATGGATAAGTCCTCCTATAATTTATTTTTACCATGATACACACTCATTAGAATTTAAATCAAGGTATTTATTGCTAGGGTTTTTGAAGATAAGCACTCCAAATTATTTGCAAGAGGTGAGTCACTAATATGTGCTAAATATTTTGTTGAAGAGGTAGACACCTTACTTGTAATGATTAGAGGGACAATGGTCTCAAGACATGGAACCATAGAAGCATCGATAGAATTAAAAGGGGTGCTACTAGCATGATCTATGATAGGGCCAAAATATTCTAAAGAAGAACTATTTATAGAAGCCTCTGATAGGGTATCATCATCACAGACAATCTGTCACACCTCGACTTGTTATTACTGATTTACTTTTACCTTCATGGGTTAATAGGTTAGTAAATGCAATCATGAGTTTGATATGCTTGCTAAGGAATGGAATGTTGAAATAGGTATTATGTGAAAGTATTGATAAATGCTTAATGTGGCTTTGAAAGAGTAAATATGTTTACAATTATTGCTATATGAATATGCTAAAGTTATAATGCATATGGATTTATTATGAACGTCTAACTATCATTGCAAATGTGTTGAGTTGGTTGCAAGGAAAAGTTCATTCCTCCAGGTGGAGGGCAAGTATCACTCAGGAGAAGATCTTGGTTGGGTAACTAGTAACGTGGCCTATCTGAGCTTACACACACTCACAATAGAAAGGTTGAGTCTAGACATAGTGTTGTGGAAATGGTAAGTCATCCTTAGTATGATGTGTTGCATTAGTAAGGGTTGTGAGCTTGTGAGTCCTTCCTCATGTTATTGAGCTTGATTGTATGGTAGAATGAGTATTTGGGATATATGCATATATGTATACATATGTATATGTCGACATATGTGTACAGTGGATATAATGGGATGTCCATACAAGTATGATGACATATGTATAGATATGCATATATGTACATATAAATGTTTAATATGGTGTTATTATGAATATAATCATGTGGTCGTAATCATTCGAATATTGAATGGATCATTTGACTATCATGTTGCTACATAATATATGTGTGTGTGTGTGTGTTTATATATATACGTGATCTTTAGTTGAAATATGGAAACACTACCCTATACGCCTTAGGTCGATTTGTATGTGTGATATGCAAGTATTTAAAGATCGAATATAATAGGTGTTGGCATTTAGTAAAGGGTAGACTTTATGCAATTTAAAGTGCAGCAAGTAAGTCGATCTGAGGAGTTTGACTTAGTCGATGCATCGATATCAAATACATTTGACTTAGTAAACTGTATTTACTTGGGATGCCTTATCATGAATTGATTAGAAACAACAAAATAAATGTAAATGCTGAAAGAAAGGATAAGTTTCTGCAAATTCGATGAATTGGTCAAAAGTTGAATTGTGGGGCATGGCGACTCATCATAGGCTAAGTCAACATATGCTAAGTGTTGCATTATTGATATTGACTGATTTAATAAGTGAACAACTGTGCTAATTATAGGAGGGTAGCTACTTGCTTTAGCACCACCTTATGAGTTCTGATTGTTGTAGAGGTGTCTTTTAAGAGCAATTTGAATGCCATTTTTTTACGATGCGCTATTTTGAAATGGTCTTGTGTTGCTGTCAATTTTAGAGGGCGATTTGTAGCTTTAGTTTACTGAGTACACTCTCAACTTGCTACACCTTTTTGATAAGTTCAGTGAGTTGACTTGAGTAGAGGTTGTTGTCAATATTAATGCCTTTTCTATAAGATATGAAGTCTCTTTTTTTGTTGTATAAATAGTGAAGTTGAGCTGTCATTTGGGATGCATTCCACAAGCTTACATGTGCATTTTATTTGCATATCTATTTGCATTTCTTATCTGCATCATTTTGCTATAGTTTGAGAGAGAACTTGAGTATTTGTAAGAGTATTTCAGCATATTGGGTGAAGTATATTATCAACTTGTGAGGTATAGGTTTATTGAGGCATTGCTTGAGCGATCAAAGCTAAGCTAGTTGCTATTTTGGAAAGTTGAGTTGCAGCCAGTCGATTAGATAAGCAAATACAGGCATGAGGATAATCTTCCTTTATTTGTCTTAGCTTATGAAAGATTGTTTCATGAATGCTTTATTTAGTCTATTGTGAATACTTGCATTTAGGGAAAAATAGTATTTTGTTTGAAAGGAAGTAGAAGCTATTTATACTATTTTGTGAAGTGGTTGTAATTACTTCGTAATAAGGGGAATTGTTTGTCGTAGGTATTATTATGCTAGATATAAATAAACAATGGTAGCTTAAGGATTACTCATAGCTAAAGTGATTTGATTATACTAAATAGCTAGTGGGTTACTCCTGGGTTGAGGGGTATATTGAAACCTAGTGAGTTAGAGTTGTTGCTTGATTAGTGGTAATGCACTTAAATACAAAGTTATCGTATTGACAAGAGTAGACTCACAGGTTAAACCCTTTTAGTTAAGGAGATTATACTCTCGAATGGAATCATCTATTGTTATGACTATTCTTCGATTGAGGTCATTCATTGATAAGGCTATACTCTTAAATGGGTGTCACTTATTGTGTGATATTTTATTGAGTGGAGTCAGTTATTTAATCTATGATTATGATGAGGCTTATGTAGCTATACTCTAGATTATAAAGTTATACTTTAGACTAGTTTGTCTTTTGAAAAGAATAGCTTTTTTATGTAAAGATAAGCTCATATGTTATACCTAGGATAGAAATATTTATTGAAGGAGTAACTAGTGCTTAGGCTTATTGGTAGAGTTACCATTGTGTTTTGGAAAATGGGAGTAGTCTATTTATGGGGTTAAGGGTTACCCATGGGATGAAATACCTATGTATAGTTTATAGTGGCCTTAAGTCAAATAGAGCTTAATAAAGTGTCACTCAAAGTATTGAGTGAGAACACTTTGGCCAAAGTAGTGTGATTGCCTTTGGCTCCACTGTCAGTTCACCGTGTCCATGTAGTGCATGCTAGTTACCGAGTGTAGGGTTACAAATTCTAGTCATGTAGGGCACAACACTAAGCTCAGTGTGGTTTTTCGTACAGGGTTACTCAACCAATATCTTCGTTGAAGGGCAGGGCCATCTAACCTGTGAGGTAGATGTGTGGGTGTTGGTTGGAAATTTTGTATTCTTGTGAAAGCATACAAAATTGTGATTTCAACCACAACACGTGAGATTAAACTCTCCTAATTAAGGGAAGGCTCCCCCTTTTCTATCTATTTTAATAATTCAGAAATAAATTCTAACTATACATCTATTCTAAATCTGGGTGAAACTCTGTCTTTTTCTCTTTTTCCATAAAAGACACTTATTCTTTTCTCTTGTTTCAGAAAAGAATCACAGCTGAAAATATAAATGATTTATGAAGTAAACAAATAAAGAAGCAAAGTTTCCATAAAGGCACAAAGTCCTCCGTTGCTCCTCCGGGACGGGAAAACAAATTGAAAGCACAAAGTCTTTGACAATTTACTCTCCTATCAACCTTTTTAGATGATTTTCTGGTAACCAAGTACAATGTAGCAGCTCAAAATAGAAAATAAAAGCAACACAAAGTCTGCAAGTTACCCCCTTTGTTTGAGCGTTCTATAATAGCTTCAAACGTGACAAACAGCTCAAAGTCTGTAGTATCAAATCTGAAAACCAATCTAAAACTTTAAACACAATAAGCAGCTCAAAGTCTGCAGAATTGAGCTTGAATCCCTCTTGTATAACACCACAAAACTCACAATCAATTCCAAATAATGTCGTCACATCACAATCTGTACCAACACAAAGTTTGGAAGCAATTTGTTTTCTTTATTGATTGCAATATGATTTACATCTAAGCTCAAAGTCTTAGAATGCATACACAAATTGGCAGAATTTTGTTGCATTGCCAAAAGATACCAATTACAAAGGACCTCCTCAGGTATTTATAGGAGAGAGGTCATGAGAAAAATGTGGGAGGATCTCAACTAACTTGAGAAATTCTCTCAACCACCAACTACTTGCAATTAACTTATTCAAAATTACAATCCAAATTGTGATTTGTTTTGTAAGATTTTACATGTAATTACATTTTCCAAAATTGCAAGGAAAGAACACTTGCAATTGTAAAACTTGTTTTTACATATACTTTGTCGAAAGTAAAAATACATAAAACAACTTAATATTTTAATGTCTCATTCCTATTTTTGAAAGATAAGAACTTGTTGATGATCATCTGCAACTCATTAGGATCAGGACCAAGTGTATTTCTAGCAACAGCCACGGTCTTAATGATAACATCATGATCTCCGACTGTGACCTCTCTGTGTTCTTCGAAAGCAGCTTGCATCTTATCAAAGATTGTTCGATGATTGACGAACTTGTGGATTGAATCCATGAAGAACCGATCTGAATCGAACTCTTGGTGAAGATTTGCAGTAATCTGAGAAATAACATCATCGGTTGCAAGCAATTCTCTTTCATAACTTAACGCTGTGCAAGGGATTTTCTCAAAGCTAGAAAGGATATCCTGCTGTACTTCATCTTTTTGTTTGTTAGAGAAGAAGGTTCCTCCGTCATCGAACAGGAATCTGTAAGGCTAATGAAAAATGGTGGAGAATGAACGGTGAAGACGAATTCAGGTCTTGATGGAGTGATTACAACCAAAAGCAACGCTTTGTCTTCTTGAAACAGCAAGACAGAAAGATTTTTAGCTTGGATTTGGAGTCATGTCTAAAAAAGTTCAACTTTTGAGCCTTTTTTAAGTATTTCGGGTTTTTCAATGACTTCAGCAATTTTACAAAAGGCAGTCGGAATTTCTGGGGCATTTAGCAATTTTTATAATTGCAATTCTGGCTACAAACCCCGACTTGCAATGGATAAACAAAAACCCGAATTACTTTGAAGGAGCATCACTTTTTGTTTTTGTTCATCTTTTCAAAGAAATGGGAATGGGATTATGAAAGGTTATGGAAGACATGAGAATGGAATGAAGGATGTGAAAGAAAGATGAAGGCGAGTGAAATTTTGAAATATAGAAAAACGTGTTTCTATAATCCTCAGCTGAAAATGTATAGAATGGAGGGCGTATGGAGGGAAAACGCGTTTTTATGAAGGCGGATAATGACAAGTTCATATATAAACAAATGTGAGTGAATAAAAGGCGAATGGAGAAAACGTTTATTGTATAACAAAAAAATGTGTGAAAACGTTGAATAAAAACGCAAATAATTCAATATATTTTTCAAAATGAAAGCAATGACAAATAAAATGCAACGGAAAAGAAAGAAACGCGTTTTTAAACAAGACATTTTTTTAAAACAAAAGACGTTGGAATGAAAGGTAAAACGTATGAATATAAATCGCGTTTTTAAACACAAAAATGATAAACAACAGAAAAAGTTATAAAGAAACAAGGAAAAATCGGACTTTCTGGAGTTCTTTTCAACACTAAAAACTAAAATCGGGCTTTTTGGTTACCAACGCAAGTCCTCTCTTGCAAAATCGGGCTTTTAAGATCACTTTAGCGATTTTATTCAACAAATTCGGACCTTTTTAATCACTTAACAAGTGAAATCGGGTTCTTTTAATGCTACTGCAAGTGTTTTTGCAAAATCGGGGTTTTATAAACATTTAACAATCGGGTTTTTTTTTATCTAATGGCAATTGACTTAAAGTAAATCGGGCCTTTTAACTCCTTTTAACTCATATAACAATTTTACTTTTGTCAAAAATGAGCATTCTTAACAAATTCGGACTTTTTGACTCACTTAAGCAATTTCAGAACTTTTTGAATCTTTAGCAATTTTGCTCTTAAGCCAAAATTTCCCTACTTGCTGAGTTGCCCCAAAAACCCGATTTTGACCAAAAAGACAAGGAAAAAGACTCAGAATTTGATAAAAACGGAAAAAAAAGAGAGAAAAAGAGTAGCTCAAAGGTTTATAAACCTAAAACTGAGATTTTCCACTCTTTGCACCTCGTAACACATGCCTTAAAGAAGAAAATCTTCAAATTTTATCAAAAATTTGATTGGTTATCCAAATTTTTAAACAAGTCAAAAATTCAGGATAACAGCTGGCTTTGACTGGGGAACTGCCTTTGAAAGTGAAGGTAGTAGAATCCAGAATCTCCAAGTGCCTTAGTATCCATTAGGTTACGGAGTCAAGCAACAAAGACACAAAATGACAGGAAGGATGACATGACTGACATAAAGCAAGCCTACGAAAACATGACACAAAAATTGTGCAAATGCACTTATTGAAAAGATAAAAACCTACCTAATTGAAACCAGCGAAAAATGGAAGCTTCTCAAACAAAACCATTAACTGGTTCTGCAAAATAGTTGCCCTTCTGCAATAATTTATAGTATCTTGCATGGTCACAAGCAACTTTGTATAGATGAAGCACGAACAAAGGTATTAGAACTTGATGCAATACTCCTTGGAAAAGATGAACAAATTCACTTTTCTCTTGAAATGAATCATATGTACTGCTGCTTTGAAATGGATTTTTGAAACCAGACTTCTCTTGCTCAGCTGCAACTGCTTCTTTGATTTCTTTTTGAAATATATTTCATGTTCAGGTACAAGTGAAACCTCTGATTTCTCATCGGCTTCCAACCAAGTAAGATGTCTTATGGGGCATCCCCTTGATTGGAGAAAAACTGAATTCTTCTTATTGGTTCTATCTTTACTGGCTCCTTTTTCAACCACATCCTCATGCTAAGAGGAATGAATTTCTTCATGCAATCCAAGTGAAAACATGGCTGCTTTCCTTCCTTCATTATGTTGTTCATAAATTTCAAAATTAGGAGAGTTGTCATCAAGACTTAAGCAAAACTCTTCTATGATGTTTATGAAGTGATCTTCATCAAGTTTTGGAGTAGATCTCTTATGCATAACATGTTCTATTTCAACCTTAAAAGAACTTTCTTGAGGACTTAAAAAGATATCAAAACCTCCACCTTGGAAAATAGATTCTTGATTTTCATCTTTCTCAAAGTGCTCATGATCCTCTGACTTATGAGATATTGGTTTGGCATCAAAGTTTGAACAAAACAATTCTATCTCATCCCAAAACCTATCCTCTTCAATATCTTCTTTGCTCTTTTGAATAGGAAAGCTGAACTTTGCTTCATGACAACTTTCATCAAAGTCTCCAAAAATAGAATTGTCCTTATGTCCTAAAATTGTTGTTGATGTTGTTTTGAGTAGGTTTTCTTCATCTTTCTCCACAAAAGAGGGCACTTCATCAAACCAAACTACAGGAACCTCATTTTTATCTTCATAAACTATCTTTTCACATCCCATGATGTGATTGTCCTCCTTCATCAACACCTTTGAGAGATGGTCTTCAACCTCTTGTTGTGTATTCTTCATGATATGTGATATGGTCTTTTCTTTTTGTCCAATAGCTTTCTAGAACTGCATAAACCAGATTTGAGAGTCGCCAGCTATGTCTGCTTCCTCCTCTTGGAAGGGACCAACAAGATCACTTTGTTCAAGATCAGAATTCTCCACTGCTGAATCTGTTGGTGGTGTCTCAAGAGCAAGCCCTTCTGGTGTTGAAGATAGCTTTCCTTGACTCTCATCAGCAAAATTATGAGCAACAGGTAGATATGGTCTTCTTAGAACGTCTTCTTCATAAGGGGAAGATAATACACCTTGAGCTAGCTACCTTTTAAGAGCAAGCAACTCATTTGCCAACTTTTGCACCATGGGATTTGTCCTTGTGCTAGAAGAAAATGAATCCAAAGAAGAAGAACCACTTGGTTCTATCCTTATCTGCCCAGCAAGAATAAGATCGTGTTCAATTTATGTTGCCAGGGTTTGCGCAATTGCAAGAGTAGCTGGAGCTTCTCTTCTTAATAGGAAACCAACCTCAGGTACTTGAGCATTTACAAAGAAACATTTCAAATTCTCAACTGTAGGTTGAGCAACAGTTGTAATTCTTCGTGTCAGCTTGTTGAAGTGAGCAATGAACTCGCGCATAGGCATGTGAGATTCCTTCTTCAACTGAGTGAGCTAAGCCAACAAAGCATGAGCGTCTTCAGGAGGCTTGAACCTTTCTTCAAACTTGGCTATGAGAGTTGCCCAGTTTGTGATGGTACGTGGTGCCAAATGATAAAACCAATCTGCAACAACACCTTGGAGAGTCTCCACAAACAGCCTTATAGATACATCTTCGTATTCAACACCATGAACTCCACAAGCACTGTAGAAAGCAACAACGTGTTCGTTAGGATATTGTTGTCCATCACCAAAGAACTTGGGAAAGTTCTTCCGTGAGCCTTCAGGAAGAGCATGTACGGGTAGAGCTAGATTCAACGGACCAAAAGCATTTCCCCAAGGACCTTGAGCAGCCATCTACATGTCCTTGGTAAAAGCTTGAAAAACTTGATAAATTACAATGAATAGGATACCGGTATACTTCAAAAGAAAGCATGAGGCTTTCGAATGTGTATCGTATCCCCAGCGAAGTCGCCAAAAACTGTTGGTTGGAAATTTTGTATTCTTGTGAAAGCATACAAAATTGTGATTTCAACCACAACACGTGAGATTAAACTCTCCTAATTAAGGGAAGGCTCCCCCTTTTCTATCTATTTTAATAATTCAGAAATAAATTCTAACTATACATCTATTCTAAATCTGGGTGAAACTCTGTCTTTTTCTCTTTTTCCATAAAAGACACTTATTCTTTTCTCTTGTTTCAGAAAAGAATCACAGCTGAAAATATAAATGATTTATGAAGTAAACAAATAAAGAAGCAAAGTTTCCATAAAGGCACAAAGTCCTTCGTTGCTCCTCCGGGACGGGAAAACAAATTGAAAGCACAAAGTCTTTGACAATTTACTCTCCTATCAACCTTTTTAGATGATTTTCTGGTAACCAAGTACAATATGTAGCAGCTCAAAATAGAAAATAAAAGCAACACAAAGTCTGCAAGTTACCCCCTTTGTTTGAGCGTTCTATAATAGCTTCAAACGTGACAAACAGCTCAAAGTCTGTAGTATCAAATCTGAAAACCAATCTAAAACTTTAAACACAATAAGCAGCTCAAAGTCTGCAGAATTGAGCTTGAATCCCTCTTGTATAACACCACAAAACTCACAATCAATTCCAAATAATGTCGTCACATCACAATCTGTACCAACACAAAGTTTGGAAGCAATTTGTTTTCTTTATTGATTGCAATCTGATTTACATCTAAGCTCAAAGTCTTAGAATGCATACACAAATTGGCAGAATTTTGTTGCATTGCCAAAAGATACCAATTACAAAGGACCTCCTCAGGTATTTATAGGAGAGAGGTCATGAGAAAAAGGTGGGAGGATCTCAACTAACTTGAGAAATTCTCTCAACCACCAACTACTTGCAATTGACTTATTCAAAATTACAATCCAAATTGTGATTTGTTTTGTAAGATTTTACATGTAATTACATTTTCCAAAATTGCAAGGAAAGAACACTTGCAATTGTAAAACTTGTTTTTACATATACTTTGTCGAAAGTAAAAATACATAAAACAACTTAATATTTTAATGTCTCATTCCTATTTTTGAAAGATAAGAACTTGCTGATGATCATCTGCAACTCATTAGGATCAGGACCAAGTGTATTTCTAGCAACAGCCACGGTCTTAATGATAACATCATGATCTCCGACTGTGACCTCTCTGTGTTCTTCGAAAGCAGCTTGCATCTTATCAAAGATTGTTCGATGATTGACGAACTTGTGGATTGAATCCATGAAGAACCGATCTGAATCGAACTCTTGGTGAAGATTTGCAGTAATCTGAGAAATAACATCATCGGTTGCAAGCAATTCTCTTTCATAACTTAACGCTGTGCAAGGGATTTTCTCAAAGCTAGAAAGGATATCCTGCTGTACTTCATCTTTTTGTTTGTTAGAGAAGAAGGTTCCTCCGTCATCGAACAGGAATCTGTAAGGCTAATGAAAAATGGTGGAGAATGAACGGTGAAGACGAATTCAGGTCTTGATGGAGTGATTACAACCAAAAGCAACACTTTGTCTTCTTGAAACAGCAAGACAGAAAGATTTTTAGCTTGGATTTGGAGTCATGTCTAAAAAAGTTCAACTTTTGAGCCTTTTTTAAGTATTTCGGGTTTTTCAATGACTTCAACAATTTTACAAAAGGCAGTCAGAATTTCTAGGGCATTTAGCAATTTTTATTTTTTGCAATTTTTATAATTGCAATTCTGGCTACAAACCCCGACTTGCAATGGATAAACAAAAACCCGAATTACTTTGAAGGAGCATCACTTTTTGTTTTTGTTCATCTTTTCAAAGAAATGGGAATGGGATTATGAAAGGGTATGGAAGACATGAGAATGGAATGAAGGATGTGAAAGAAAGATGAAGGCGAGTGAAATTTTGAAATATAGAAAAACGTGTTTCTATAATCCTCAGCTGAAAATGTATAGAATGGAGGGTGTATGGAGGGAAAACGCGTTTTTATGAAGGCGGATAATGACAAGTTCATATATAAACAAATGTGAGTGAATAAAAGGCGAATGGAGAAGACGTTTATTGTATAACAGAAAAACGTGTGAAAATGTTGAAGAAAAACTCAAATAATTCAATATATTTTTCAAAATGAAAGCAATGACAAATAAAATGCAACGGAAAAGAAAGAAACGCGTTTTTAAACAAGACATTTTTTTAAAATAAAAGACGTTGGAATGAAAGGTAAAACGTATGAATATAAATCGCGTTTTTAAACACAAAAATGATAAACAACAAAAAAAGTTATAAAGAAACAAGGAAAATCGAACTTTCTGGTGTTCTTTTCAACACTAAAAACTGAAATCGGGCTTTTTGGTTACCAACGCAAGTCCTCTCTTGCAAAATCGGGCTTTTAAGATCACTTTAGCGATTTTATTTCAAACAAATTCGGACCTTTTTAATCACTTAACAAGTGAAATTGGGTTCTTTTAATGCTACTGCAAGTGTTTTTGCAAAATCGGGGTTTTATAAACATTTAACAAGCACTTTTTACTTGAAATCGGGTTTTTTTTATCTAATGGCAATTGACTTAAAGTAAATCGGGCCTTTTAACTCATATAACAATTTTACTTTTGTCAAAAATGAGCATTCTTAACAAATTCAGACTTTTTGACTCACTTAAGCAATTTCGGAACTTTTTGAATCTTTAGCAATTTTGCTCTTAAGCCAAAATTTCCCTACTTGCTGAGTTGCCCCAAAAACCCGATTTTGACCAAAAAGACTCAGAATTTGATAAAAATGGAAAAGAAAGAGAGAAAAAGAGTAGCTCAACGGTTTATAAACCTAAAACTGAGATTTCCCACTCTTTGCACCTCGTAACGCGTGCCTTAAAGAAGAAAATCTTCAAATTTTATCAAAAATTTGATTGGTTATCCAAATTTTTAAACAAGTCAAAAATTCAGGATAACAGTGGGGGACCACATTTAAGTCTGTGGTTGGCAGAAAAGCGCTTAAGTGATGCTTCTCCTCCTCGGTAGGCGACAAAAGACCAAGATATTTGAAAGGTGGATTCCTGGAGCAACTATAACTATTGCTTGAAGGATCGGTTGAGCTATGTATGTATCTTGTACCCATTTATATGGAAGGATGTAATCATGAATGATATACTTGAGTTCATTCAATATGATATCTATGTTTTGGGAAGATTTGTAAAGTTACATTGGATTATTGTAATTTGTGAAATTACAATGGAATGCAATGGAAGTTTTGAAATAGTGTTATTTCAATTGTGCATGTAATTTACATTGTGGAAAGAATTTTTTTTATTGCTATGTTTTGGCATCATGGTTTATCATTGAGGGGAAAACATTGGAAATTTTATTGTGAAGAACACCGAGGTTGTTACACAATCACTTGGTGTTGATGTTCAACCCCTACCCACCAGATAATTTATCTTTACGAAAGAGAAACAAAAGACTAAGGTCCTTTCACAACAAAATGGCCTATAGTGAAGCATGATCCACATTTGAAAGCAATGCCTTCATAATTAATTTGTTGACTTTAGAGGTTGACTTTGGCTTTCATATTTTATATACCAATTTATTTGAAAAACCAAGCCCAACAAGATTATAGCACAAGTAAAATGTGTATACATCACGAAGTAAAAATTGGGATCGAAATAAGCTTTCTAAGAGCATGGCCAATATAAGAGAGACACTCCACAAACTATAAATATAGAGGAGCATTTGGGAGCCTCGCCTATATTGGAAAATTAGTAAATTATTCAAAAAGAGGAGTAAACTTGGCATGTCATGGTTTCATAGCCAAATAAGTTGTATCCCAGTATCAATACCCTCTCCTAAGCATAACTTATTTATTGGAGGAATATTTGCAAATGGCCAAGATCCATCCTTTATTACATTCCATAAAATGACAAATCTACCTTTTTTTAAGGGGCTCCAATGTTGTGACAACCACTCACAAAGCAAGTAGCTAGATTAGACCATACATTTTAACATTTACAAGTTCTTAAAACTTGTTAGAGTCATTCAACTTTCTCATCCACCTCATTCCCAAAATATACAAATAAAATTTTCTCTTGGGCATGTGCATGGAAACGGGGGACCAAAAGGGTTTCTTAAGTGGCCACTTTTTTTTGAAATAAGGAAAAAACTAATATTGGATGAGATATTGAAGATATTTAAGCTCAAATTTTGAAGATGCAACAAGAATAAGATTTGTAGTGTTATGAATCTAATTTATAAACTACTAGTTTCCTTTGAAAATGGTGTCCAAATTAAAGGGTTCAAATAGGGGAAGCACCAAAGTGCTCCTATTTTTGTCAAAAAAAACATAACATAGCTTATGGTGTGCTCCCTCTAAAATGTTAACTCTTTTTAGTATTTCAAAAAAAAATTCAATGAAAAATTAGCTAGCACCATGTAGTTTATGCTTAATTTTTTTGCTATTTTTTTAATGAATATATATTTTTTTACTAATTTTTTAAGTGGATGCATCTTGAAAAATGAAACCAAAAATACCACACACAAATTTTTGATAAAAATAGAGATTCTAGCAAAAGAAATTAAAGATCAAAACCTTAACATAATTGAAACGTAGAAAAAATCACATGGTCATAAAGCTAAGAGAGATCTTAATGTTACTATGTTAATTTTTAACTTGACATTTTAAGACATGCAAACCTGATGGAGAGAACACTTGAGATTGTGTCATTTTTTAGAATTTGCAAAAAAGATGCTTGTGGGTATTGACATTTCAAGTCCAACCTAAGGAAAATACAGCCCTAAGGGTTGGAAATACCCAAAGAAAATAATAACACGAGTGTGCTATAACATGCTCACATTTGTGTGAAGAAAAAATAATCTCTCTTCCTCACCCTATCTCCCTCTCCAAACCTATCTCTACCCCTACTTCCCTCTCTACTTCTCTCTCTCACACCTCTCTCTCTCATTGATATTCTCAAAGTAGTTTATAACAAGAGTGCGTTTTCGAGAATCACAAAAAAAATGCATGGGGTCTTGTGATTCAAGACTCACATGCTCTATTTTTTTTCAATCTATGCTTTATCTAACATAGAAACACACTTTTCATGGTGTTGACAAAATATCAATCATTTTTTAACAATTCCACTACTTTTTTTCTTTTTTCAATGTAGAAAAATTAAATTGCATGTTTTTAGATTGAATTTGATTCTATGAACTAATATTTTCATGTTCCTAGTGTTGGAATGATAATTATCATGCTTTTTATTTGAATTTTGATAATATGCAAACATTTTTTTCATATCTTTTTACTAATTCTATTAGATTGGTATAGAATTGAACATTGAATACCAAGGAATATGACAATAAACCCACATTTTGGGGCAGTTTGAAGCCCGAAACAAACTAGACAACATCAAGCATCTAGTGAAATTGAATCTCAAATTTTAAGGTATGTTCTCTTTGTCTTTCTACCTTTTGTAGATGCCACCTTGTAAACATAGTTTGTGTTATATATCATAGTGTTAATTCACTTCATTGTAGTGAAATTGTTGACCCAAAACACATAGCCATGAAGATTAAAACAAATGACCAAAGTCTTGACACTATGAATTCCAAGGATGACATGATCTTTTCACACTCTATGGATGATTCACCATTTGATCTTCTAACCACTAATCCCACCTCTATTGCAAATCCCTTAAAAAACCTAAATTTGCACATTCCAAAATTACCTATCTACACATGTTGTAATGTTTAATAGGTCTATCCTAGTGTAGATATCCCTTAAAATTAGGTTGGATGTTATACATTTTTCCTATTTTCACTTAATGAATGTCCTCTAATCTTTTATCTTTAATATGCTTCCATATGCACCATTTCAACAAAAGATGCCTCATTGGATGATTACATGATATGTGGTGATATAATTAGTATAAGATGACTCATTTCATTATATGCCTTTTTACTCAAAATTTTGACTTCAATTCTCATGTGAAACAAAACATCTTGTAATAGAAAAAATAAGCTTATAGAGGTAAGAGTAACTAAAAAATTCATTTTATAGGAATTTCATATCATCCTTGAATTGCACAATATCTTTTCCACATCCTATATATTTGTTTGATGATGATTTAATTCTCAAATGCCTCTACACTTCAATGATCCAAAATGACATGACCCTAGCAGTCCAATGTCAACTTAGTCTTAACTTCTAGATTACTAAAAACCCTCTTTTTGACTAGACAAGTGATGAGACCAAGTATTAGCTAGTTTTTGTTGATTAGCACATACTTTTAAACATTTCTAGATACTCATTTCATATACATTCCTAAACATTATCTATCTTTTTATATCTTTCATGCAACTTGAACTTGGTTTAAATGATATATGGAAATATGATCATGACATGTTGTTTATTGCATGATTGAAATGTGTGTGTATGGAATGCAGTGTGGATCTGTGTTTAATTTATGGTTATTAACTTATTGTGTATATATTGGATGAACTAAATCCTTGTAGTCGAGAAGCCAGAGCAAGTAAACTATAGCCTATAGCAACTAGGAAGCACAACCCACAGCCAAAGGATTTCAAACAGCGATGCAGGGGAAATTCTAGAATAAGAAGAATGCGACAGTTGCAGAATTGGAGGCATTCATTAATGAGGATGATTTTGAATCACCATGTCATTCAATAAGACCATTGAAGAGAGAAGAAGTTTTCTATGATCGAGAATCCAATGTGACTATTTCCACAATCCACGTTTCTATTATACCGTTGTAGCTGAGTTGCAATCCTAATTGTTTTCTTCCATATTTTTAGTTATGTTTTATGTTATACAAACTTTGTCACTCTCTATTTCATAGGGGAGTGGTGATTTTCATTTGGTTTTTTTTGTTTTTATTTTAATCTTTTTTCAATAAACCTCCTTTGAACCTATATAGTTAGCTCGGTGGTTAAGGGATCGAGTAGATATAGCATATGGATATGTTCAGGTAGTGATATTTTTCCATTGCATATACAATACTTGTTTTTCAATTATGCTTTCATGAAAATCTTGTTTATGCAGTGAAGTGGTTTTCAATTTATCGTTATGTTCGGTTGATTTAAAAGGTTAGATTTGAGCTTATTTTGTGGATATAGTAACTTGAGCAAGGGCCACTCAAGGTAACTATTCCCCACTTTAATTTCTATACATTAATTTATGTTGTTATAGTAGATATTTTAATTATTACATTTATCTTAATCAGATTCTTCATGTTATGTATACGAGTGAGATCTTGTCTTATATTGCATGTTTTGTTTGTCTCAATGCATTTTCTTCTAGAGTGAGTCAAGTTAGTAGCACTAGTTAGTTATAAAGTTCAGTTTTAGTAGTGAACTAGTCATAGTCTTCAGTTATAAGTACTTGTAGCAATAGTTCCCGATTGAATTACTTTTACTATTTTGCAATTTATGTTTTTCCACATGTGTAAACACCTATACTAAAATGATATAGCCAGTGTAGAATCCTTGGATGCACATACAATTCCAACATTATCACAAGTTTACGTTAGCCTTGGTTGATAATTAAATGGAGTCTTTACAGGGGTTTAGTGGATTGTTCAATTAGGAACCACCTTTGAATTGTGTGTTTATCACCAAGTTTACTAAGCATTAGTTGGGCCTTATATTTTTGGCATTGTTGTCGGTGATGGTGCTACATTTAATATTCTTCTATGTTATTTCAAGCTTTCTTAGTTTAGAGTTTTGTTTCCAGCATTAGGATAATTAGGTTTTAATCCATCAATACCAGAACATTTTACTAACATTGTGCAAGAGTGGTTGACACAAAAAGTCATAACTTTTGTATGTGGAGGAAATGAGACACTTTGGGAAGATTGCTCCCCTCAACACCTGAAGCTAAAGAGGATATTGGTGATCACACTAAACAAAGCGAGGGTATTCCTAAAGAACTTTCCCTTTCACTAACATCCACTACAAATACAAAGGAGACCTTCCAAAACATGGTTGATGCAATGGTGGATGACCCACCAGAACATGTAACTTTTGAGTTCCCCATTGTCAACTAGGAGAGGGAAACTTCCTTAAAGAATATACATCCTTCAACATTGAATTTCTTCCATGGTTTGGTTACTAAGGATCCATATACCTTCTTGTTTGAGTTTGATGTGTTGTGCAAAAGTTATGATTATACAACAGGTGCACATAGGCTCAAACTATTTCCAACAACCTTGAAGGATGCTACTTTAATATGGTTTATGGGTTTGGGAAGAGATGTTGTTCCAGATTGGAATACTATGAAGACAAAGTTCGTAGAGAAATACCATGACTACTATAGAGGAATTGACAAAAGAAGGGATGAAATTTTTAGGATGTATCAAAAGGAGGATGAATCTTTGGAAGGCTACATGGAAAGATTCCACTTTTACCTTAAGAAGTCCCACCAAAATAAGCTCTCTAATGAGTCCCTAAAGTTGATATTCTTAAGGGGGAATAATGAGGACTGTATGGATGCACTTAATCTCATTGGGGCAGGAGATATTTATCAAGCACCATTTGAGGAGATTTGTAAGGCATGCAGGAACTATTCAAGGTCTTTCACAAAGAAGGTTAGAGGAGATAGAACAGCTTCCATCATTAAGACATTTAATGGAGTCCCTAGAGTGGGAATAAGTAACCTATTGTCAAACATGAAAGAAGACATCATAAGCCATTTGGCTACCCAATTGGACACTATACATGTGAAGAAGAAGCAAGAAGAGGAAAAGGCAACCCTTACCGAGTATTGCCCTAATTGCAAATAGAGAAAGGCTAATTGCAAGTGCAAAAGAGTGGCAAGTATTTTCGAGGACAAACTAGGGAAAATAAAATTTCAAGCACTAGAGAGTGAAGATGGACAATTATTCTATATTTCTCAAAGGAAACCATGGCAACCAAGACAAGGTATACCTCAAGATCCTTTGAATTAGAATATGCCATTTCTAGTTAGCAATCAAAATTTCTCTAGTTGGAACCCTCATCCTTGGGAAAATACATAAAACCAATGGTAAAATCTTCAACCAAACTGGAACCAACAACAACAAAACCAATGGAAAACTCCATGGAAAAAAGGTCGGCAATGGAAAAAACCAAAATATGAATTGCAGCCACAACCACATTTTGTAACAACCCCGGTGTTCTACTCAGTAAAATTCCAAATATTTTGTTAAGTGAATATTCTATGATGCCATGACAGCAATAATTTTTGTCTTTCCATAATGTAAAGTACATGCACATTTGAAATAACACTATTTACAAACTCCATTACATTCCATTGTAAATTCACAAACCTTTCCATAACATAGATGTCATATTGAATGAACCAAGATTGTCATTCATGATTACATCCTTCCATATAAATGGGTACATGATACAATATTTCCAAGAATGTGTACAAAGTACATACATAGCTCAACCGAGCTTTAAAGCAATAGATATAGATAGTCCAGGAACCTCTTTTCAAATCTTGGTCTTTTGTCGCCTGCTAAGGAGGAGAAGCATCACTCAAGTGCTTTTCCACTAGCCACGGACTCATATGCGGTCACCCGCACATCTATCATAAGATAGATGGACCTACCCTTCAATGAAGAGATTAATGGAGTAGCCTAGTAATGACAACCAATCTGAGCTTAGTGTTGTGTCCTACATGACTAGAACTTGTAACCCACAATCTAGGACTAGCATGCATATTAATGGATCATGGTGAATTGACAGTGGAGCCAAAGGCAATCACACTACTTTGACCAAAGTGTTCTCAACCAGTACTTCGAGTGATAGTCATCCTATTCACATACATTACTCAAGCTCAATTTGACTGAAGACCATTATATTCTATGCATAGGTTTTTCATTCAATGGGTAGTCTTTAACCCTAGAGACAACCTATTCCATTTTTCCACAACTTAATGGTATTTCTACCCACAAAGCATAAATTCAAGTTACCCTCCCTTCAATGGATAATCAAACCCTAGGTGTAACTTATAAGCTATCTAATTCAATCAAATAACTTAGCTATGGATAACCCTTAAGCTATCCTTGCTTAATCATATCTAGTATATTTATACTTATGACAAACAACCCCTCCTATTATGAAGTAAATACAATCACTTTCACAAATAAGCATAAAACAACTTCTTTTTCCTTTCCAAAGAAAATGCTATGAATTCCTAATGCAAGTAATCTCAAGCAGATCAAATAAAGCATTCAAATCTCAATCTTTCATAAATAATGACAAATAAGAGAAAACTAGATCCTCATGCTTGTAATACACTTGATCTAATTGAATGACTTGATGCACAACCTTCCAACAACATCTTACTAGTTCCACTTTATCAACTCACATCAATACCTCACTATGAGCTTTTACTCAAGATACCACTAAACTCTCTCTAAGCAACACTATACTCTCACAAAAAAACTCTATCTCTCACAAATTGTAGCTCTCAGAATATTTGCAGTAGAATAGAATCGCAAATTAATGTGTCTCCAAATGAGAGAACTAACCTCTCTATTTATACATAAAATTGAGACATTGCAGCCTACAAAAAAGGCATGCCAATCGACAACTCTCTCCATGCAAGTTGACTCACTATGTATAGCTTAAAGGTGGCAGAAATCTAAGTGTAAAATCATCATAATATGCTATAGATTGAATCATTTAGTTGACGACAGCTAAAGACTAATTCAAAGGTACACATGCCCAAATGATGACAATCGAATTGTAACCAAAATAGACTTCTACAAATTATAGAGTTTTCATAATTTGGCGCCATGTTGCAGCCAACCTCCCTATCCCTTTGGCGTGGTTTAACTCTCTTGAAATAGTCTTCTATCACAGGCAACACTTATACTATGTCGACTTGGTCGTAGATTTGTTGAGCTACAGAGGAAAAATGAGTTGCTTCATAATAATAGCATATAAATGGTGCTTTAACCAATTCGTGCCTTGCTATTTGTTTTTCGTATTATCATGCATTCATAATACTTTATGAAGTTGGCTTTATATTCCATCACTTTACATCAAAGATATAAACGTTCAAATTTTGGGATAAATTGTTGCTTAATAATAAAGATTCGTTTCCATATAGCATCGACTATGGTTTACTTCCATATCAGCCTTTATTTCTCCATATTACTTTTGCATATAAATAGACCTTTATCTTATATCATCATATGTATTATTCGACCTATAATACTTGCATAATATGTATACAATTCAGCCTCTATTTAATACCATGCATATATAAATATATATTTATATACGTACATATACATACATATATATATATACATATATATTTATATACATATATATATATATATATACATATATATATATACATATATATATATATATATATATATATATACATATATATATATATATGTCAATAAATAGCATTAACACTATATCACATATATATATGTATATGTATATATATACTAATATATATATATCCCATGTCAATCAAGTGTGTATTCATTCAATATATAAATGAATATGATTAAGTTGACATTCACATAATAATCATATCGGCTGTATATATATATATATATATATATATATATATTCCTCTATGTACATGTATACGTACGTATACATATGGATATATGTATATACATATACACACATTCGATTGCACAATCAAGCACATACACATTACTATCTTATTGATAGGGAACATTCGTGTGATGTATATATACATATTCACATGCATGTTGTATTGTCCGTTCAATAACACCATGCTCATAAGCAACCCATTCATAAGCGTGCATAGGTACATCTACCTATGTACTCTCATGTATGTGCTCCTTCATGTGTATGGCCCATCGTCAACATGCATATTCATACATATGCATGCATTCCACATGTGTTCACCTCATCAATTCAAGCATAGTAATATAAGGAAGAATTCATAAACTCTAAATAGATAAACATCATCCAAGCATGCATTCAACATTAATCAAGACCCTCACTAATGCAAACACTCATACTAAGGATGACTTACCAGTTTCCCAATCAATGACATGAATCAACCATTCTACTGTGAGTGTGTGTTTAAGCTCATATAGGTTTCATAAAGGTTACCCGACCAATCACTTCTCCTGAGTGGTACTTCCCATCCCTTTTGGAGGATTGAACTTGTCCCTGCAACTAGCTTAGTACATTTGAAATGGTAGTTAGACATTTATAATAATCCATATGCATCATAAAACTTAAGCATATTCATCTAGCAATACATGTTCATCATCAATGTAAACATAATTACTCTTCCAAGGCAATAATACCTTAATACCTATTTTAGCATTCCATTCATTTTACAAACATATCAAATCATGATTGCATTTACCATCCTATTTACCCATGAAGGTAAAATTAATTAGGTAACAACAAGATGAGGTGTGACACCTTTGTAGCCACAACAACAAGCCATCATGCCAAATTTTGCAAATCCATCACCTCAGCCACCTAGAGCACCTCAATTGCTAGCCCGACCTGCACCTAAACCAAATAACAATCCTATTCAACATGCCTGCACTAATGAGGCTATTCAATACCCTACTCATGGGGTAGAGGTGAGTAATTTCCACCTCAAATCAGGGAAAACATTGGCTAGCCCTTCATCCCATCCAATCACCGAGTTGGTTGATGAGGAACCCTCAGTAGAGACCTTGGACAACCCATCTATAGAGCTTGAGTCAAATCAAGTCAACCAAACCAATTCAAGTCCAGAGTCTCCATTTCCTAAATGATTAGCTATTCAAAGACACCAGAACTAAGCTAAAACTGACATGTTCAGACAACTTAAGGATGTGTGTATAAAGATACCCCTCATCCAAGCCATCAAGGAGATTCCCATTTACACTAAAATAGTGAGAGAACTTTGCCTTAAAAATCCATGAAGGAAGAGAAAGGACCCTCAGAATATCTATTTCTCAGGGCAACTTGTAGACATCATGCTGAGAAACATAATTGTCCACAAGTATGCAAATCATGGGAGTCATGTAGTGGATGTTAAGATAAATGGCACTCTCATCAAAAACACCTTGATTGAATTGGGGGCAACCACCAATGTGATGACCAAGGAAACAATGTAGCTATTATAGTTAATAGACCCTAGACCTACACCCACTATCCTCTAGTTGGCAAATAGGTCAATAGTTAAACCTGAGGGCATCATTGAGGACTTGGTCATAGCATTGGATTCATGGGAGTACCCTACTAATTTTATGGTATTGCATCTAAAGGCTATCCTTGCAGGCTATCCCCTCATCTTAGGAATACCATGGTTGGCAACAATAGATGCATTTATAGGTTGTAGGTCTGGAAATATGATTATCTCAAATGGAAATATGACTAAGAAATTAGTCCTTTATCCACTAGCCCAGCCTCATGAAAACTTAGAGCATACCATCTGGCCTACCCTAGACGAGGAAGACCAGTACTCTTTGCAAACCTTCATGACTATTGAATGCATTCAATTTTTGAGCAACCAAGATGAGGATGATTTAATAACACACATCATACAGAATAATTGTGGTAGGGACTCACAACAATAGAATTGCATGTCATGTTTGTAAGATCCTTTGCAGAATATTATCCCTGCTAGTTCATCAAAGTCAATATCCCAACTTTTCCATTCTTTACTACCACAAAAATGTGTCCCAGACATAGTAGGACTTGACCTTTCATTTGTACAAACAACATCCAAGACTTTGAAAATCATGCCAAGTAAAATGTTAAATGTTAGCAGTGAATTAACTACCAATCAACATACTTCCCTAACCACTGTGTTGAAGGCACACACAACAACCTTTCCATGTGATTACCATGACATGAAGGGGATTTATCTAGACCTGTGCATGCATAGGATATACATTAATGATGGTTTCAAACCAATTAGGCAACCCCATAGGAGAATGAACCCTGCACTCAAATACATTGTCAAAACTGAATTACAAAAATTACTTGATGCATGTTTCATATATCCTATTTCTGACAACCAATGGGTGTCATCTCTAGTTATTGTCCCAAAGAAATGAGGGGAGTGGAGAGAGTGTGTGGATTATAGAGAATTAAATGCAGCCACTAGAAAATACCACTTTCCACTAGCTTTCATTGATCAAGTGCTTTACTCCCTAGCAAGTAAAAATGACTCCTTTCTAGATGGATTTAGTGGTTATAACTAGATTATAATAACTTGAGAGGACTAGGATAAAACAAACTTCACATGCCCTTGGGGCACATATGCTTATTTTATCCTTCCCTTTTGGCTATGTAATACTCTGGACACTTTCCAAAGGGTAGTGTTGAATACTCTTGGATTTTACACATGACTCCATGGAAATATACATGGATGATTTCACAACCTATGGGGAAACATACAATGAAGCACTTAATAACCTAGATAAGGTCTTAAAAAGGTGTCGAGAACATAATCTATCCATGAGTCATGAGAAATATTTCATGATGATGACCCAAGGGATTGTGCTAGGACATTTTGTATCAAGTGAAGGGATTCAAGTGGATCCAAATAAAATTGAGATAATTTCCACAATCCTTGTGCCACAAAGATAAAGAGATGTCAAGAGTTTTATAGGACGTGTTGGTCACTACAGAAGATTTATTCAGGACTTTAGCATAATTGCAGCCCCTTTATTTTTTTTACTCACAAAGGATGTACAATTTGAGTGGACCATAGAATGTCAACAATATTTTGAAGCACTCAAGACATCATTGAAAAAAACACCTATCTTGAGAGGACCAATCTGGGCCTTTCCTTTAAACATACACAAATGCTTCTGACTTTACTATAGGAGCAGTACTTGGAAAAAAGGAAGGTAATAAGGAGTATGCCATTTATTACATTAGTAAGAACTTACAAGGGGAGGAACTCAATTACATAGTAACAAAAAAAGAGATGTTGACAGTTGTCTATGCAATCAACAAGTTCAAACACTATATCATAGGATATCCAGTCTTCATCCACACAAATCACATTGAAATATGGTATTTAATGAATAAACCTATGGTTGGTGGTGGGCTTGTCAGATGGTTGTTATTGCTTCAAGAATTTGACATCACCTTATTGGATAAGCCTGAAAAAAGAAAATGTAGTGGCAGATTTTCTATCTAGACTATCAACTCAATCAATAGAAGATGTTGTTGATGATTCTTTTTCAAATGAGCATTTATTTTCTCTATCTTTTCACACACCTTGGTTTTCTAATGTCTCCAATTATTTAGTAGCATGATAGATACCACCTCATTTCTCCCCTAGAGAAAAGAGACAATTGGTACACAAAAGTTTTCCCTACTTTTAGGTAACTGGTTATTTATTTTACATAGGTCCAAATAATATTATGAGGAGATGCATAAGAGAGGATGAGGTCTATGACATCCTCAAATCTTTCCATGATGAACCCTATGGGGGACACTTTGTATCAAAGAGGACAACACTCAAAATTCTCACCATTGGATATTATTGGTCAACTCTTCATAAGGATGCAGTGAAATACACAAGGAGTTGTGACAGGTGTCAGAGGATGGGTAGGCCAACTTAAATAGATGAGATTCCTTTGCAACCACAATTAACATTAGCACCATTTGATAAATGAGGGTTAGACTTTATTGTCCCAATATCACCAACATCAAATAACAAGGAGTATATCTTAGTTTGCACAAATTATCTAACAAAGTGGGTTGAAGTTAAAGCATTGCAATTTTCCAGAGATGTAAGTGTGGCCAAATTTCTATATGAATACATATTTACAAGGTATGGAGTGCCCAAAGAGATTGTCACAGATCAGGGTCCCCAATTCACATTAGAAATTATCAATAAATTGGTCCAAGAATATGAGATAAGGCATAGGAAATCAACACCCTACCACCCTGAAGCCAATGGGTAGGTGGAAGTAACAAATAGGGAGATTGAAAACATTATGACTAAAACAGTGCAGATTCACAAGAAGGATTGGGCAACTAGGTTGCCTGAGGTAATATGGGCCTACAAGAAAACTTGGAAGACTACAACAAATTTTAGACCATATGAATTGGTGTATGACAAAACAATAGTAATTCTTATTGAGTTTGAACACAAAACACTAAGGAAAAAAGATGAACTGGATATGGACTTGACAATAGCACAAAAGGAGAGGTTACATAATTTGAATGGACTAGATGAGATGAGGATGGAAGTTATGCACTACACTAAGGTTATTCATAAATGAAGAGTCAAAAGGCATGATCAATTTATCAAAACAAAGGAGTTTAGTGTGGGTGATTGGGCTTTGGTCTATGACTCAAGGTATAGAGACTATAAAGGAAAGTTACAAACAAGATGGATAGGTCCATATGAGATACATAAAGTATTCCCAAATGGGGCAATACAGTTGCAGATAATTGATGCAATCAGGTTCTCACTACTGGTTAATAGCCATAGATTGAAACTCTACAAGGGGCTAGTATAAAAGAATGACTTTGTTCTTTCCTTATTATATAGTGATTCTAATAAAGATGTTTTTCCAAACAATGAAGATTCAATAGTAGATACTACAAATTCTCCAATTGACCCAGTAGATGAGCTACACAACTCACCTATTGAGGTCAATCAAGTATAATTTCCTACCACACTTCACATGCACACACAAAAAAAGTGACAACAATCAAAAATAATTTTCAAACACAGTCCATGATGCAATAGGAACATGTAGCTTCATGCCTACAAGTGACAAAATTCAAAAGGGACCTATTGATGCAAGCACCCGTAGCAATTACCTATCAAAAATTTCAAAATTTCCACCACATTAATTGCATGACCATCCATATACACTTTATTCTTTCATACATGTAGTTGCATAACTGTCATTTCACTACATACAACTTCATCCACCTCATCCCACGTAGCATTCATATCAACTTTCTTGATATCCATGTACTATGTAGTTCATTTCACATCACATCTTCGTACACCCCACAATCTTTCACAACCATAATTCACCACACGCAATGTAGTTACCTCATCCACCATCACTTGCAATTAAGGAGAAGTCACATCATTTCACGCTATGGGCAATTCAATTAAACTTCACACAAGCTGAGTTTTAGTTAACTCACTTCTATAGGTACACATATTATTTTTCCATAATTATCATATATTACAATTGTGTTTTTACATGTTTTCATATTAAATTTTTCATGTTTCATATCATTATTATTATTTCTATTACATCATTTCACCCTCTACCAAAACCACTACAATTAAGTGAGGACACTTAATACCTTTAGTTGGGGGAAAGCATTACTTTCATTTTCATTTTCTTGATTTTCAAAAACCCAACTTTCTACAAAATCCTTTACCATTCTATTTTTCCCCATTCTGCAATACAACTTAGCTACAATTCAAACTTAGAAGGAAAGAGAAGGGGTAGAATAGCTACATTTGGAAAAAAAAAGAACACATGCAAAGTGATAAACAAAGAATTTGAGGGAATTTGAAGCACAAGAGAGCAGATTGTCATCATGGGAGGTGATATCATTTAAAGGGAACCATGTGCACACAATCAACTATTGGAAGATAGATTGGTTTTGCCTATTTTTCAATATGTTGGATGGATGGACTATTCCATAAAACTTATAAAGAACTCAATGAAGTGATGACCCAATAATTTGTTACTACTTTGCAAAATGATGAGGTGATTGTAAGAGGGTTGAAAGTGGATGCTTCAGAGGTTTCCATTGTTGAAGTTTCAGTATTTCTAAGAGGAGTTTCCAGTCAGGGCAAACATTGTTGCTACCAGAGATGAATTCAGAGAACATGGAGAGAACTTGGACTCATCATCCCAAGGTACTAAAATATTATCCTTGCCATGGGTTCGGGCTTTAGTTGCTTCATACATAATTAGGTATCTTACATGTGATGGTAGACAATCTCTATTATACACATTTCATTTCCATCTTTTAAGCCATCTTTTCCATGATAGAAGGGTTAATATTCCCAATTTTCTTTATAATCTATTGAAAAGGATGGGTTATGAATATAAAAGAAAGAGAAACAATACAACATTGTAACATTACTACTTAGTCACCCTATTGGTAAAAAGAGGTTTGAGGGTTCAATTTCAACATGTTTCATGGGAGAATTTCTTAAATTGTAGCCATATCAGTAACATTCTTGAAGAACTAGTTGTCCCAAAAAAATTAGAATCACCTATTATATCAGTGAGTGAAATGCCCTTTGTCTCACCTTCTACTTCACCTACCCATAACAGAGGAAAGCTAGAAGATCAAAGTCTGTAAAATTCACCGCCTGTAGCCTCTAAGCAACCCGTAGCAGGGGATACCCAAGAAACCCTTACTTCTAATAAAACATCAAGAACCAGAAAAAGGAAAGGTGAATCTTCTTTTGCACCTACGAGGGGAAAGAATAAATCCACCCATCCAAGGAATTCACACTACCTGAAGAAGAAAGGTGTTGTGAGGGGATCAATCAAGAAGCAGAAAAAAGAAGATGTGATAGTGGAAATAGATTCAAAATTAAAGGAAGATGTTTCTAGGAATGTGCATACATTGGTCAAACAATAGTGGTATGTCACAAGCACCTCTAAATCTGATTCAAAGGATGTCTTTGTTGCTAAAAAGATGAGAAAGAGAACCCCACAAAGCCCTAGTAGTAAGGGTTGTGATTATATCATGGGTGATGATGACCAGTTTTTGGAGAAAGATGAAAATTTGTTTATAGAGGAGAGGAATGTTAAGAAAGAATTGCAGGAGGCACTTGATAGAATAAAGTAGTTGGAGGAATTGTTGGAAAATTATCAGTCCAAGGATAATGAAAGGGACATGAAAATTAAAGAATTAGAGGAGAAATTGCACGAATTTAAACATGGGTCCAAGCTGGATGTCCTTGCACAACTTGCCCTTGTGGAAACAGGGAATAAAGAACCTGTAGCTAAAGGTAAACCTCCTCTATTTATCTAACCACAACTATCCATACTATTGTGTCCCTAGGGTGTGAAATATGGAAGAGGACTAATGAATTATTTAAGCAAAAAGAAGCATGGAAGAAGGAAAAAGTCGAAATGATAGATAACCATGCTAGGATTCTTGAGCAAAAGGAAATTGAATTGAAAAAGATGATAGTGAGGATTAAATAAATTGCAAATAAGGCTACGCAAATCCTTAAATATAGGCCACCCGGTAAGGTGTATGCTTTATTTTTACAAGATATTTTTTTTGTGTTTTCAATTCAGCTAACCAATCAATAACTTACCAGTTGTCCTGAGTAGAAAATTTGAGCTTTTAAACACTTTTGCCGACTCCACACCAAAGATGCAAGATCAATTGTGTGAATTCTACTTGCATAATCTTGCCTTACTTGATGAAACATAATGGAACGCCTTGATATTTGTGAGAGACTTACAGGTTAGAGCATTGGCTTCATACTTTAGGAATGAGTAGTAGAGAGGGGAAATAATGCAGGACTATTTTGAGAGAGAAAAATCTATTGCTCTCTATATCAGGAAAGAATCAGAAAACCCCGACACAGTCACAGAAGAATGAATAACTCTAAATGGACAACTCTCTTGATGCACAAAGGTGTGGGTAGAAGAATAATGAATATCAAAGAAAATGATTATGCCAGAATGCAACAACTATATGTAGGTCTTATTCATCATTATTTTAAATGTGTACAAGGAAGATGTGAAGAATTGACCCCTAAATTGTAGAAAAAGGAACCTCACTCCTTATACAATTTTGTAGTCATGCTTGAAAGGTCTCATTGGCGCATAGACATTACCAAAGAAATTGGACTTAAATGGGAACCTCTTACCTTCCATCCACCAATGCTTCTTTATCCAATGCTACATTAGACAAGGGAACAACATGCAGAGTAGGAAGAGGCCGAAGATATCAAATGGAAAAGACTTTCATGTTATGGGGGTTACTACTTGAAATAGGGAACAAGAGTAAATGTGGTCACAAATTTTAGAGAAATGACCTTGCAATACAACCTCTGGTTTTAACTTGTTGCTTGAGGACAAGCAAATGTCTAGTTGGGGAAATGATGAGACCAAGTATTAGCTAGTTTTATGTTGCTTAGTACATACTTTTAGACATTTCCAGATACTCATTTCATATACATTCCTAAAAATTATCTATCTTTTTATATCTTTCATGTAACTTGAACCTAGTTTTGATATATGGAAATATGATCATGATATGTTGTTTATTGCATGATTGAAATGTGTGAGTGTGTATGGAATGCAGTGTGGATCTATGTTTAATTTATGGTTATTAGTATTGTGTATATGTTGGATGAGCTAACTCTTGGAAGCTAAGAAGCTAGAGCAAGCAGATTGTAGCCCACAACAACTAGGAAGCACAACCCGCAACCAAAGGATTTCAGACAACGATGCAGGGGAAATTCTAGAATAAGAATGCGACAATTGCAAAATTGGAGGCATTCATTAATGAGGATGATTACGAATCACCATGTCATTTAATAAGACCACTAAAGAGAGAAGTTTTCTATGATCGGGAATCCAACGTGATTGTTTCCACAGTCCACATTTCTGTTATATCATTGTAGTAGAGTTGCAGTCCTAATCATCTTCATCCACCTTTTTAGTTATTTTTTTAGTTATGCAGACTTTGTCACTCTCTATTTCATAGGGGAGTGGTGATTTTCATTTAGTTTTATGTTTTGGGTCCTTGTTTCTATAAACCTCCCCCGAACCTATATAGTTGTCTCGGTGGTCGAGGGATCGAGTAGATATAACATATGGATATGTTCAAGTAGTGATAGTTTTCTATTACATATACAATGCTTGTTTTTCAATTATGCTTTCATGAATAAGATATCTCTGAAGATTCTTGTTAGATTGTGATGTCTTGTTTATGCAATGAAGAGGTTTTTAGTTTATAATTATGTTCAATTGATTTAAAAGGTTAGATTTGAGCTTATTATGTGGGTACAATAACTTAATCAAGGGTCACTCAAGGTAACTCTCCCCCACTTTAGTTTTTGCACATTAATTTCTATTGTTACAATAGATACTTTCATTATTACATTTATCTTAATCAGATTCTTCATATTCTCTATATGAATGAAATCATGAATGAGATCTTGTCTTATATTGTATTTTTTTGTTTTCCTCATTGCATTATCCTCTGGAGTGAGTCAAGTTAGCAGCATTAGTTAGTTATAAAGTTTAGTTTTAATAGTGGACTAGTCACAGTCTTAAGCTATAAGTACATGTAGCATTAGTTCCGGATTGAATTCTTTTTACTGTTTTGCATTTTATGTTTTTCCACATGTGTAAACACCTATACTAAAATGATATAGTCAGTGTATAATCCTTGGATGCACATACAATGCCAACATCATCACAAGCTTACATTAGCCCTAGTTGATAATTAAATGGAGTCTTTACAAGGGTTTAGTGGACTATTTAGTTAGGAACCACCTCCGAATTGTGTGTCTATCACCAAGTTTATTGAGCATTAGTTGGGCCTTACAAGAAGAATCCTATTTGATTCATTTTTCTCATTTTGTGGCCTAATGGCACCACCTAGCTAGGTTTTAGTTTGGACTACCCTAAGAAATTAAAAATCTTAATTTTTATAATTAGTTATTCACTTTAACCATGAATTTTAATGACTATACCGTGAATATTATAAGTGTTTTACAATTGAGGGTAGCCTTCTCATGGTCTTTCATCTTGTAATATTCATTTCTTAACACCCATGCATGGTTTGGTGATCATATTGAAGGTGTTTAATGAGTTTTAAACAAGGAAAGATGAATGAAAAATATTCTAGATCTCTCCAAGGTGTTATTTAAGGTTCTTATAACCATATTAAATCATGATAGTCCTAATAGCACAAAAATAATATTTTTTTAGCATGTGATATTTTGAGGACAACACTCTGGTTCCATTCTCAAAGCCAATATTACTCCTTTAATATTGATGTCTTATGAATTAAGGATGGTGATTCTTTTGACTATAGTTTAAGGTCTTAATAGATGTAATTTATTGGTGCATGTACATTACATTTTTTTCATAAGGATCTTTTGAAGGTATACAAATATATAATTCACTACATACATGTGTCATACTTTCTTCATAAGGATCTTTTGATCAAATATTGTACACTCTTTAAGTGTTTATGAATATCATCGGGTTATTCTAACATGTCAAGGTGGGTTGTTTAATGTTATTAGAGGCTTTGTTTTGCACCTTAACTGTCACAATCATTTCAGACTACACTATTTTGGTGCAATTCCTTAAGATCCCTAAGAGCAAAAAACTACCTAACCATGACAAAGTAGTTCTCAAAGCTCATGACACCTAGGAATGTTATGTCTAAAAATATAGGTGGATATGGGGTCCCTCTATAGTACCCTATCTTGATTCTAGTTAAATTGACACCATTTGACCATTCTAACAATAAATACATTCTTATAAAAAGCATTAGTTGAGAGTAGCGTAAAGGTGAAAACAATATTTTTTTACATTTCATGTGTCATGGGGCCCAATTGACTGCACCAACACATTGAGGTGGGTGGGTCAATGCTATAAAACACCTTATTTCACTCCCTAGTGTTGGTGTAAATAAAGTATTGTACCTAGTTAATTCCTTACTAGAAGACTTAGGGGACTTATTCACATGTTAAGTTTACTTAGGTCCTAGTATTCTTTCTACAAGACTTAGTTGTCATGTCTAGATTTTATCTCTTCCTAGGTAGTTATGATAAGTTGTCTCATATCATAAGATTAAGACATTTGTCATAATCTTATGACATCTTATTTCTTACCTTGGCTATATAACCAAGGGTCTCTCATACATTGTATATTGAATTATATTTTCATCATTGATAAGAATACAGTTTATTCTTGGCATATTGATCTTCTCTCTCTTTGTGATTTCCATTTGGCCTCTAGATCTTGGGTGGTAATCTCCAATAGCCAATTCTAACATGGTATCAAATCCAGGTTGGGTGCCTTTGATTAGCCATTTTTTGACAGATCTTGGTAGATCTTGAAAAGTTGAGTATGCTCTTCTCTTGCATTGTATGATGATCTAGAGAATCAAAAAAACTTGACAAAAATACCAAATTTTTGGGGGTTCCTCCTTTTGGCTTTGTATTACAAGTTCAAAGTGGAGCTTGTTGGTGCAAATTTGAGCTCACCATTGAGTTCAAGTTTATCGAGAAAGTCAGTTTTTCCTTTTATTTTGTTCAAATCGGACATATGAGGCCAAACCTATGAAGGTTTGAAGTTGAAGAGTGGTTGCCAGATCTAGAAGGTAGCTACAATTTTGGAGCATTTTGGGTCAAATCCAACCCTTCCATCACGTCCAAAAGGCCCAACAACCCTAAGATTAATTGTCAATTTGTCAAAATCGAACACTTTTGCTTGGGTCAATCAAGGAAAAAATTCCTGATTTGGCCATACGGTCGCTATTTTGCAAGGTACGATCGTAAGAAGAAAATCAACCTTTTTAAAAAATTTCGAGTTATTATTATTTTTTAAATTGTATTAGGTCGAATAAATTTGTTTCTGAAAATTTTTATTTAAAAAAAAAGATCTATAAACATAAATTCCACAATACTGCAGGCATAATTGCATACCCACAAGCGCCCACCATGGTGCCATGTGGCACATGGAGTGGCCCTTGCCAGTTGCGGGCCCCAATACCCGACAGGAGGCCAGATTTAAAAAAAACTGGTGATCGATATACTAGCAATTTAAATAAAAAAATCAGCAACATTTTTTTAAAGAATATTATGTTCATTAAATATTTTGAACCTGCTATTAGAGATTCTGCATAGCTGGAATATTTCGGTGAGCTATAGAATATTGTAGCAGGTCAAAAGGAATATTCTAATTAGGAGTTGCAAATGTGTGACAACCAAATATTCGTCAAATTGAATCCATTGGTCAGGCGAATATTCCTGTGATGGGCATTTAGATGTCAAATTTAAGCCCAAGACTATCGATGTCATCATTACATCGATAATGACGTCAGTAGGGTCTTTTAAAATTCCCCCCCCCTCACCAATGGAGTTTTGCGTTTGAAGGTCA
The DNA here is from genome assembly GCA_007258455.2 of Sequoia sempervirens. NCBI lineage: Eukaryota > Viridiplantae > Streptophyta > Pinopsida > Cupressales > Cupressaceae > Sequoia > Sequoia sempervirens. The sequence continues at coordinate 941,252,537 of VDFB02281492.1, read as the reverse complement.
ATTTTCAAACTCACATAACTTGGGCTTAGGACCTCCTTTTTGAGAGCATTTTTTTTGGGGCAGAATTTTGTGCTCTTCACACTAGTGTAATCAGATTTTGATTTTGGTGTCTAGATTTTCCATAAACTTTAGATTCTGACAAGTGTTGTTGCATCATTCTCATTTTGGGAACTTTAGGAGCTTCGTTCTCACTCCTACAGTAACATTTTTGGGTGCAATTTTTAAAAAAGTGCATGATTTTTCATGTACTTTTTAATGGTATGATCAGATTGATCTCATTTTAAACCAAAAATTATACTTGATTATGTGGCCAAATTTGGAATTTACATGTACCAATATCAAGATCACTTCATTGTTTTTGGAAAGTGGAAACTGTAAATGCACTAATCATAAAGTGCCAACCTCATATATTTCTTGGGGGGTTCTTTGATTGAGTGAATTTGTGGGGGTAATCTTATGTATTGATTCATTTGTGTTGATCATTTGAGGAGGTATCATGGGTTTTTATATTCATCCTTTTATGGTAATTCAGAATAAGGATAATTATGAGTCTTGGAAGAAAGGTATCTTGACACATATCAGGTGGCTTAAGCTTTTACCATATCTTTATGCACTCATACCCAAAACAGACACAACTCAGAAGAAATCAGTTTGGAGTAATAATAGTGATCACATTGTAGGATTAATTGGTACAACTACTGGTGTTGATATTCCTATGGATATCTTAGATATTGAGTGCTCACACACCCTTTGGACCAAGATTTGGGAGATCTTTAGAGATCCTCATATCTCTCCATTCCCAGATGATCCTATTGCAGATTATTTAATTTCCCTTGATGATGTTGATAATATACCCATTGATGATGGTACTTTAGAGGATCTTGAGTACAATAAATGTCTTGAATGTCCAGTTGACAAAGAGACTTCTCTTCTTTCTTCTCCTCCTATTGAAATCACATATATTGTTGCATTTGATGATGCTTGTGTTGCTACAAATATGATTTCTTGTGATTTAATGCAGTAGGATATACATTATCTTTTAGATTTGGTTACTTGTGATGGCTTCTTGACAGGTATTTCAGAATTGTTTGTGGAGTCTCATATTTCATATTTGGGAGACACCATTGATTGCATTCATCTTCTCTTTGATGAAGATGATCTTTCTTTAGTTGTTGCGAGGGAACACTCTGACCCTCTTGTTAATTCTCTACATGATCATCCTTTATAGTTTGATATGAGTGTGGATACTTTTGGATAGCATTTGGAGGAGGCTTCTTTATCTTCAAAGGAGATATCTTTGTCTTTGGATTGTGTTCTATAATCATACTACACCCCATGTATTATTACCTATTTACTATTACCTTGTTTGGTAAATTACTTTAATATATGTGAATGTGTTTTGTACATGAATCTTGATGAATTAATGTTTGATTCAATTTAATGTTTTATAATGATTTTGTATAGGAAATATATGTGATGCATATGAATGTATTGTTATCATCTAACTATTGTTATGATGTACTAAGTTGGATGTAGGAACAAGTTCAAACCTCCAGAAGAGAGGGGAAGTATTACTCAGGAGAAGAACTTGGTCTGGTAACCTTTAATTCAGCCTTACTAAGCATTCACACACTCACACCCTAGTTGGTCTTAGTCGAGTCAATTCAATTCAGGTAAAGGGTAAGTGATCTTCAGTTTTGGTTGTGAATGTTTATATTAGTTTGTGATCTTGTTTTATGAATGTTTGGATTAAGGAATGTGATTAAGTCTTGATGCCGAGTAGAAATCCTTCCTTGTGTGTTTATTGTTGTGTAGATTCAAGATATATGCATAAAATGTATATATATATATTTCTATATGTATGTTTCTACAGTAAACTCATACATGTGAGTGAATACGTACATGAGCATACGTAGGTAGACGTACCTATGCATGCTCATAGACAGATTACACATATGCATGATAACACCGATTGGACTAAGGTGACATATATAATATGTGTGTGTGTGTGTGTATGTATACATATCGATTGATGGTTATAAGTATGAGTGTTTTATAAAGGTATTAAAATAAAATTATGTATATATAATATATATATATTAATATATATGTATAAAGTAATATAGTTACATATATATTAATATATATTTATATATATACGTAATGTTATTCAATATATATTTATAAATGTTTGGTAATAAAAAATTAATGTATCTGATAACCATGTGAAATGAGTATATATTAATATATATATGTATATATATTACTAAGGATATATATATAATATATAATTGTTAATAATTTGAGATATTTATAAAGCGCAATACATAGCATTGTGGCTAATTATAGTGAAGTGCTTAAATGAAACATAGGTGCGTATATGGCGTTGTTTGGGTGATGCGTTGTATAGTAAAACCTGCGCATAAAGCAAACATAAGACCAAGTCAACAAGACTATGAGGCACTTATGAAATATGAAGTGTTGTGTATACATTGCAAAAGGAATCAAATGCAGTTTTTAACAAAGTAGAAATGGTCAAACCCACACTATCTTAAAGGGTGCTAGTTTATGAAATGTGGTGCCAATACTATAGTATGTGAAATGCATAAGAAGTCTATTTGTTGTGCATAAGTCTGGAAAAGCAATATCCTAGCCATGGGACTCAATTAATGTAAACTTGGTAGAAATATAAGAAGGAATTCGATTTAGGAAACTTGCTAATGAGCTTGTTGTTCATTTGACTCGGTAAAAGAGTCTTGATGTCCCTTGAAACAACTGACTCAGCCATTTGAATGGTGAGGATTGTTATGTATTTCAAACCTATAAGTTAGTTTGATGAGTCATTGCATGTGGTTAGAAAGGTGGAAAAAGTATTAGCTTGTTTGTAGCCTTTGGTTGCTCACATTTTAGTATATATAGAGGCGATCATTCTACCATTTGCAACACTTTTCAATATGATTACCTTGCTATTTTTCTATATTTTTGTGCAAAGTGAGTTGAGAGCTTGAGAGTTGTTTTCTTGATTTGCATTAGTATTGTGGAGAGATTTGGTGAGAATCTAGTAGTGGGATTTGGGTTGTTCTTTGAGGAAGTTGCAAGCGATCTTGAGACATTAAGCTAGGAGGGAAGAATAATCAGTTGGAGCTTTAAACAGGCATGTTGATTTCTACTCCTTTGTTATTATGTTCGAAAGATTGTTTATTACGTTGCCATGTTTGGAAAGATTGTCTTTTATGTGTGATATGATGCTTGCATGTCTTTTGAATGTTTCTTGTATTGTGAAACCTTTCTTTTTGGTTTATATGTATATAGATGTTTATACTATATTGGGTTTTATATGAATGTATACTATTTATACTATACGTAGAATGTCAGTACTATATGTAGTATGACAATACTCTAGGTTTGAAGCATAAGATAGAGTTGTTTTGAGATACTTAGTAGCAATGATGTATTTAAATGTAAATTAATGGGAAGGTTATTCCTGGGGTTAGGATAATCCACAGGAAAGGGGATAACCTTATAATAGAATACTAATGGTCAATACAAATTGAGAAATTATTATGGTGAACAGATGACCTCTCTCGAAGTAACAGGGTGATGAATCTTTGGCCAAAGTAGTGTAGGTAGCCATTGTTTACACTTTCAGTTCACCATGATCCAATTAACATTCTAGGCTAGGGAAATCATACATGTAGAAGTAAACATTATGGTAGCTCTAGATATGTAGGACACACCACTTTTCTTAGGAAAGGCTATTTGAAGGATGAGGTTACCAAAACAATCTCTTTGTCGAAGGGAGGGCCATCTTACCAATTTTGGTAGATGTGCGGGGGACCACAATAAGTCCATGGTTGGCAGAAAAGTGCTTGAGTGATGCTTCTCGTCATGCAGATGGTGGCCAAGATTTGGGAGGACATTCTGGACCATTTATATTTCTAGTTCATGTAAGCTTTGTTGAAGCTATGTATGTAATCATGTGTCCATCTATATGGAAATTGCAAATGTGAAATGTTATCTTGAATATATTTATGAAAAGTGAAATCATACTTATATTAATGAAATGATTCTTTGATTATGCAATAGAAAAGTTTGGAAAGGTTATGTTTCAAATGGTGCACTTATTATTGAATAGAAAATAATTTTTTTATTGCTCGTTATGTTAGATGCATATAATTTTCACTTGTAGGTAGAACTTAGTAAAATTACTAGGTAGAACAATGGGCATGTTACAAATCATCTCTACTAGATTTTGGATTGTCCTCTTCGGCAGTGTGGCTTACAACACCTATTTGGAATGTGTCAACTTTCGACATTGACATAGAGACACTTGAGCATAGTTCAGAGACATCGTACATCATCTATCTTCCCCTTTTTTCCTTTCAGGAATGGGAAGAAATCTTGCATACATTCTTGGTTTTATTTCTTCCTAAAGGGAGGAACATTGTTCGACAAGTTTGGATCATTTTCAGCATTCAATGTCAAGCTTCTACCATTGCAGGAGACTCACCATTGAGGGGGGTTGCATGGTCTCTCTTCTTCTTCTCTTATGGGGGGTATTTTTCCTCGTATGGGGTTTTGGCCTTCTCATACATCATTGAGAGCATTTTTTGTATCTTTTCTCTCTTCTAGGGAGGAGTTTTGTCCCATTGGGTTTTATCCTTTTCTTTATTTTTGAAAGATTGCATTTGCATTTGTATATGGGTACCTAACATGACCTCATAGCCAAAACCCATCTTTGTGTCATTTGCATAATCTTCTCCCTAAGTTGCACTTAAGGGGGGGTGTTGGTGTGAATAAAGTCTTGTACCTCGTTAATTCCTTACTAGGAGACTCAAGGGACTTATTCACATGTTAAGTTTACTTGGGTCTTAGGATTCTTTCTAGATGACTTAATTGTCATGTCTAGATTTTATCTTTTCCTAGGTAGTTATGATAAGTTGTCTCATATCATAAGATTAAGATATTTGTCATAATCTTATAACATCTTATTTATCACCTTGGCTATATAACCAAGGGTCTCTTATACATTGTATATTGAATTCTATTTTCATCATTGATAGGAATACAATTTATTCTTGTCATATTGATATTCTCTCTTTATGCTTTCCATTTGGCCTCTAGATCTTGGGTGGCAATCTCCATAGCCAATTCTAACACCTAGTTGTCTTGATTGTTGAAGACTATATGTTTTCATTAGAATCTCAACACAATAATAGAAAAATAAGTTATAAAAGGCGAAATAAGAATAGTAAAAACACAATAATCAAGGTATAAATAATATAGAAGGTGAAATAAGAATAGAAATACATAACAAGCATAACACGATCGAATATCAAAGTGTGAAAACACGTAGGAAGAAAATGCTAAAACAAAAATGAGATAGAAAATACATATAGAATAGGTAATAAATATTAGCAAGTACATAAGTGTAAATATGAGTAGAAAAAGGATAGGTCTCATGCAATTGCATTAGGATAATTTCCAAAAAGGTCATCCTACTGCAAAAAATTAGCATCATACTCTTCTTCCTCTACTACATGAGTTTCTTCTTCAATTACATATGTTTCTTCTTGGTAGTAGTTGGTACTTTTAAATAGCACAATGTCAATAGGTATAGCTATAGGAGCTTCTTTCCTTACCTATTTCTCTTGATTCTTGAGAGGTGGTCTTATAGAAATATTTTACACTTGTTGAACCATAGCAATTTTCTTTAGAATCCGTAAAGTAGTACATTTAGCATGAAATAAAAACTTTTGCAATATATGACCCTTATACTTCTTAGGTGGAATAAGGGATTCAAAAATATGGTTGTGTGTCATTTTAGTTGTATTTTTTCTTTCCTTTTTTCTTCTAATCTATGTTGATACACCTCATAAGGAGGTTCTCTAAGAGTGTATATGTACTCTATACATGGTAGAGTGACTGGCCTCAATAAGAGGCTCATATAGATCTATGCAATCTTTGCAATTCTATCCTCATGAACATATTTAACTCATTAATGTATAATAAAAGGGAAATCCTTTAATTTCTCATGTCATGGTATACCAAACAATATGGAATATCTATCCAAGGCAAGAATAAGATGAAATAACATTTATAATTCTTTAGACCCACTTGAAGAGGTGAATTAACACAATCTAAAGTGTGAACCAATATTTTGTTAGTCATCTTTGATAATACTCTTGAATGAGCATAAGAACTTAGTTTCTAGTGTTCATTGTCTAAAAATTCTTCAATAAATGTTTTAAATTTATTTGTGGCATTGATGAGAATGTTATTATCACATAAAATTGCACCTTGTTGAACATAAGCTCAACGTTCTAATGACATAATTGAAATGACCTCAAGGTGTGGGACCTTGCAAGTTGAGGTCAAGTCTTTGAAGATGGTCGGCTTCCTCTTCTAATCAAAGTGTGTGTTGGTCCAACCCAACACATGAAATCCTACCACTATCCTACTCTAACAACTTCCAAGGGAAAAGGGGTAGAAGGAATGCATAAAAAGGGAAAGGGGAGGTGATACAAGAAGATAGAATTGTGTTTCTTCCTACTTCAAAAAACACCATGTATCAATGAAATGGACAAAACACTCACTCACACATGAAGGTAATGAAGGTCTACAAAACATGTAAGGGATAATAGTGATAATGGTTAAATCCCATTAACATAAGGCATAAAAGCAATATTTACAGTGGTAGAATGTAAAATGTAGTTTTTGCTAGAGAAAAACCATAGAAGAGCTAGAGGAAAACCCCTTAAAATGAAGACAATTAGTGGTTTTATAGTGCAAGCATAACTTGAATGTCTTAGATCAAACCCTAACCTAACTAGGGTTAGTAGTCAACAAAAAATTGATCAAATTGAGGGAAAAGGAGTTGGCCATTCAATCTTGTGCTAATATAGGCTTGGAAAACCTTGATGTGCATGTCATGCATCTACATTGAATGTTTTGTAAGTGTAGAGTAGAGAACTCCCACAAAATTTTCCATGAAATCCAGTTTTTAATAGAAGGAATATCCCTTCCATACATAAAGAAGTATGGGCGTCACTTTTTGCATTGAATGTGGCATGGAAACCTGTGGAAGATAAGCCCTACAACAAGAAAATCTAATATTGGTAGCTTAAAATGTCGCTCGACCATTACAACAAGTGCTCCCATGAAATGGTGTGTTTAGCTATTGAGAAATTTGAATTTGGACCATTCGATCTGAGATGGAGGGCCGAGATCAAATCTCTTTAGAAAGTTTAAAATGTGGCCATCGATCTGCATAAGATACAAGATCAACGGCCCATGCACCCCCTAAGATTAGTGCAAAATCTTTAAAAAAAATTCGAGAGAGAATGTGTTATGAAGAGGCAATACGCTCCAATCATGGACTACCACGTGTCACCATTATTAGCATTAACAAAGCACACTTTGTCTCTGCACTAAAGGAATGAAAATGTGTTGTGAAGAAACTCAACACTGCAATCATAAGTCACCACATGCCATCACTTACTGCCTCCACCACTTAGTGCATTCTTTATATGCACTAAGAACAAAGAAATGCACTACAAAGATGCTTAGCACTAAAAATTGGAGCCGACACTTGTCATCACTCCATCCATAAATACCTTAGTGCATCCTTGCTATACATTTGGTGATGGAAATCATGCTCTGAAGGAACTTAGCATTGCAATGAGAAATCACAATCTGTCCACTGGTGACATCACACCCTCAAAACCCTTTTTCTATGCACTCCTTGCAAAGAATCAAAAGTGTTGTGAAGGAGCCAAAGTACTACAATTAGAAAGTGATAGATGTCACATTTTTACAAGTTCACAAAGATGGTGTGGTAGGTAGAGAAAGAGCCAACAGGTTTGTAGAATCTTGACATGTGGTGATGTTTTGAGGACTTGCGGGAGCAAGAGATTGTAAGGAAGCTAAGGTAGCAGAACAACTTCCTACACTAATCTTGAAAGGAGAGTAATGCAAAAATTTTACAAATCTTTAATAGTTAAAAAAACTTAAACAAAAATAAACACATATATCATGCATACCACAACGTAGTGATTTACATGGGAAAAACCCTTTTCAGGAGAAAAACCCCACACTCCAAAAGTCACCCAATATATTATTCAAAAATCACAAAGATTACAATATACTTGCAGAGCAAGCTTCTCACAAGAGTATCACCAACCAGAGATCCAAAGGCAACATGACCACTATCAGACTCTTAGAATACATCACAATACACAATCGTAACACAATGCCCTCATAAAATAGGGTTGCCTTCTGGGGAAAGTTAAGCTAATAAAATATCGGCCATCAGATCTAAGACCTAATGAAGAATGGTCTAGATTTACAATAATAAAATATAAATAAAATTTTCCTTTCAGGGGCATTGCCCTTGGACCCCAATTGGGGGGATGATCCCCCTAGACCCCTCACAGGGGGATATCCCCTGGCACCCCCTATTGTTGTCGAATGAACAATACCTTATGTATCAACAGTAACTTATGTAATTGCAAGGTTGAGACACAATTTTCCAATAGAGATGACAAAATGAAGCTCCATCGATAGTAGAACTCTCTGTGAAACAATGTTGTGACAACACTTGGTAGAATTTCAAGGTTTTAGGGGAAGAAACAAGTTGTTCCTCCATCACCTTGTGAAGGTTTAACTTCTGCAATAAAAATTAACATGTGCTCTAATATGTGTTAGCTTTTCACTAACTTGCAGGGGTGAAAGTGTTAGAGGAAAAGGACTTATGAAATGAAGAGTTCATATGATACATAAAGACCTTTGATGCACATGACTTAAAAATAACTTATGTTCACTAGGGAACTAAGGGGCTAATGGGTTAATAAAATATGAGGATGCAGACATTGGACATCAGGAATTTGATAAATCTGTTTAGACCACAACCCTAATCGGTAACTTAGGCAAGGGGGGCCGATAAATTCATGAATCAACAACCCTTAAGTCACAACTTAAAAGGCCAAACAACTAGATATAGGGAGTCAACACAAAATTAAAACAAAAGTAACTACAGTGTTGCCTAGAGTTAGGATTTTTAGGGTTTTATACCTAAACAAAGGGTTGTGACAGAATTTAAACAAACTTCCCTAGGTAGTATATACTCATTGTGAATCTTCTGATATAGGAAAAACTAGGAACCATCATCAAAATCCCAACTGGACCCAAAGAGAGAAAGAAAGGGTTGACTCCTAGACATTCAAAGAAATGGGTAGGTGGCCAAAAGTGTCAACATTTTGGTGACTTATGTGGTATGATTGCCTACAAATCATGGAATCCAGAGGCCTTATGAGTCCATTGGGCACAAAGTCACAAGGGAATTCTTTAACAACCGGGCCTCCCAAGAGTAAAATAAAACATGTGCAAGTTGCACTTGGAGGAAAACAAGAAAACTAGAAACATGAGAATGTAGGGCGTGCAAGCACTTCTTGGAAAGTAAACAACCAACTAATCTAATATGTACATGAAAGAAGCTAAATACACATTGTACAAAAATATGAATCTATCAAAGACAAACCTTTTGAATGAGCTAATCTCCCTTAGACCATAGTTGCAAACCTCATCAGGCTGCAACCATTGAAGACACCTACTTGTATGCAAGGAGCTACATAAAATACTTGCATAGTGAAGAATCATTTCATTGTAAACTTTGTCACTGGAGAGAAACCATATGAAATAAGTGTTAGATTCATTTGAAATTGGTGCCTCAAGTGAACATAAAACATGGGTGAAATTTTCTAAATATGGGTCAACATCCAGGAGCAAACCTTTTGCAAAGGGAAGAGAACTCTCCTTATAAAAGGATAGGCTATTGTCATGATTGTTGACCATTTTATTGCATGAATTGAAATGAAAAAGGAAAGTTTCTAGCTCACATGGTGATGCAATGTATGCCAAGCTTGTTTATTGATAAGAAGGTCATCCTCCCACACTTCTATTGCAAATATGAGCTAGTCTTGTGGTGTTGTCATTGATGTCAACACTGTTTTGTATGTTGTAGAGTGAGTTCAGTATGTTGCAGGTTGTACATGTATAGTTGAGATGTTGTTGAGATGTTGTGAGTACATGGAGCTATCTTTATGTTGTTGCAGATGTGTTGGGTTGATGTGTTTCCAAGTGCTTTTAAGAAAATTAATAAAGAAGAGAAGTCAGAGTGATGGATGTGTTCAGATTGTGCTCCAGTATGTGCTCCGCGTTTCTCCTGCATTGATCCTATGCCTATGCGGTTCTGAAGGTTTGCTGATGGTGATATATTTTGAGTTTCAACTTTTTGTTTGATAGGATGTGAAAGTTGTGTTCACCAGTATGTGGTTTCTACTGGCAGAGTTGATCCTCTATGGACTGGGAGAAATAGTTTTGCTTTGCAGTCCTCCACTGTTTTGTTTCAGATCTTGTGGATCTAAGATATGTCTTATGATGGTGTTCTCTATGTTTTGGCAAAGAAGGCTGGAGATTGGTGATCCAAAATTCATGGTTCAGTATTTCAGTATTGGTTTGCACAGTTCAGATGAACTGTGAAAGGTATTTAGTGGTTGAAGCATATGGTTTTGTTGTGGATGAATCTGAAGGTATCAAAGATGTATTCGTGTGCATGATGAAGCATGATGTGGAGTTCGTGTGTCTTCTTCATGTTGGGAAGCGTGTGCATCATTGATCATTTGTGTTTTCATTAGGTTTGGCCGACCTGGTGTTTACACTTCATTCGAAGAATATAATTTAATTAAGGAAACGTGTGGTTGATTTGAGAATATTATTTTTTATCTCAAAAATATTTTTATTGGTCCACTCTTATTCCTTTCCACCGCGGGAATTTTGAGTTGCCGACCTAATTTGAATTTATGAAATAAGATATTTGTGGCTGACCTTGGTGAATGCTTCTAAGGTTGAGATTGGTATAAAATCAAGTTGAATTGTGGAAATTTGTATGATAGTGTGATGTGAAGTGACGAAAGTACGCCACAAATTATAAGAGAAGAAGTGTGTGTGTGAGTGAGTTGTGACAACAATTTTTCACTGTGTTGGATTCCTGAAAGCGGTGAGCTGAAGGTTTCTGCAAATCTTATTCAAGGTTGTGGATGTGTGTTAAATGCAGTGGTGGATCTTTTGTTCTCTTTTTTATCTATAGGTAGTGAGCCTCCTTGTTGGATAGTGAGTCCTTTCTGTAGGCAGTGAGCCTTTGTATTTGGACAGTGAGTCCTCTTTTAGGCAGTGAGCCCTTGGCAGTGATCCTCTATATTCAGTTTTATAATCTTTATATTGTGAGTTAACCCTCACCGTGGTTTTTCCCTTATTGGGTTTTCCACGTAAAAATCTGGTTGTTCATTGTGTTGATTTACTTTATGTTATTTGTGTTTCATGCTCTTACTTAATAACAAAATAGTGTGGTTGTGGAATTGATGAGTGTTGAAGTTTTTAAGTTTGAATTGTGTGACAACTTATTCACCCCCCCTCTCAGTTGTCCTGAACCTATTTAACAATTGGTATCAGAGCTTTTGGTTCCTTGTGTAGAGCTAACCGCTTAAGGAAGATCTGATGGCACACAAGTTGGCTATCCCTATGTTTGATGGAATTGACTACAATGATTGGAAGGGACAAATGAGAGGATATATTATCTCTCTTAGTTTCAAGACCTGGAAGGTTGTAGAGACAAAGTATACACCACTGTCTGGTGGTCTTACTATTGCAGATGAGATTTTGGCTTATGAAGAAAATTAGAAGACAAAGTATGCTATTTGCAATGGTTTATCTAAAAATGAGCGAGTTAAGGTTCTCTCTTTGGATATTGCACATGAAGTCTGGAACAAGTTGGAAGACATGTATGAAGGAAATGAAAAAGTGAAAATGATAGAGGCTGGCAGCAAAACACAGATTTGTGAATTTGAAGATGGAAGAAGGTGAAGAATTTACAAGTTTCTTTCAGAGGGTTGAACTGGCAGCAAACGAAGTTAGAAATCAAGGAGGAAAACTATTAGATGAAGATATAATTGAGAAGATCCTGATCACCCTACCAGACTGCTATAGCGACAAGATCTCTATGATTGAAGAAAAGTGTGATCCTAAGAAGTACACTATAGAAGAGTTGTTCAGCACCTTGCAAGCATTCGAGATAAGGAAGTTCCAGAAAGAAGACAAGATGGAAGAAAAGACAAAAACGACATTTAAGGCAATGAAGATTGAAGAACCGGAAAGCGATGATGAAGAGTTGGAAGCAAACTTCACCAGGAAATTGAAGAAAGGTACCAAAAAGTATAAAGGTGTGTTTCCCTTTAAATATCTCAGTTGTGGTAATATTGGTCATTATGATTTGAGATGTCCGAACATGGCTACACATAAGAAGAACAAGGATTATAAGGATAAGGATAGGAAGGATAAGAAATATAAGAAGTTGTATTATGTTAAAGAAGAAGCAGGAATTTATGATGATGAATCTGATAATGAGGTTGATGATAGTGAATGCTTATTGTTAGCTTTGGAAAATAAATCTGTATCCACTAACCCCAGAAAATGTACAAGTAAGAAGGCTTCAGAGAATAAGAAGTATATGACGAAAGGTACTTTGGTTACTACTTTTCATGCAAGACAGGATGAAGACTACTGGGTAATTGATAGTGGATGTTCTAACCACATGACTAGAGATAAGAGTAAGTTCACTAAACTTGAGAAATATGATGGTGGCTTAGTTATGTTTGGTGATGATTCAGGAGCTAAAATCTGTGGAAAAGGTTCAATTAGTTTTAATGGAGTGCACAGTACTAATGATGTATATTATGTGAAGGGTTTGAGGAATAACCTTCTAAGTGTTGGTCAGATGTGTAGCAATGGCTTTAAACTTGTGTTTTAGAACAATACCTGTGAGATCAGAAAAGGGTCCAAAAATGGAGATATGGTTGTTGTTGGAAGAAGAACTCATGGAAACATCTATCAGTTGAAGGGAGTTGATGGTCAGTGTCTAGTATCTCAAGTCAGTGAAAGTTGGTTATGGCATCAAAGAATGGGTCATGTAAATTTTGATAACCTAGTCAAGATCAGTTCAAAGGTGATTGTTCGAGGGTTTCCTAGAATCACAAGACCTGCTAATGCTATGTGTAGAAGTTGTCAGTTGGGGAAATAGACTAGATGCAACTTTAAAGGAAAAGAGTACTGTACTACCAGAATGCTGGAGTTAGTTCACACTGGTCTTTGTGGTCCAACTAGAACTAGAAGCATGAATGGAGACATGTATTTTATGTTGCTTATTAATGATTATACTCGAATGACATGGGTTGCATTTCTTAGAGAAAAGACTTAGGCTCTAGATAGGTTGAAGGTATTTAAAGCAAGAGTGGAAAATGAGGTGAATTTGAAAATCAAGTGTTTGAGATCTAATAGAGGTGGTGAATTCACTTCTGGTGAATTTAATGCATTTTGTGAACAACATCGCATAAAACATAGTTTTCTGCTCTGAGAACCCCTCAGCAGAATGGAGTAGTTGAAAAGAAAAATAGGACTATACAGGAAACTGCTAGAACTATGATGAAAGAATCAAATGTACCAGATGTATATTGGGGAGAAGCGATACACATTGTTGTCTATGTTCTAAACAGAGTACAAATCAAATACAACAACGAAAAGACTCCTTTTGAGCTATGGACTAGTAAGACTCCTACTGTGAAGTATTTTAAGGTATTTGGAAGCAGATGCTATATTAAAAGGGATGATGAAAATATTGGAAAGTTTGATGCTAGATGTGATGAAGGAATCTTTCTTGGATACTCTAATACTAGCAAAGCATACAAATGTTTTAACAAAATATTGAGAAAGATTTTTGAAAGTGCTAATGTGAAAGTTGATGAGGACATACGCAGACCTATTGAGATAAGTGAAGTTGAACTTGATGATCCTATCTGTGGACATGCACCAGAGGAGAATAAAGAGAAGGAAGAAGAAGAGAAAGAAAAACAAAATGAAGAAGAAGAAGAAGAGAATGAGCCAAAACCTGTTGTTAGGACTCCTAAGTATGTACAAAAGAATCATCCAGAGGAACATATAATTGGAAACAAGAGTGAAGGTGGAAGACAAGAAGCAGAGTTGCAGCTGAGGTAAACTTGTGTTTACTTTCTAAGATTGAACCTAAATCTGTAAGTGAAGCATGTGAAGATGAAAGCTGGATGAGAGCAATGAAAGAAGAGTTATAGCAGATAGAAAAGAATCAGACATGGGAGCTAGTCCCTAGGCTTGTAAATAAAAATGCGATTGGCTCGAAATGGGTGTTTCAGAATAAGCTAAATGAAAGTGGAGAAGTTGTAAGGAATAAGGTAAGACTTGTATGTAAGGGATATTCACAAGTTGAAGGTATATATTTTGAAGAGACTTTTTCCCTTGTGGCTAGAATGGAAGCTATAAGGATGTTTTTGGCATTATCAACCCACAAGGACTTCAAAGTGTATTAGATGGATGTTAAGTCAACTTTTCTGAATGGTGAGTTGGAGGAAGAAGTGTATATGGAACGACCTGAAGGGTTTCAGTTATCTGACAAATTGGACATGGTTTGTAAGTTGAAGAAAGCATTGTATGGACTGAAGCAAGCTCCCAGAGCTTGGTATGCAAGATTGGACAAATACTTGACAAAGCAAGGATTCAGCGAGGGTTCTACTGACAGTAATCTCTACTTCAAGGTACAAGGTAACAAAATGTTGATAGTAGTTGTGTATGTAGATGATATCATTTTTTGTGGAAATGATGGCATGTGTAAAAGGTTTGCTGAAGAGATGCAAAAAGAATTTGAGATGTCTATGATTGGTGAATTGAATTTCTTTCTTGGTCTACAAGTAAATCAAACCGATAAAGGGATATTCATTTCACAATCTAAGTATGTAAAAGAGTTGTTGAAGAAGTTTGGGATAGAGGATTCCAAATCGGTTTGTACTATTATGGTAATCGGATGTAAACTGAGCAAAGATGATGAATCTACTAAGACCGATCAGAGCAAATACAAATCTATGATTGGTGGATTGTTGTATCTTATTGGTACTAGACTGGATATTATGCATGCAGTTTGTTTAGTTGCAAGATTCCAAGCAGATCCTAAAGAAGCGCATGTCACAGGTGTAAAGAGGATATTCAAATATCTTAAAGGTACACCTGATTATGGATTATGGTACCCTAAGAGTGATGATTTTACCCTGAGTGCATACACAAATGCTGATTGGGCTAGATGTGTAGATGATCAAAAGAGTACCAATGGTGGTGCTTTCTTTCTTGGCGAAAGACTGGTTTCTTGGTTGAGTAAAAAGCAAGACTCAGTTTCTTTATCCACTGTAGAAGCATAATATATTGCTGCAACATCCTCATGCACACAGGTTTTCTGGATGAAGCAAACTCTGAAAGACATTGGAGTGGTATGCAATGAGCCTATTTCTATTTTCTGTGATAACACTAGTGCAATAAAAATTTCAAAGAACCTGGTTATGCATTCAAAGACAAAACACATATCTATCAAATATCATTTCTTGAGAGAAAAAGAGCTGGAGAATGAAGTCAGATTGGAGTATGTGACAACAAAGGAACAAATTACAGATATATTTACTAAGGCTCTTCCGAAGGATACTTTTGAGCATCTTAGGGAGAGGTTGGGGGTCATTGGCCCTCCGAACTAAGTGCACACATGAAGGTGCATCAGTCTAGTGAATTCACAGATCCTTGATTTTTCTGGATTGATAGATGGGTCTACTCTGTAGGGGGAGTAGAAATTTTTTGCATTATTGCAGGATGAGTGTACTCCTAAGGGGGAGTAATCAGAGTTGTTGGTATTTTCCTTTGATGTCAAAGGGGGAGAGAAAAGCATGTGAAAAACTATTGCAATTGCAGAGAAGGTGTTCTCCCAGATATTGTAGGATGTTTTCTTTGATGTTTTTTCACACCATGTGTTGCCATCAATGAGAAAGGGGGAGATTGTTGCAAATATGAGCTAGTCTGGTGGTGTTTTCATCAATGTTGTCATTGATGTTAACACTGTTCTATATGTTGTAGAGTGAGTTCAGTATGTTGCAGGTTGTACATGTATAGTTGAGATGCTGCTGAGATGTTGTGCGTACATGGAGATATCTTTATGTCGTTGCAGATGTGCTAGGTTGATGTGTTTCCAAGTGATTTTGAGAAAATTAATAAACAAGAGAAGTCAAAGTGATGGATGTGTTCAGATTGTGCTCTGGTATGTGCTTCACGTTTCTCCTATGTTGATCCTATGCCTATGGGGTTCTAAAGGTTTGTTGATGGTGATATGATGGTGATATATTTTGAGTTTCAACTTCTGGTTTGATGGGATGTGAAAGTTATTTTCATCAGTATGCAGTTTCTACCAGTAGAGTTGATCCTCTATGGACTAGGAGAAATATTTTGCTCCGTAGTCCTCTGTTGTTTTGTTTCAGATCTTGCAGATCTGAGATATGTCTTATGATGGTGTTCTCTATGTTTTGGAAAAGAAGGCTAGAGATTGGTGATCCAAAAGTCATGGTTCAACATTTCAGTATTGGTTTGCACTGTTTGGATGAACTAGTGAAAGGTATTCAGTGGTTGAAGCATATGGTTTTGTTGCGGATGAATCTGAAGGTATTAGAGATGTATTTTTGTGCATGATGAAGTGTGTTGTGGAGTTCGTGTGTCATCTTCATGTTGGGAAGCGTGTGCATCATTGATCATT
>VDFB02281492.1:941212446-941235738 GCA_007258455.2 Sequoia sempervirens | reverse complement strand
AAACTTGGGATCTCCAACATAGAAGATCTGCCTGATGGTTCAAGAGGTTCAATAGGAGTTTCAAGAGGTCTATTAGGATTCCTAAAACTTACAAATTTATATTTATGGACCTTCTCCTTGGCATGTTGTTTTAGAGGGTTAATGGGAGTTTTAAGGTACTTCCTCGGGTTCCTGAAACTCACAAAATTGTACTTACAAACCTCCTTCTTAACAAGTTTCTCTATTGGATGAGCTTGCCTAAAACTAGGGGCATAAGAGGCTGATTGAGCCTTTGGCCCTTATGCTAGAGCAAGTGTGAGCACGAGCTTCTTTTTCTACTCTCTAGCAGCAGTCTTCCTCATAAGACATTCCTCTTGCCGCCTTCTTTGAATCTCCATTTTCTGTTCATATCTCCATTGAGCTTCTGTCTTTTGTTATGGATAGTGAGTTTGATGGGTAAGATCATCCTGCTATAGGAAATAATCTCGTTATCCCTTATAGGCTTGATAAGCCAACTCCTCCTGTTGTTGCCTCTCAATATCATCTAGCTGCCTAGTGAAATCTTGCAACAGGGTTTGATTTCACTCATTTCCACACTATCAACAATTTAGGGCTGGCTAGAATAGTAACAAGGTTGATTTAAAAATAAGGATCCTTTTGGGGTTGAACTTGAGTATAAGCTAGTTTCCAAGAAGTTGGAGCAGGGGGGTGGTTAGTAAGCATTTAGAAAGGATTGATAGCCAACTATAATAGGGCTCTTTAAAGAAAAAGTGGTAGTGTTAACAATCAGATATGCACCCTTTGTCAGATTTGCAAAATCATACTATCTATTGAAACATGGAAACTCTTTTCTAATGTGGGTGATCTACGTGAAAAGAGAATCTCCAGAGTGAGTTGATTCTCTGAATGATGGATCCTATTCTAAGTGATTCCTCTAAGAAAAGGGATAGAGAATAACTGAAATTGAAACCTATGACTTAAATTGATTTTCAAAATTTAATGGTGACTAAATGATGACTCTCGGGTTTCGTCCAATAAACAAATTAGAAAACAACAATATCCTCATAATTTCCTCATGAACACCCAACACATAAAATACCTAGGCGCGAAGATTCCAAAATTTAAATACAATTGCAACCAGATCTTTGGAACTTTTTGTAACGCGATTACACCTTTAGATATAACAAGTGGATTCTCGTGAAATGTAAAATCACAATATAACATCAAAACCAAAATAGATACTAAAACACTGAGAAATAGAAACAAAGCCGTGTCTTTATTCAATTGAAGGAAGTATCCAAATCCTCCAAAATGAGTACAGCAGTTTGCTAAGCTCAAAATGTGTAAGAGTAAGAAATTAGAATCAACTGTAGAAAACACTAAGTTTTCTCAAAGATAAAACCCAAACCCCAATCCCCAGCCCAAAGAAAAAGCCCAGTTGCATCAAATTCGTCTAAGAAGTTTGCAATAAAAAGTGGTGCATTACTAACTTTTTGCATGTACATACTAAAAAGCTTCTCAAAATAGACCAAATCTGCTTTTAAAAAAAAAAAAAAAAAAACACCTTATCTCTCCAACAAGAAGCTCAAATCCGACCAAGGAGATATCTCTCACAAATATGCTAAAAATAGCAAAGAGATAAAACAACTTGTTTTATTCCTGCTTTACATGGCTTGCAGATCTTATATTCTCACAATTTGATAATTCTTGCAATTAAAGATTTGAAATCTTTTGCAAAGAAAAAAACAACCTTATTTCTCCAATTACAATAATTGATTTTATTAAAAAATCATAAAAAATAATACAATATTATCCTCTCATCCATACCCTAATTGATTTCTTTAAAATCAATTAAAAAATAAAAACCCCAAGACATTTAATCACTCTTCATTTAAAACTAAAGTATAGACATAAGTATTGACATTTAAATCAAATGCCTTAGGTATAAATCAAGACCTAAAATCATTAAGACTTATGAAGTCTTATGAATTTTCCAAAAAGGCTCGACCTAGGCATGAAATTTGGCCACCAAAAGTATTTTATTTGGCATAGGGATTTCAAAAATTAAAGAAATATATTCCCTAAGTCGAATTAGGGTTTGAGAAACCCTAATGAACAAAACTAAGAGATCCCTATTATTTCGCATCATTTGAAAGTGAAGACTTGGAAAAGAAATGGCTCTGCAGCTGCCGCCATGTATGAGCTAGGGTTTCATCTTAATGAGGGGAATTTGAGCCGCCATGCTCATTGTCTTCTGTCGAAATCTCTCCTTCTCGGGATGGTAAGCCATTTTTTAAGCTCCTTCGAGCTTCTTTGCTTTATTCTGAGCCATTTTTCTGGCCTTGAGGCCGCGACATGAGCACACTTTCTGATGTATATTTGTGTTTCTGTGTGTTTACTATTGATGCCATACCATTCGACCACCATATGTGAGCTCAACCTTGCTTTGGAAGCTCTGTGAGGCCACGACATGCTTGTTCCTCTCTCTACATGCATGGTAAGCCTTTGCTCTCTCTCTATTTTTTGTTGAAAACCAAAGCTTATAAAAGCTTGTCTCTACAAAAAATTATGATTTCTTTATTGAATGAATTCATGGCCATTGCACAGGCTGCTCCATGCTTATATGCTTTGAATACAATTTGTTCAGAAGATTTGCATAATTTTCACTGTCTTTCTTCAGATTTGAGGTCTAACACACGTACTTAAAGCTTTCTATTTCAAAAATGAAACTTTGAAACTCCTCTCCTTAGCCGTGGCCACTCATGCACCAAATGGGTTTTTTGTTACTTTCTGGGCTCGACCCAAGAGAGCATATTGTGTATTTTTTGTATCTAGAACAAAACCCCCATATGGGTATTTGTTAATTCTGAAGAAAACATTCATTTTGTGTTTCTGTTGAAAACCCCATGTGGGTAACCTGGAAATTGTACTATCTGCATTTTAATCTCAAAACCCCAATGTGGGTATTCTGAAAAATGAAAGAAATTTGCATTCTATTTAAAAAACCTTTCATGGCATTCTGGAAAATGCAAGAAAATCTCTCTGTTATTTTGTAGCAACATTGTACTTGTGAATTATGAGTATCTTGAGACAAACACCACCTTTGATTGTTTCAAGCATTTTAAGTTGATAACAAAAACTCTTGATTTCTGTGCATTAAACCTAGACTTAAGTCTTCGTGGCTGTAGCTCCACTTGCATTTTCAGTTTACTATATTTCCTTTGACTAAAACCCTAGCTCGAGGGTATTGACTGCCACCATTTGTTCACAGGGCTAAAACCATAGCACTGGCATACTGAATAAAACACCGTACTATATCTTCAAAAGCAATGAACTCTTTAACTATTTCCCTCCACTCTCATCCAAAATGAAACTAGTTGTCTTCATTACATCATCTGCATACTGGTCACTGTACTGATGCTTTTCATCTTCCATTCTAATGGGAATATGAATCTCTGTCCATTCTTGACTATCATTTCATTTTTATGCTCTTCTAACTGGCACTCTTCATGCATTTTTATGCTCCATTTAATAAAACTGTCTTATGCCTTGCTCTCTTCCCAAATGAAAAATTTGAAACTTGAAACATGCTTCCTTTATTAAATAATACTCTTATTAATGAGGCATTATGTATTCTTGTTCACTATCATTGATTATGAGGTGGAACACTGCTGTAATATCATGAAAGAAGATGCATAAACAACACCCAAGGCAGAAAAATGCAAACTATATAGCAATATTTGAGATTTACAATCATGAAAATGATGTATTCAGTTGAATTGATTGAGCTCATTTAAGTCTACTGTCCACCTGTAGCTTTCAGGAAGCATACTACTTGATTGTTATAAGTGAAAAGTCAGCTTGATGGATTGATAAATGAACTCTGCTTTACTCCTTCAGTTGTATAGTTCAGATGAATATGGTGATCACACTCCTTCTCTCAACCCCATCTGTAATGTATAAGGGGCAGCATGCCAAGATCTACCCTTGTGGGAGCCCTTTTTCCCCACATGCTTGGTCTTCAAAAGATAATCAGCTACATGACTTTTCCTATACCTGCACAGGAAACAAACGATGTTAGCATAAAAACAATATGTGATGATGATGTTTCCTTCTTTGCTTCTATCCATCTCCCATCTCCCATTTTTTGCAACTATTTCAATGTATCGTTGGCAACATTTTACATTATTGTTGGTGGTTCATATAGGGATGTTCATAGTCGAAGCTTTAACAACCCCTCTCTTCTCTTACAAGTCGATTGGAGCTTGAGGATGAAGGATGGTGCACCACTTCTACATCGGCCAAAATCACAGGCAATGATGATTATGTTCATGCTTATGTGATTTCTTTTCCTGCATCTTCAATAGTGTAGCATGCTCCTCATGATGCATTGTGATAGTTACATCCACGACTTGTGTGGATTCTTTAAATCTCTCTCTGTACTTTTCATTCTTCTGTAAAGAAATGCATCAAAATGCAAAAAATGTACTATCATTTATATTCTCACAATCAAATGAAATATGTCATGTGAATGAATTCATGAAATAATTGAAAGCACTCTGTTATGCTTAATCATTTGTATACTCAGTTCTTTACTCCATTTGATTTGTAAAATATTTGAGCAATACTTTTGAAACTCAGTTTTTCTTAAAGCACTTGCAAAACTGTCACTTGATGAATGATAAATATAGTGCAAAACAACACTTAAGCACATGCAAAAATAACTATTCTTTCACTTTCAAATATAACAATATCTAATCAGCTCCACCAATTGAGCTGTAGTGAAAATTTGGTAATAGGTAGCACTTCTAGCCTGATATTGTTGATGGGGGGGAACTTGGCATTATCATGATATGGGGGAGTGTACATGTGATTTCTATTTTAATTTTCCATATTTAAGCATGAGAAGAATAAGAAATCTTTTTAAAATTATTTAAAATGAAGTTAGAGGTTTTCTCAAACAAAGAAATTTTTGGCTACATACTAGCTAAGTCACCCAAAATGAATTGCAAAGCCACTGTTAGTTGTAGAGTTACTAGGTGTTTGTATGATTTTCCAATGATTGTAGCTACTAGGAAACACACCAATATTCTTAGTAAAATAAATTAAGGCTCATAAAACCTATCCATGCAGATAAAATTGCATTGCTTGAACCGGTAGATTTGTCTCAGATTTGCATGGTGTTTGAAGATATTCCTCAAAAGGAAATATGCACTGGGCTACACCAAATTCTTTAGTAGAATGAAATTAGAGTGCCATCGGGCGTGCAAAAATTTATTATCACATAAAACTACACCATGTTGAACATAGACTCAACATTATATAGTAACACAATTGAAATGACCTTGAGGTGTGGGACCTTGCAAATTGAGGTCAAGTCTTCGAAGAAGGTCAAGTTTTTCTTCCGATCAAAGTGCAGATGTGTTGGTCCAACCCAACACAAAAATCCTGCCACTATCCTACTTTAACAACTTCCAGGGGAAAAGGGGTAGAAGGAACACATAAAAAGGGAAAGGCGAGGTGATACACCAAGATAGAATTGTGTTTCTCCTGCTTCATACAACACCATGTATCAATGAAACAACAAAAAAAATCACTCAAACATTAAGGAAATGAAGGTCTACACAACATACAAGGGATAATAGTGATAATGGTTAAATTTCATTAACATAAGGCATAGAAGTTGTAGCATTGGAAATTGTACTCCCTTGTAGGTGATAGTACAATTTCATGCTTAGTTTGGACCCACTTTAGTGACCCTTACATTTATGCATTTTTTGTAGGTGATAGTACAATTTCATGCTTAGTTTGGACCTACTTTAGTGACCCTTACATTTATGCATTTTTAACATCTCATAATTAGACCCTAGTCTCCTAAATTATGCATTTTGAGGCATATTTTTACCGTTTTCCAAGAAATTGCAAGCATTGAACAAATGCATTCATTTAAGGTCTTTCCCCCAACACCCTTTCTGGAAAATAGGGCTAGGACTTGGATGCCCTTGGGCATCTAGGTAACCCTATTTTTTCGGGATCCAAATTTGAATATGTCGGTGTCAACATTTTAACATTCAAAATTCAACTTGAAAGGGTTGGCTATTGGGATCTAATTTTTGGGAAATTAGAGAAATGCCTATAAATACCCAATCTTTGCACCATTTAAGACTAGAAAAAACTAGAGAGAAGAAAAGAGAAAGTAAGAGATCATTACATTCCACACATACATTTGAA
Source organism: Sequoia sempervirens (assembly GCA_007258455.2). Lineage (NCBI taxonomy): Eukaryota > Viridiplantae > Streptophyta > Pinopsida > Cupressales > Cupressaceae > Sequoia > Sequoia sempervirens. Next base: position 941,229,528 of record VDFB02281492.1, on the reverse strand, counting down.
TTTTTATGCTTTTAAGGTTATTTGTAGATTTGACCAAGTCCTATTTCATGATTGAAGTTTGATGCTAATAGAAAAGCATGATGGATTCTAGGTTTGGGAGATGCATTTGGCCATTTCTTTCAACCTAATGAATTGTTTCCTAAGTGTTCTCATCTTCAAGCTTCATCCTACTTGCATCCTAAAGCAAGGTATTATTATGTTTCAAATTTCCTAAGAGTGTTTTGACTTTCTCTTAGGTAGATCTTGTCATTTTCATATAGGAATCTTCTCTAATGCACTTGAGTAGGGTTTTATGCATTTTTGGCTCATAACAACCTTAGATGCACTTAAGGTTAGGACACACACACTGTTATCAATCAATTTTATTGGCTATTATGGATGTAGAAATAACAAAACAAGGGTTTGACTGAGGAAAACTCCTTTATAGCCACCCCCACCGTCTCTTTTGTAGGTTTATTACAAGTTAAGATCCGAAGATGAAAGTTTGTGGGGTTGGCATCAGAGAGCAAAAAAAGAGCTATAGGTTCAAGTTTTCAGTTCCAAAAAAGGTATATAGGGACTCAAATGCCTGTGGGCGACATTGTCCTCCTACTCAAACTATTTCCAAGTTTTCAAGATAGGTACACAATGTTTTGTCCTTCTCAGATCTACCTGTAAATCTCTGTTTCAGTTTATCAGTTATCAGGATCTTGCAATTTTCATGTTAGGGCACATATTCTAATTAGGTTAATCAAGGCAAATCAATTCCAATCCATTTCCAAGACTCTAAAAAGATGCAGATCCAGGTATGATTGGATCACCTCCATAGTTCAGAGCCAATCTTATCACCTTGTTGATCTCCATCTTAATGAAGCAATAAAAAATAACACACCACACCCACACAAAACAACACAAAAAATTTGAATCCTAGGTTTACACATTAGACCTAGGGTTCTCATTTTCTCTAGTTAATTTTGGTGAGCCTAAATCTCATCAAAGTGGATAGTCTCACCTCACATGGGAAGCCTGAAGATCTAGTGTACATCCCCAAGTGTAACTATCATCTCCCCCATTGGGATATGAAAGGTGAAAGTATCTACGTTCCACTGCTCAATGAGTGCCATCATCATAGCATCGTGATATCTCATGGGTGGCATAAGATATATCCAGTATAGTTTGGTGGTACGTAAAAATTATTCCTCCTCCCGTGAGAGTCGTGTGACCTACTCTTGTATAAATGAGAATAATAGTTCTCCTAAACACTGTCAAACACATGGTGGTACCTGTAAGAAACAAAAGGAATCATCAGTTACACAATAAACTTAGTAATCGAGCAACTAAGAGCATAATAAATTTGAATCAAGACAAGGGTGCTATTTTAGGATAGAGGCACCATCCTGGGACAAGGTCACCATTTTGGAACAGGGACACCCAAAGTGGACACTGTCGCCCATTTTGGACAAAGATGCCATGAATTTTGAAAAAAAATAAAACAACATAAAATAATGAAATAAATTACAAGAAAAAGGAACATACAACTCACCTTTGGTGCCACTGCATGCAACGCCCACTCATAGGATCTTGGGTCTCGGGGGTTGGTATGGTCGTTGGCTCAGCATTCTCGCTCCTCGACGTAATGGTATCTCTCTTTAAGCCTTCAAATAGTAAAAGTGAAAATGATGGTAAAAAAGGTGATTTTTCTCTAACAGATAGTTAAATTTAGTACAAGCATATATTATTTAATTCACCATAGTGGGGATAGTGAACTCTGATTTTGATGTTGTCTATTGTGTTGGACTCATATTTTTGTCCCCTATCATATCCAATGTTTGTCGATAGTTGGCGTTGTCATCTCATGACCCTATCACAAGCATTTCCATCACCAATATTAGCAATTTGATGCGGTTAGATTGCTACTTTGATTCCATCTCCATAAAGCAAGTAGAATCTAGGGGCATACATCTACCCTCGAATTTGGCTCTCCTTAGAAGTTGGCATGTTTGTTTGCAAGTACAAGATGATTTTTGAATATCTAACAAATCGATTTGCAGGATACGATTCCTAACATTGTGGTTTTGCAAATGACTACACTTGGGGCTTCATTCTCCCATTCATGAATGATTCATAGTATCCTTATGAGTATCCTTTTTGTATGACATAATTTAATTTTGGTACTTTATCTTGCATATGCATGTAGTGTCATATGGCCGCTAAAGTGGGGGCTAAATATGGCGTCAAAAATTGTACTCCCTTGTAGGTGATAATATAATTTCATGCTTAGTTTGGACCTACTTTAGTGACCCTTACATTTATGCATTTTTAACATCTCCTAATTAGGCCCTAATATCCTAAATTATGCATTTTGAGGCTTATTTTTGCCATTTTATGAGAAATTACAAGCATTGAACAAATGCATTCATTTAAGGTCTTTCCCTCGACACCTTATTTTTTTGGAAAATAGGGCCAAGATTGGGATGCCCTTGGGTGTCAGAGTCCCCCTATTTTTCCAAGATCCAAATTTGAATATGTCGGTGTCAGCATTTTAACATTCAAAATTCAACTTGCAAAGGTCAACTATTGGGATCTTTTTTTTGGGAAATTAGAGAAATGCCTACAAATACCTAGTCTTTTACAAAGAGAAAGTAAGAGATTATTAAATTCCACCACATACACTTTAATTTGCAAGTTTTCAAGCTTATTTGTAGATTTTATCAAGTCCTATTTCATGATTGAAGATTGTTGCCAATAGAAGAGCATGATGGATTCTAGGTTTGGGAGATGCATTTGGCTATTTCTTTCAACATAATGACTTGTTTCCTAAGTGTTCTTATCTTCAAGCTTCATCATACTTTTAGCCTAAAGCAAGGTATTATTATGTTTCATATTTCCTAAGAGTGTTTTGACTTCCTCTTATGTAGATCTTGTCATTTTCATATAAGAATCCTCTCTAATGCACTTGAGTAGGATTTTATGCTTTTTTGACTCATAACAACCTTAGATGCACTAAGTTTAGGGCATACACATTGTTATCAATCAATTTTATTAGCTATTGTGAAGGTAGAAATACCAAAATAGGCGTTTGAATAAGGCAAAATATTATATAGAAACCCCCACCATCTCTTTTACAAGTTTATTATAGGTTCAAATATGAAGACAAAAGTTAGCAGGGTTGGCATCAAAGAGAAAACAAAGAGCTACAGGTTCAAGTTTTCAGTTCCATAAAAGGTATATAAGAAATTAGACACCCTTGGGTAACTATCCTCCTACTCATACCATTTTTTATTTTTCAAGACAGGTACGCAATATTTTTCCCTTCTCAGATCTGCTTGCAAATCTCTGTTTCAGTCTGTCAATTATCAAGATCTTGTAATTTTCATGTTAGGGCACATAGTCTAATTAGGTTAATCAAGGAAAATCAATTCCAATCCATTTCCAAGGCTCAAAAGGATCAAATCCAAGTCTAATTGACTCACCTTCATGGTTGAAAGTCAATCTTATCACCATGTTGATTTGTATCCTAATGTACCTTTGGAAAAGGAGTAAAATTAATCCTAGGTTTAAACACTAAACTTAGGGTTCCCTTTTTCTATGTTCCAGAAGCAATCTTTACAATGACATAATGAAAAATGCAATGTTTTCTAGAGAAAAACCCTATAGGATCCAGAGGAAGAACCCTTAAAATGAATACAATCGCTGCTTTTATAGTGCAAGCATAACTCGTATCTCATAGATCAAACCCTAACCTAACTAAGGTTAGAAGTCAACAAAAATCTGATCAAATTGAGGGCAGAGGAGTTGGTCATCAAGTCCCATGCTAAGATAAGCCTAGAAAACCTTGATGTGCATGTCATGCCTCTGCATTGAATGTTATGTAAGTGTAGAGTAGAGAACTCCCAAAAATATGCCATGAAATCCGGTCTGCAAAAAAGGAATGGCCCTTCCATACAGAAAGAAGTATGGGCATCACTTTTACATTGAATATAGCATGGAAATCTATGAAAGATAAGCCTTGCACTAAAAAATATGATCTTGGTAGCAAAAAATGTCGCTCGGCCATTACTTCAAGTGCTCCCACGAAATGTTGTGTTTATCCATTGAGAAGTTTGAATTTGGATAATTCGATGTGAGATGGAGGACCAAGATCAAATCTCTTTATCAAGTTTAAAACACAACCATTGATCTGCATAAGATATAAGATCAACAACCCCTGCACCCCCTCAGACCAACATAGAACCTTTAAAATTGTTTTAGGAGAGAGCACGCTATGAAGAGGCAATGTGCTCCAATCATGGATTGCCATGCGTCACTATTATTAGCATTCAAAAAGCACACTTTTACTCTATATTGAAGGAATGAAAATGCATTATAAATAAACTCAACAATGTAATCAAAAGTCACCACACATCATCACTTACTGCCTTTATTTCTCAGTGCATTTTTTCTATGCGTTGGGAACATATAAATTTTCTACAAAGACACTTAGCACTAAAAATTGGAGCTAACACCTATCATCATTCCATCTATAAATGCCTTAGCACATTCTTGGAACTTAGTGATGGAAATTACACTTTGAAGGAACTTAGTGTTGCAATGAGAAATTTCCATATGTCCACTGGTGACATCACACCCTTAGTACCCTTTTTCTATATGCTCCTTGCAAAGAAACATGTTGTGAAGGAGAAAAAGCACTGCAATTAGAAAGTGACAGATGTCACATTTCCACAAGTTCATAAAGATGGTGTGGTAGGTAGAGAAAGAGCTTGCGGGTTTGTAGAATATCAACATGTGGCGATGTTTCAAGGACTCGTGAGAGCAAGATATGACAAAGTAAAGATCCGCTAATAGTATAACTCTTTGTGAAACAATGCAATGATGACACTTGGTAGCATTTTAGGGTTTCAAGGGAAGAAACAAGCTAACCCACCATCGCCCCATGAAGGTTTAGCTTCTGTAATGAAAATTAACATGTGCTCCAATACGTGTCAGCTTTTCGCTAACTCATTGGGGTGAAAGTGTGAGAGGAAAAGGCCTTATGAAATGAAGAGATCTCATGATATATAAAGACTTTTGGCGCACGTGCCTTAAAAATAACTTATGTTCACTACAAAACGAAGGTGACAATGGGTTAATAAAATATGAGGATGTGGATAATAAGACATTAGGCATTTGATAAGTCCTTTTAGACCACATGCCTAATCAATAAGTTAGGCAAGGGGGGCCAGTAAATGCATGAAGCAACAACCCTTAAGTCACAACTTAAGAGGCCAAACAACCAGATATAGGGAGTCAATGTAAAATTATAACAATAGTAACTACAACATTGCCTAGAGCTAGGGTTTTTATGGTATTAGACCTAAACAAAGTGTTGTAACAAAATTTCAATAAACCCTAGCCAATATATACTCATTGTGAAGCTTAGGACATGGACAAAACTAGGAACCATGACCGAAATCCCAACTGGACCCAAGGAGAGAAAGAAAGGGCCGACTCTTAGACATTTAGAGAAATGGGTAGGTGGCACAAAGTATCAACAAATGTCAATAATAATTATACCCTTTAGATATAGGTCATCAATTTTAAAGCTCAAAAGTATTTTAAAATGGGTTCAATTTTTTTCATTATGAATTTAAATTTTCTGCCAAAGTTTCCTCTTAGGATTTATCAAAGGGTTTAGGGTTGTTCAAAGTTGTAAAAGATAAATTAAACCCCTAAAAATCTCACACTTGGATTTTAACCTTGAATAAGTATCATTTACATGATATAAACTTTTACATTGGTATTGATGCAACTTAAACTCTTCATTATTATAATGTAATGTAAACCTTTATTCTTATGATGCAATGAGGTACATGATCCTAAAAATGAATCATACATCCTAATGAAAAATATAATAAAGACATACATCTATCTTGCCACATCAAAATTCAATCTACCAAGCTAAAATACAAACCAGAAGAAGTATGATTGCCCTCAAACCAGAAGCCTACATATCATTCATATGCAATGAGAAAGATGAAAATATAAATAACCTAAGATTCTAAGCTCATCATAAAAGGGTTAAATTCTCTTGAGAATGTGATCACACAAACTCTTCATCAAGATAGACCAAGAATTGATCCCATTCTCATCTAGTTAACATCACAAAATAGAGGCAAGTCAATCAATCAACCAAACTCACTCCACAATATATATTAGGATAAATAATTCATCTAAACCATGCAATATGATCAAGCCTCTACATGACCAAGCCAAAGTGACCAACTAAGACCTAGACTAGAATCTAACTCAATGACCAAGATGAAAGACTAATAAATTTGGGAATTTATTCAATTTCTTAAATCAAAAGATATCCATTTTACTTGTGTAATTATTCATTTATTCAATTAATTAGTTAGAGAAAATATGGACAACGCTGGTAAATTTTTTTGTATTAACTAAAAATCCATATAAGTATACAATGTTATATCGGTAAAACTACAATATATGTACAAGAAAGTAACATAGACTTACAATAAATCCATATAGGTGTATAATGTCACATATATGTAATACAAAAATACATGTACAAAACTACCATTTAGGCATACAAAAAAGTCCAAATGTAATCACTTCCCTCCAAGGGAAGAGAAGAGATCAAGATCCACCTTTGACTTTCAAGTGGATGGAGAGGCAAGCAATGATGGTTTCTTTCAAACTTACTAATTAGATCTCCTCTCATTAGTTTTCTAGAGCTCCACCTAATACAATAAAAACACATAAATTAATATATAAAAAAATGAAAATATTGTTTAACATGTAATAAAATAATCACTTGCCTCTAGTTGATAATCCCTCTCAAGAAATCATTGCCTCTCTTCATTCATGTGAAGGACACGAGTTGGGGTTGTGACCTCAAATGACAAGCATGAAGAATAAAATTAAACTAAAAATGATTATAATTTAAATTTGCACTAATAGATTTGGATAAAACAATAAAAAAATATGAATTTTAGTAATTTGGCTTGTACCTCTATAAAATGAAATGAATATAATATTATTGTGGCAATGCCCACCTCCATTGTCTTACAGATTGTTGATGGTCAAAATAACACAACAACGTTAAACAAAATATTTCTTCTCTATTTCTCCTAAAAAAGATAATTGATCTAAAACCACCTAACTTCCAAGGTCTCTGTAGTTGGTTCTCAACTGTGCTGTCATCATTTAGTGGCTCATGCAACTGTAATATTCAATGGGCCTTTGCTGATAGAACGGTACAAACTAGATAATACAAAGTAATCTAACATGGGGGTTTTAAATAAATAAAAAAAGATCGATCAAAGACTTAGAAAAGCAAGATGTGAACACAAATTTCTTTAAATTTAGACATGCAATTGTTGTAATGAGCATTTCCTAATTAACTAAAACTACAAAATGAAACAATTCATGAAAAGATTCATGCAATCCCATCCATTCACAATGCAGATTTAAGATACATTACACCATTCATCATCACTTTTTTTTTAGAGAATCAATTTTTCAACCATAAAACATCACAAGCTCATCACCAAGATTCACAAATCAATAAACAACAAGAAACATCATCCACAAATAACACAATAGATAGTTTTGAATTTGATTTCTTCTTATTGATTTTCATCAATTTTAAGAAACATTTATGCACAGTAAGATTCACTGGCATACAAAAAACCATAGTCTATTGTCATCATCACTACACTAAGAAACTTTTGGAAACTAAATATTTGCATTAAAAATAACTGTAAAATGTTTAACTTGTTGCATAAAGCTATAAAAATGAAAATATCTTGTCTTGGGCAGCAAATCTGACTTCAATTTTCTGACCTTTACAATGAGGAGAAATTTTTATCTTATAGAAAGAATTAACATTAATTTCTCCTATCAAAAATCATGATCCATCAATTTGGGGCCTAGATCCATAATTATAGGGGGCGCCTCTAGTTGAGTTTGTCTCCTTTTGCTGAAATTGTTAAAGCTGGGGAAGTATGCCTCATGCCTGTTGACTGGGAGTTGCTACTCATTACTGTTGTTAATCAGTGCACCCAATTCCTAAGCTGCCAAAACTTGATCTGGGGTTAAGTATTTGTCAAAAAGTGATATGGGGTTCCTGATGTCCATAGGGCGCTCCATAGGACGCTTGAAACTGGTTAACATTTCTGACTTTATCCCTTTTAAAAAAAAAGAATATTCCTTTTCTTGCTCAGTCGCTTTTAGCTACTTTGGACACTTTAACTTGTTGGAAATAATCATCAACATTGCTGAAAATCTGCTGCAAGGTCTCATCTTCAGGCACATCTACCCATTCCACCTTGAACATTGCTCTTTCGAACTCTTTGGTGGTGGCCGCATACATATCTTGTAGCTGGGAAACATTTCTAGCAGTGTCTCATACATAAAATATGATCTCCATTAGCTTGTCTAGGAGAGGCCCTTCATCATCATCTCCTTCTTTAATCATTCTCTCCAACTTGATGTTCCATTGATCTTTCATTTCTTGTAAGAAGATTAAATCAACATCAAGTGCAGCCTCCATGCCAATTACTTCAACAATAATCCCTTTAATCACCTTTCTTTCATCAGATAAGTCCTATTGGGCATGTTGCAATATCCTTCTGTGCTCCACGAGAACCTCTATTTTGAAGATTAATATATTCATACATTTATCAAGATAACTAACATCTTGATCTTCCAAAATAGCATATTCAATTACATCAGCTTTGGGCACCTTCTTCAAAATCCTCAACTTATGTATATAGCTTGCATATTTATCTTCCTCTACTCCAAGTTGCTCAACATATCTCTCCAAAGACTTAACCAGTTCACTTACCTCTTTATAAACTTTAGAACTAGCAGTGAAAATCTCCTCAATCCCCTTCTTAAGAAGGTCAACCCACTTATCCATCATAAGTGTCATAACCCAATTTTACTTCATATTTATTTAAATATGGAAATTGAATTGTTGATGAAATTCAATTAAATATTAAATGGAGATTCTGGAATATTCACATGTTGAATATGAGGAGTTGACTAATGTTGACTTAATAAAATCCTGAAAACTATTTTTATATATATGTCATCATGGATTGAACGTTACTGATCAATTTGCAAGTATGTGCAGTAGCAAGGTGACAGGATGAAGGACAAGAACATGGTTGAAGTATGATTGTTTAGCCGAATCGAACGGTAAGCCAATTGGAATCTAGGTGCACACACCACGAAAGGGCATGATGATTTGCATTTTAGTCAAATTGCATATGTCTGAGAATGAGAATTTCTTGATTTGAATTGATTCTGTGTTTGGAAATATATGGCTTGTAGATATAAAATTTCCCATTTGAAAATCTATGTTAGATGAAACAAAAATAAGATTTCTTTATATGTATGTATAGAGATGCTTGAATTTGAATTTAAGTTGTCTATTGAAAGTGTTATTGTATGGAACTTGTAAGCCATAACAAACAATTACACATGGAAGTAAATATGTATATAAAATATAAACATATACATATACATATATACATGTGTGTACATAAGACTTGAATACATACATATATATATACATACATACATATATGTATACATACATACATATATATACATACATACATACATAGATACATATATATATATATATATATGTGTGTGTGTGTGTGTGTGTGTGTGTGTGTGTGTGTGTGTGTGTGTGTATGCAAGTGTAGAAAGTATGGTAAATGAGAATGGGAATCATTTAAATAAACACAAAAATATGAATAAAATAAATAAATAAATATATGTATAGAGTGATATATATATACTATGTATATATATATGTATATATATATATATAGATATATATATACATAGTATATATATACATATATATACCATGTATATATATATATGATAGTATATATATATATACTATGTATATATATATACATAGTATATATATATATACTATATATATATATACTATGTATATATATATACATAGTATATATATATATATACTATGTATATATATATATATACTATGTATATATATATATACTATGTATATATATATACATACATATATATAAATATATGTATGTTTGAATGCTTATTCAAATGTATATGTGTTGAGTTCAAATGATAACCGATAGCATACTAATATATGGTTGATAATTAAGAATGACTACGAAGGTGGCAGTAATGCCTGCCACGAATGTAATGGCGAAATTTTTGAATTTTGTGTAGTGGTCGGAAGTTAGGCCATAATGCCTCCACCTTGGGCAAGCAAATAAAGATTGTGTTTCCATTTTTAGAGAATGCATAGGCAGTGGGTGAAGGAAGAAAAATCAGAGAAAAAGGTGGGTCGATGGAAGGAAAAAATAGAGGAGTTCAAAGGAAAAAGCCAGGGGTAGCTTCATCAATTTGAATCGAAGGTAAATCCAAACCATGCAAATATATATAAACTCGTTTTATATCCATTATTTCCTTCTCTAATAACCAACGATAACAAATTGTATTTTGTGTATCGTTGCTTTCATTTTTCTGTGAAGCGATGGCCTTAGGTCGAATGGCTTGGTGTCAACCTCTGTGGTTCGCTCGTTTGCATTTGTGTATAAGATCATTCTTAGAATGCCATACAAATAGATCTATGAGCTATGCCGAGCCTTGACTGATAATCTCAAGTGGTTCCTCCTTGAGGCCGCACTATTAAGCATGCCATACAATGGCGTTTGTTTACTTTACAACAAATTTGTTTATATAAATATATCACTTTGAATAAACTATGGTAGGAATCGATTAAGGATTCCTTTAGTAGAGGGTTTGTAACCCTATAGATTTCTTGTAAGATGGTTTTCCATTCTAGTGGATGTCGAGGCTCATATGTTTCAAGAGCCGAGCATAAACTTATGCTATATTTAAATGATAATCCTATAGGGCTATTGAATTAATCCGATGACTACTTAAGTGATTTCTCCTTAGCATATATGAGATAGAATATGATCCAGGGAAGTAATAGACCCCTCAGTATGTTGTATATTCTTGTTTTCTATATCGAACCTTGATATTATTGGGAAGGGTTGTGTTCATTTTTTGTTCCTAAGCCTTGTTGTGCCCTTAGCACACACACCCCGTTCGGAACGGGGACCCTCTTTTTCTTTCGACTTGCCAGTTTGTTTTTGTCGCCGCCTCATTTTGCATGCCCTGTTTTGTGCCCCTGATGGTCAATGAACCTTCAAAGTTTCATCATAAGTTGACCGTGCTTCCCCTTGGCTTGTTTTGTCAAGTTTTTGTGCTTTCCGGGGTCTCCCTGGCAGTTTGCTTTTGCTAGCGGCCCTAGACCCGGCCGGGCCCGCTCTCTCGGGTTTCCCTTGCCAGGTTTCCCTGTTGTGTCAGCCGTCCCTGACGGCGAATGGGCTGCATCTTCCCGGACCTTGGGCCCCAGCTCCGTAATTTTCGTCTAAAGTGTTTGTGAAAAATCTTGGCTGCCATTGAGCGCTTTGGACTCCGACCTCCGGACTTCCGAGTCCGGAGTTCCGTGAAGGTTTTGTCGTCTCTGACGATGGACCTCTGGCGAAACTCCGCCCTCCGGACCCCGACTCTCTCTTTGCCGCCCCCGACCCCTCTGAGTTGAAATTTCCAAACGGTTGTCGCCTTGCGCCCTCCTGGACTCCGGACCCTGGAGCTCCCGCCGCTGTCCGCGAATTCAAATCCACTGACTCGAGTGTCCGCCGTACTTGCATTTATTGCAACCATTAATGGCGGTTTGGGTATAAATTGGTCACCCAAACCTGTCATTCTCACTTGTCAGTATCACAGTGAGAGATTAGAGCTTGCCAGAGAGGAGCCCACCATCTTCGAGACCTTCACGCTCATCGCCCTCACCATCACCTCAACGATCGTAGGTGGATCCCACACCTCCCCTAATCGGGTGTTTGAGGTAGGTTTTCTGTTCACCCTCCCAAGCATTGTTTTCATGATTTCTAGGAATTAAAATGAACAATAACCATTAAAATGATATTTGAATGATAAAATATGGCACTATGAACAAAACCCATGTCCTCGAAAATTGAGTAAACCAACATAGCACCCCCATGACTAATTCAGAACTTTATCACCGCGTGTCCGTTCTTCGCAGGGGCATTCGCGCCCCTCGGGCCCAGACGCTCCCTTTGCCAGTGGAGACTTAACGAAAACTAGAGATGCCGAAACAAATTTTAGGTCTCTCGGGCCCGAGTATCCGGGATTCTGCCCCTCATTCTCCTTCAGCAAGACCAGTCCTTGTCGGCAAAGCTCATGGCGGGTGTTCTTTCGTCTTGCCGAGTTTTCTGTCGCTGAGACCTCCCTGTTCGGAAGGACCTTATGCCGAGCATACCCTACTCTTGTTGAGTGATCTGTTAGGGAGACATTCATTTGTCACCAAGACCTCACCACGAGCTCCTTTCGTCTTGCCGATGCCTCCGCTTTTGGCGAGACTCCTGGCGGTCGCCAGGACTTCATAGCGAAACCCTTCCTCTTAGCGAGCCTGGATCCCCTGTCGGGGTGACTTCGCTTCATCGGCAAGACATAGTGTGTTCACTAGGACCTCACGCTGACCCCCTCATCCTTGGGCAAGCACGAACTGAGTCGGGAAGACATCGCCGGGTCGGGGAGACCTCTCTCTGACTCTGAAAATTTCGTCGAAGACTCCTTTCATCGGCAGGACTCTCCTTGTTCGCCAAGACCTCACAACAACATCACTTTCTTCTTGGCGAATACCCGGCGTCCTTTCGACCTCTAGGCTCCGGACCCCCGTTTGTCGCTGGCATCCAACTTGAACGATGAAACCTCATCCATGTCGGGCTCCGCCGTCCGGGAGTCTTTCCCTCATCCGCCGTTCCGAAAGGGAAAATCTCGCCCGCCCCTCCGAGCTTTGGGCTCCGCCCTTTCGACCGCCGCAGGACTGAAAATGAAATCAAATGGTAGACGCTCGTGTCGGGTCTAGTCTTTCTCTTGGCTGTCGGCGAGACTTAAGGATCTTGCCAAGACCTCACCCTACCGCCGAGATCTCACGCCAACTTCCCTTCCCCTTTGCGTTGGTCGGTGAGACCCGAGGTGTTTGCCAGGACATTGCATCGATGATTGACTTCTTGCCGACCCTCGCGCCGGGCCTTGACTGCCGGACCGCCCCCTTCGGACTTCCGCCTGGTGATGGTTGTTCCGAATAGCAAAGGATGAACAGCGTCCCGGTGCCTCAGACCCTAGCACTCAAGTGGAAAACTCTAGTCTCCTGACTGCCCTGCAACCCACCGGACCCCGAACCCCAGAGTTCCGTCTCCAGAATTCTATTTTCAATTTGCTATTCCAAACTGCCATCCTTAGATGGCTCTCTAGCTCGGGACCACCGGATTCTCCTAAACCAATCCAAATGAGCTCAAATGAGAAATCTAATCTTGACCCATGTGCTTAATTATGGCCCTCTTCATTGCGAACATTTTAAATTGTTGAACTCGATCAAGAAGGATCTCCCAGGGCCCCCCGCCCAATTTTGCCTTTTGAAAACAACATTCCTACCAGGGAAGTCCGGCCCTCCAGGCCCAGATTGTCTAAAAGACCTCAATTGAAAGATGAACGACATTGAGAGAAAAGTATCATGTTATATAAATTGTTTAAAATTAATTTTATGCATGGGATCTCGACTAACATGAACACCTCTATGATTAATTGTACTGACCGTGCCTTTGCTTGCAGAATATATGGAATCAGGTGTGGGACCTTCGGGAGCGGTCATGGAAAAGGACAAAGGAAAGAAGTTAGGCAAAGCTCCTTGAGGAAAAGAGGATAAAGACCAAAGGAAGTACCAGTTCCAGGGTGAGCCCTTGCATTCAAAAGTTACCATGTACTGGAAAGAAATCACTGACACCAACATAGGCCATGTCGATATTGACGAGTTTACACGAAGGGTCAGGGTCAATCCAATGACCAAGAATGCAAGACTAATACAATAGAGTGGAATTGCAAAGGCAACAGGATTTCCTCCATCTCTTGTAGCCCCAGAGCTCATCATTGCCTGTCGGCAGGCATATCAATCAGATACCAGGACAATTGTCGACAGGGATGGTAACATTCTTGCCGACATGTCGGCTGAAGGAATCACAAAAACCTTCCATATCCCTACTTTTCAAGAAATGGAAACGCCCACCATTGAAGAATGTCAAGCAACATGGGATGATAATCCGGTGGGCTACAAAAGGTCAATAAATCAGCATTGGCTTAAAGAAAAGCGGGGCAGTGCTGTGAAGGTTCCTCGCGAACTCTTCCGCATTGACTTCCACGAAGATTACCACGACTTGGTCACGATGCTAAGCAGGGTGATGGGCCTCCCTACAGTCGCCTTCTTTCAGGAATGGATGGTGTACTTCGTCGAGCAAATCCTTCGGGGGAATGATGATGTTACAACAAAGACCTCATTTGATTGGGGAGGTATAATCAGCAACTGCTTTCATGAGCAGTTCCTCAATGTGAAGAAAAGCTCCAAATTCTATATGACTTCATACCTCGTGTACTCCTTGGCAGACCAGAGACAATACAATGGGTTATTTGTGGTGCCCGATCAGGAGCAGGGTCGAAAACTCAAGGTCTATGACAGATACCCCCAGCTCCAGTACATAAACTTCAAGGGGGAGTATTGCAGAGTGAATGACGCCTTCATCGGCCACATTGTCAGAATGATTGCCGGGGATTTTAAAATGAGGATTTCTCACAGTGCTCGGGCATTGTTGAAGCAATATGCCTTTCTCTTCATCCAATACCCAAAGTTCACATACATCTGTGCCTAGGGATTCACCGAAAGACCAAACAGGTTGCCTCGGTACCCCAACGACCGAATCATCCTATTGGAGCTTTCTCGGCAGCTCCAACACATACAAGCGTTCTTCAGCAGCAAACACATAGCAGGGATTTCTTATCCCATGACTCTTGGCCAAGGCATGTATAAACTACAAACTTCCCAGTGTGCTGGTAACTCTGAGAAAGAACTAAAAGATTACCATTTCTACCTACACACTGCTCGTCCACGGATAGACCCACATGGTCACGTAAGAAAGGCGCTAGGGTTGGAATTTTCTCATCTCCACCACATTGAAGAATTTTGGGGAGATTGCCAGGATGATAAAGAAGTACATGCAAGGCACTATATGTGAATGACTGCGCAGTTCGTAAGGAAGGTGCAACCATTCCCCATACTAGACCAGGTCGAAGAAGACGAGGCCACCATAATGCACCCTAGGTACCCTGCAATCGCTAATCTGCCAATACCAACAATAGACTGGGATGAGGAAAAGGTCGATGACCTCGACACCATAACCAAGCCAATCTTGGCCCGTACCAAGGAGTGGGTTGATGAACGAGTGACCCGATTAAAACAACAAGGGGTGGTCTTGACGTATGAAGGGCTCTAGAGTGAGCCAAGTGCCACGGACAACATTGCCTCCACCACTTCAACGGGCGAGACATCCAAGTCTCCCCCAGTTACCAAGTCTAAGAAGAGGAAGGAGACGGAAACAGAGCAGTCTCCTAACCCCAAGGTTTATATAAGGAAGGATCCCAGGGGCTCACCCTCTAAGAGGTTAAAGCAAACAGAAGGCACCACAGAGCAACCATTAATTCGGGAAGAGGAAGCCAAGGATATTGATCAAATCAAACATGTCCTTGCTCTCCCTGCTTTGGCTCCCCCACCTACCTCTCTAGCCATGATTGCCACATCCTCGCCGGCGGTGGACATCTCTGTCCATCTCACCCCTTCACCCCTGACCGAGCCTGTGATTATGATTGACTCCTCCTCTGCCATGACTACTCCTCCTTCCCCTGCTGCCATGTCGCCCACCACGTCGCTTCCTCTAGCTATGGTGACGACACCTATACCCACTTCCACCATGCCTGAGGCTCTCTCGAGGCATATGCAGAATCTCCCCCCCGAGCTCTCCCAGATCCTAATGGATCCCACTCTTCAGGCAGCCCTTGCACAAGTCCTCGCTACTGCTCAGCCTTTGCAACCATCGACAGGGCCGCCGGCCATGGAAGCCACCATGCTAATTTCTAAGGAATGGGAAGAGCGAGAACAAGAGGCCTCAAAACCCTTTGAGGAGGAGGCCGATGAATATCACGAACACCCGGAGTATGAACATCGCACTATTGATAGGGTTGCCTATGAAGAGGAGGGAACTGGTTCCTCAGAGAGTGGAGGCGAGGAGGGCGATGCTGGTGGTAGGGTCATTGTGTAGACCTTCGACGATGACCTAGAGGAAGAAATAGCCCAACAGTTGAAAGATACTGGAAAAGAGGCAGAAACGTCACTCCTTGAAGAGGAAGGGCAACATCAAGAAGATAAACCTGAGGGGGAGGTTCCAGCTATCAAGAGCATCGAAATCAAGCAACTTAAGGAATATGCGCACGAGGTTGAGCAAACTGAGGAAAAGAAAGGGGAGGAAAAGGAGGACAAAGAAAGTCCCATGCAACAATTACCTAACAAGCCTCCTATCAAGCGCCTTGTGTTCATCCAGGACTCCGATGATGAAGAAGAAGATGCTGCCAAGGAGGATGACAGGGCCTCGGAAGATAGGGAAACAGAGGCCTTGGCCGTGGAGGGCAAAGATGATCATGAATCACCTAAGGGAAAATCTGTTGTGCCTGAATGGTTAGAAAAGCAGCTCAAAAGAAAGACCCCTATACTAAAAGACCCAAGGGCGAGGCTAGAGGCTATCTTAGCCAAATCTCAAACTACAACAAAGAAGGAAAAGAAGTTTAAGATCCGATCCAAGGTAATGATGGATGCTTCTGGGTCTCGAGCTGTGCAAGTAGCCATGCCTGTGGTAGGTCAAGAAGGGATAACTTACAACATCTCCACCATGGATCTACTAGGGAACATAAGGTAGGGCATCTTGAGGAGTTAGTGGCCATGGTGGTACATTTGATAAGGCAGGACAAGATTTCAAAAGATGAGCTCAAAGCACAGGTGGATGCTTTAACAGATTACATCCAACAGTGGTCATCGATGGATGACTTGCCTACCACGTCCACAACCACGCCCCAACTGTTGTCCAAGGAGAAAATTGATAAAATGGAAAAGAGAAAGAA